>VZRF01005005.1:250071-503590 GCA_013396875.1 Vireo altiloquus
CTGAACAGCTGGTGGAACAACAAGAAAATTTATGTCCAATATAAGTTCAAATACATTTAGAGGAATCATTTTTCCAGCAGACTGAGTCTTCTCTGTTCCTTTTACATCTCATATCAACTGAAGGTTCTCAGTACTCTTTGGTATTGGGAAATTAAGGAGCAATGTAGCTAATTTTATACTTGAGAGAAACTGGAATTCGAGAAAGACAATGTAATATTTGTTGATATTATGGAGTGGTAAGAGTATGTTGTTGAAAAGAAAACTTCTTTGCAAAAAAAACCCAGTTGAATGAACAGCAAGTTGAATTACAAAGGACTAGTCAAATCACAGTTTTTGATTACAATGGAAAATTAATTATAATGCAGCTTGATGTGCAGAGACCCAGTTAACAACTTAAATAATGCAACATGACTCATGGTGGTGTCACACATAGGAGAAAGCTTGATTTCTCTTCAAACCAGTAGCAATAGTTTTAGTCTGTCTTAATGAGACAATTTTGATAAAAAAATACTTAATATTTTGAGTTGCATAATGTAAGAATTTAAACTGTTTTAAAGTGACTACTTCTTCTCTAAAGATTGCACTCCAATTTGGTGGATAAATAAAGTTTTCACAATGTTGATGTTAGTATTGCAACCTCCTAGCTACTGAAGGATTTGTAGTCCCTTCCTTCCTTCCTTCCTTCCTTCCTTCCTTCCTTCCTTCCTTCCTTCCTTCCTTGTCCTTTCTTTTTTTGATTGGTATCTTCCTTCCTTCCTAAATTACTTCTTAGGTATCAAGTAAGAATTAATGATAGAGTTATCTTTAAAATACTTTAGTATGAAAATAACATAAATCATGTGTATTTGAAATAGCTGTTTTTACAAATATCTCAGCTTGGGAAGGGATGGGGGGAGATGTGAGTGGTGGTTTTTATTGGAAAAATCCCCTACCTGTGACTTAAGGTATTCTTACATGCAATACTTTCACTAACTGAGACCTGGACCAAAATTCTGGGCCACCAGTGCCAGTAATTAGACTAGACTGGAAGTAGTAAGCAAAAATAAGGCAATATGCTTCCTCACTATTTCTAGAGTACAACACTTGTATGGAAAGCTTGTGGGGAAATCAAACAGTTTTAATGCACTTTTTACTCAAATGGACAGAAATGGACATGTGAGAGCATTAGGTCTTCTGTTCCTTCAAGTTCTTCTCTCCAGTGAGGAAAAAACACTTTCATGAAGATTTAATTTAACTGTAAAAAATCTCTGTGGATAAAATCACTAACATGAATCTCAAAAGGGATATTTCTGAGAGATGAAAACTTTCAGAGGAAGCAGGGTTGATTTGATTATAAGTGTACAAAGCTCAGAATTCCCAGTGGTGTGATAATCCTTAAAATGAAAATATTTCCTAAACAGAACACTCTGTATGGGAACATCTTTCAACACACACTTATCTGAAGTTCTTTACAAACAAAATCCCTATCAACAACAAATTCTTCTGGGATAAAGGAGATCTAATAGAATTAAAGTCATGAGTAAGAGACAAGCTCAACAAGCTTATGGTGGTTTTGAGGACATGAACAATTTTATTGCAGAAATAAAATTAATTGTATTCTACTGGAAAATATGTGTGTGTGTCTAGAAAAATATCAGTTTTATCTATATAATCAGTCCAATTTGTAAGGATAACCTATTAATATATGAGTGAATACAGAAATTTGAATGAATGAGTACTAGAGTATAAATCACACCAGTCCACTGCTCAAAAGCAGTAAATAAGTATAGCAGAAAATTTGGATAAACAGTATGCAAACAAAAACAGCAAAGAGGGAATACTTGAAAGGCTTATTTTCCTATCTTTGCCGACTTGGTCTTCAAAAATTGTTTTCTCATCCTTTTCCTTCTCTTTTCTTTTTTTTTTTTTTTTCCAAAGACAATGATACATTTTTGCTTATTTTTAGGGCTTCTCAACTTTTTCCTTACTACTTCCCAGTCCTTTGGGAATATTATCTCATGTAGAAATCATGGATTTGTGTTTTCCATAACAATCACCATTCTGTCCTTGTGCCTGCTCCCTGCTGCAGCACTTTTTATTCTCCCTGCTTTTTAGAACATCTAGAAGAGCAAGTAACTGGACCACGTAGGAATGTCTCATTTTTAGGAAGATATTGTGAGCTACCAATCTTCCTAGCATGTAAATGTTGGAAGTAAAAAATTTCAAATCGTCTTCTAGTGACAGCAAATACATACAGCTTTGCCAGTGTGAAACGAGTCACCAAGAAAGAATTTTCTTGATATTAGACTAGAGTAAATGTCACATCAATTAATAATTCAGTAATATTTCTTCAGCTACTATTTTCCCAAGAAATGTCTATATTTGCCCAATGTTTGAACAAAAGCAGATAATGGAATGAAGTTTTAGAACTACATTCAGACCACTGGAAGTTATGCCTGTCTTAAAATCTCTGCCTGTTTTTATACTGTATTTTAGTTGTTGATTCCATGGTATAATCAGTAACTACACTCAATAGTATAGTAGATTTTTCAACTTTAATCTCACCATCTTTATTTCATGAGGAGGTTCTTATGACTGACTCTCATTTACCCTTGAGTTCAGCATTCAGATAATTGCCTAATAAGACACAGTCAATGAGGACCCTTAAAGAATGACACTTTTTTTTTGGTTGTTATTGTTTTAAATACAAATCTTGACAACCAGTTTTGGCTAGCACACACAAAGTGGTATACAGAGTGCAAAGGAGATTTGTATATATGCATGAAAACTGATACCTATATTATCTCAGTTATCAACCATCTCATAAAAAGATTATTTATATTTTCCAGTCCAAGAGGAGGTTAAGATGCAGTCAGATCTGTAAGTAATTTAATAAAAATGTAAACAATTAATCATTAGTTCGTATTTCACATTTTAATGTTTGTTTTATTGGTTGCTCTATTTTCTCATAGGTTTTTTGAGGCTTGTCTAAAAGAAAATATGCTATTCATTTGAGCCAAACCACAGTAAAATGATTCTGCCTAACTCTAAAAACCCAATCATTCCTTTTCATATTTTATAATAACATATGACACGTCAATTTAAACAAAATACACAATATTTGCTGACTGTAGTAAAAGGTTGATATTAAAATAAAGTATGCTGCTGTTAAGACCAGATAATTGAGCATACTGAAGTGCAGTATCTGCAAATGCAATACAAAAATCTCATATTTTCCTAACAAAGGCTGCTCATACAGATAATATTTGGTATCCAGCACTTTCTCAATGTAACTGTTTAGCAGAAATCTGTATTTTTTGTGCACTTATGCAACAATAAATTTTAAAATATGTATATCAGACTTAAGCAGTTTAGTGCCAAAAAATAGAGTAAAATATTAGTGAGGTTTTTTTTCTGGGCAATGCTGTGCGTGTGTCTGTGTTTGTGCATGTCTGTGTCTGTATTTTAGAAAGAAATTTTACTCCCTCGAGTTTGATTTGATTCTTTCTGAATTTACCCTCTGTGAACCACCATATATTCTTCTACTTCCTATATTAATTAAAAAATGCATAAACCTTCCAAATCGTAGTACACCAGTATCCAGCCCAAATAAAAATGCCTCTTGCTCTCAGTCCAAATATTTTACAGAATTCTCAAATTTTCAGACAAGCTATTTTGCACTCCTTTTTTCCCTGTAAAATTTTACTCTCTCTTTCACTCATTCCATATGGGCATGTATGCTACTGTATTTAGTTTAACACAAAACTCTCTATACTTCAGGCTTCTTGCATTTTTGCTTTTCCCCCAAGTGCTGTACGGAGTGTAATCATTCGTATTTGCTATTTCATGCCATTTTTCTTGTCTCCTTCCTTTAGATTGTGCTTACCTTGCCCAGGTCAACACCTGCCCCTGAAATACTAGATCCCAGAAAAAGCTTTTTTCAAGTCTTACTGTAGCTCTGCTAAAACATTTTTACCCAGATTCTTTCCAGGTTGCCTCCTTACTTACCAGTCCTGCTCCTGACATATCACTCTAAATAATTCCCTGCAGTATTCATGTTCAATGGATGCTCCAGAGGGAGGAAACGTGGTGGCAATAGCACAGTCACTTTACTCGGTCCCCACCCAGTGCCGTTCAGGCCACCCCTGCACAGATCTGGACAGGCTGGCTGCTCAAAGGCTCCCCTTGCTCTGCTGCCTGACCAGGGACACACAGCAGGACACATCCCAGCGTGTCCTGAGCTGGTTGCCTTCTCATCTCCTTTCTCCCCTTTCCCACCCATGCAAAANCATTCCCTACAGTAATCATGTTCTTTCCAGCTTTGTTCCGTACTCCCCTGCCCCTAACAGCAAACTGTGGATGCTCCAGAGGGAGGAAATGTGGTGGCAATAGCACAGGCACTTTACTCGGTCCCCACCCAGTACCGTTCAGGCCACCCCCGCACAGATCTGGAGGACAGACTGGCTGCTCAAAGGCTCCCCTTGCTCTGCTGCCTGACCAGGGACACACAACTGGCTGCCTTCTCATCTCCTTTCTCCCCTTTCCCACCCATGCAAAACTGCATTTGCCCCTGCAAATTTTTACTAATTTGTGAAGAATCAATCTCCTTATGCCCTTGCAGCACAGAACCATCACCAAGAAACAGGTTTTGGAGCCAAACAGAACTCCAGATGTTCAGGTGTTCCCTCTAGCTGAGATTATAGGCTCATTATTCTAACAGTGTATTTGATTCTGTCATACTTTTTATGTATAATGCAAACTTGGAAGTGATACACTACATTCTTTTCAACACATTTTTATTGCAGTGAATCTGACTTGTTGTCGTCTACTATGTAGAGCTGCAAGAAATAAACTGTTTTGCTATCATCCCTTCATGCAGTTTCTGTTATATTAATGATACAAGCTGTATGGTTCTTGAAGCAGGAGTAGGGAAAGAATGCTATTTCATTTTGGGGTACCTGTGAATAAGAAGTATAACTAACTTCTTATTCATGTTAAAGCTTCTGGAGAAAAAAAAAAGTGCCAAACAAAGACCAAAATCTCAAAGCAGTGTGGATTTGCCCTTTTGGAAAATGAAACAGAACAATCCACTCCAAGTGATTCCATATTTTATATGTTTGAGTAAAATCTGTGTTTGGCTTATCTTTTTAAAGATAAACTTCACAAGAGTTCATGTTGTTCTGCATTTTGTCTAGAGGTCCTCTAAATTTTAATGGCTTATATTATACCTATGGTTCATCACTGAAATGTGCCTTAGTTTTTGAGGTGTCTACAGTAATTGCCTCTTGAGAAGGTCTGCTCATCTGTTGCCACATTAGCATGTTAACTATTCATTAAAACCATGGAATCTCACGTCTATGTCCAGTGAGCTGCGGCATGGGAAAATGGTGGGAGGAAATGCTGTTGCAGATCTACCTGCAGTATCTGATTACCACTTCTTTTTCTTGTGACCACTTGTCTGCCATGCTGAAATAGGATCCTGAAGAATTTTGTAGGCATTTTGGGTCCTGTAGACTTTATTCTAAAGTCATGGATATGCCTGCATGCCTTGTGCAGCCCATGTGTAAAATCTGTAATCTGATAAATCAAAATAGATTTACACACAACCAAATTTGAATTTTATCAGGTTTCTTTTCCCCCTCTTCTTCAAATAGTTGCAATACAGCATACAAGTAAAATTCAACTCCTGGTCAAAAATTTTTGTCTTTTTCTTTTTGGGAAAAGGAAAATCCAGAGGGACCATAACTGAGGTAGAATTTTAGTGTAGGGTTTTCTAGAAGGGGAAATAAAATATGAGAACTTTAAAATAGATACAAATACATTATTTTTTTTTAATTTACAGTTTATGTAGTCTTTTTTAGAGAGGGGAAAAATACTTGAGTTTTAGTTCCATTTTGCCTCAAGACAATGTGTTCAGAAGTAGACAATTATCATCACAAGACCTATTTGGGGAATTAATTTTTAACATTGTCTATTATTTCCTTAAATAGGTTTTACTTTTACCTAAGTACTGTGGCCAGAATCTTGATTCTGTAGATATTAATAGAGAATAATTTCGCCTCAAAATGGAACTGAAGTCTATGTGAGTGAGGATAAAGAGAAACTAGAGAGTTCTTCATACTAAAAGTATGTAACTCGAAAACCTTGTCCTGCTTCTTCGTCCCCCTTCCCTTCCCTTCCCTCATCAAACATATGAAAGGCTGAAGCCCACTTATCTCAAGCACTGCCTTTCACAATTTCCCAGTGTGATTGCTACACTCATTTGGGATACTTGGCTGATAGATCCCTGGCTTTCATCTTGTGACAATGGGAAGGAGGGCATTCTCAGCGACAGGCCAATAATAAGAAACAAATTCCTACAAAGCTGATCCCAAACAAGTGGAGCCTCTTTCACATGACTTTCAAGCTCAGTACAAGGCATATCTATATTAACTGGCATTCCCCAATAGGTATGTAGTAATGACACTGAACACAGGAGGAATCATTCTCCAGAAGATTAGGGTAAAGAAACAGCTTCAAAGCAGAGAAAGAAAAGTGGTACCTTCCAGAAGCAATTTTGATGTATCTTTAATCATTCCTATGTGCTCAAATACTCCAATGATTAGTGCCATAGATATACCTATAAATAAATCACAGAATGTTGGAAAACATCTCTGAAACATAAACTGAAGTAGTCATCATCTGTAATGCACATGAGAAATATTTAATTAGCTGTGCAAGGGAGCTGACATGCAAGTACAGTATGTTAATTTGCAGAATTTTCTTTGAGGAACACAAGCTGTTCCTGAAGTGTATGAAAATGAAAGTAGCTTATATAAAATTAAGTTCTGAGATCAGTGGCTGAACTTCTTTAGCATATCTAAGTAGTACTTGGTAAAAACACTCCAGTTAAGAGCTGATCAGTAATTTAATTAAAAATTCGAATGCCAAAGTGTGATATTACCATTACAGTGTTATTCCAGTAATTGCAGGATTGTTGCAAACGAAGAAGACAAAAAAAAAGGAAGTTAACAGATCAAATATGCTACAAAAGTGAATATAACAAATGATAACAGCAAAAAAAAAAAGACACAAATAACAACTAGAGGAAAAAAAATGTTACCGTTAAAATAAAGTTGTCAAGAATTGGAAGTATCTCATAATCTGTAAACTTTAATAAAATATTATTATTGCCAAATGCCATACTGTCATCTAAAATAATGAGGAGGGAAAAGAACTATGATCACTAGGTAAGATTTCAAGAGTTCTTCAACTCTTGTAAGTGGAATAGAACAATTTCGTTCTATGCTGGAGATGAAAATCTACCCTACTTGGAAACAATCAAAGAGATTATTATTAACAAGGTGTTTGGGAAGTTAAGAACAGAATATCTTTTCAAGAACTTCACTAAGAAATAGAAGGTTAGAAATAGCATGATAGTTAGCAATGGAATTTGAACCACATAAAAGCTTCTTAAAGGAGGATGCTGAGAAAGTGACCACTTTAAAACCTCCAGGAAATGTGGCACTGAAGAAGTGATTAATAATGGCTGTTATGTGGCAGGAGAATCAGAAGAAGGAAAATCATCAAACATAAGGTAGTGTGAAACTGCTTGTGTTTGTATATAAGGTGGTATTAATTTAGTCATGTCGGCAGACCAGGGAGTAACTAGACTTGTAATAGGACAAAGATAATTAATATTTGCAAAAAAGGAAGGAAAACACACTTGGGCTAAGCATCACATTAGATGTGTGCTGCAATCTTTTCTGTAATCAGGAAAGTTCCATTTATTATTCACTAAACAAAAGATTCAAATTGATTTTAAAACACTGAAAATGTGAAGCAAGAAAATGTTTGCAAGGTACTTTCTAGGGGATAGATTTATAGGTCAGAGTATCAACATTAAAAAGGATTTCTCAATTTCAGAATGGAAAATAAATTACATAGTACACTGAGTTTTTATGTCACTATGATCAAAATCTTACATGGATATTTAGGAGGTTTGCAGGGAAAAATTGTTATATGTTGCTCAAGGGGGATAAAAATCCTAAGTATAAAACCCAAATCATCTGAATTAAAGATTATTATACAATGGAATCGCAGCACATATTTCCAGTAGCGCTCTTACAGTTTCTTCTGATTTTGTGTTCTGATATTGAGGTAAATTTGGGGTTGATGAAAATCTTTTCTAAAATTAGGATGTGAATCAGATAACGTAGTCTCTGAATTGCAACAATTTAAAAAGAAATGTATAATTTCATATCTTTTACTTCTCCCTTTTATTTTTTGACTGGTATTTGTGAATTCAATTTAATCATACAGACAAAATATTAACAAAATACTTAGGAAATTAATAAAAATATATTATTTTATATCAGATTTTGAGAACAAATACAGTGAACTTTTACCAGAGAGTTATAAGCAAAAATTAAACTGTGTTTAGCTAAAAGCACAGATACAATAATTACTAAAAAGGCAAGGAAAATGTCAGACTATGGCATTTAAAGATAGAAGGGATAGTTAGAATTGGAGAAAGAAAAAATACAGCTTTAAAGTGTAACAAAATTGTAGATATAAATTTTTAAATACCTAGTAAAACATATGTCAGTGAAAGAATAACAGAAAGAAGCAAGATGTTTAAAATAATATGATTTGGAATGCAGTTTTAGGTTAACTAGAAAGGAAAGGTCCGAGAGAGTTTCCTCAAGAATTCCAATTGACTTTGAGAAAGTACATGTAATACTATGGGAAAAATAAAAATGGCTTAGAAATAGAAGGCTAAGTGGGAAGTGTGGTGAGTATGACAACAGATTTTGCTCCACATTGGGGAATCTATATGAAAATAAGTAAGGTAGGATTAAGTACAATTTATATAGCAATAACTTTGCCAAGAACTAGTCTATATTGTAGATTGACTTACTGAACATAAATACAATTTGCACAAATTTTAAAGTCATCACTTGTTAAAAGCATTTTCTGTAAGAAAACATAATTCTGCCCGAGATAAAAAGAGTAAATGATATAAGAAGAAAAATTGAAAAAAAGAAAAGGAAAAGGTTAGAAAACCCAAGACCAGGAAGCTTCAGAGGAAAGAAAAAAAAAAAATCCAACAACAGTATAATAGATGCATTGTAACTAGAGAGAAATAAGGATGATTAATGGAAGGTGAAATTAAAAGAAGTGATGTAAGAGCAAAGAGTACTACAAGGTCATCTATAGCAATGAGCGATATGAACCCTGACATTTTTACAATGGGTTTTCAACAGAGTGACCTGATCCTAAAGTATAGCAGCTTGAGTGGGACAGAGGAGAAAGAAAGAAAAGGTTATGTTGCAGCATGATGGAAAAAAAGCTTGTCTTAAAAAATTAAGTCTTTTCAACAGCTAAAGCCTCAGAGAGTTCCTTAGTGACCTGATTTGTCAAATGGATTTTTGTCCCTTGCTTGGTGTTTTCAGTTCACTGCATTCTCTTACCCCAGGTTTCAGTAAATAATATCTAAGAAAATTAAAATGCTCTAATGTTTAATTCAATATCTTGCCTGCATTGAGTTTCCCCATCTACTTAGTGTAAACATCGTAGGATTTCTTTAGGACTATGTGCTTTTTGACTATTGATGGCAATCCAAGGGTCCCGAAATGCAAGAAAAATATCTAGTTCAAAGTATCACTCCCTACAGCTATGGATTTTGACTGGAGATCGTATCTCAAAATCACTTTTTGTAGTAACCTACTGCTCTACTAAACACTAGTAACACAAATCAATCTGGCATTCCCAGAAGCCCAGGGAGAATTCTCACACAGCTTTCACTGTAAATGCATTCAGGTTGCAATAGTTGATCTAGAATCAGGGTTTCTCAGAAGAACATGATGCTAAAAAATAAACTCCTGGGAAAATAAAAAAAAATAAAAATAAAAGGAGATTAATCTACAAAATTGCAAAGTTGTCTGACCAGATATGTATACCTGCCTTTCTCCACCAGGCAGGGGATCAATGGGAATGCATTGCTTGGAATGCAAATCACATTATAGTGTCTGAGAAAAACCTGAAAGTTATCAGGTTTTTGGTTTTTAACTTGCAAATTTTGTCGCTTTTCACGTAGTATACAAAAAAATCCCTCCTCTTTCATCTTGCAATATCACTATTGCTTCTGCATGTGGAAGCAGATTGCTCTTTGTTTTGCTTTCTCAGGCACTTTGGCTGAGGTGAAAGTGAAATATTGAAATACATGCTTTGTGATCTAGATAATGGTTTTGTTTTGTTTTTTGTTTCACAAATGGATGGGGGAAAGGGGTACATTCTTATTACTTCAGCACAAGCTGAATCTTGGGCACGGGTGATGTAGTTCAAACAAAAGAACGGGCACAAACTTTAGCTCATCTCTTAAGAATGTTGCAATATTTCTGGTACAGCACAACAGGAAAAAAACCTGGGCTTTGTCTGACACCCTAAGGAGAAATCAGGTGATTCTGCTTGTGCAAAGCTTCTGACACCCCTCTGCAATGGTCCTAGTGTGTGAAAGGGAGGAAAGTACTCAAATGCCCCATCTGCACCAGATAAAAAGACTAGAAAAGGAGCTTCTCAAAGCTGTTTCCGGTCCTTCTCAAAATGCGGTTTAAAGATGTTGCTTATTTAACACTTCTTGCGGGGAGAAAGAGGGACATTCAGGATCTGAATCTTAAATAAAATAGTGCAACTATATTAAAGTCCTCTTTGGACATTCACATGCATAATTACACCATTTAAAATATATTAAACCTTAGGGGAGAAAGAAAACTATTATATGGTTTCCTTAATCCATTTTAAAAAGCAATATTGAGTTTCTTGATGGTTCTAAGTTGACAGGTCCTTATGATCTTGTGATAGTTGTCAGGGACTCTTTTGCCTGCTCTGTTATTCAGCCTTGTATGCCATACAAGACTTTGACCCACTGAGAGTTTGTGCTGTACTATATTTAATTAGGTCGTTACTCATTTTGTTGTTGATACCTGAAATTTAATGAAATGGCTTCTGAAAGTGCCAATGGTAACAATAAATTATATCTACCCTGCATTAATAATTAAAATCTGCCTTTTAAAATGCTCTTCAGGGGTGTGGTCTCAGTTACTGACTGGGACCTATGTACTTAACCACAGATGTTAAACATCTTAAATTCTGAGATATTACATATTTGGATATATGTGTATTTTAATTTAATTCTAAGATTTGGGAAATATTGTTATTACCAGTGGAAAGGGCAATGGTCTGTCATTAGGCCTCTTGTCATTTGGGATGACTTGCATTTTGCTTTCATAAAATTGATTGGTTTCTGCTGAAAATAAGCTGTTCAAAGACTTGGCAAATAGCATGAATCCAAGGGCCTTCTGTACATGGTATAAGTCCATTGAGTAGAAATGTGGAGACACATGACCTATATTTCTAGATAATGTTCTGTACTGGCAGCTAACCTGCCTGTATATTTAGTTTTATGATTAAACGCATATTTGATGGGTAAAAAAAGGCCTTTGTACTTTTTCTATTAAATTTTGCTGTTAGGCAGCTTTTTGCTTACTTACTGCACAATTGGTCTTCTTGCTTCTCACAGGAGGGCCCATTTCTTCTCCTAGGATTATCTGAGGTTGATCTCACTCCCTCTTGTTGTAATTTATGTATTTAGGGAAGGTTAACATGTAGTTTGAATACAGAAGGCAGAGCCTAGGGACTTTTAGCTTACAGTGGAGTCCAACTGAGCACTTGAAGGCTCTCAGACCACAATTCCCTGCCCAAATTCTTCTACTGACCTAGCTGAAGTCCTTCACTTTTGGGAACCCAGCTGAAGATGTTCAGTTCAATTGAGTCACCATTCCTTACAATGTTGAATTCTGTTCTTAATTATATCCTCCACTGATATAACGGAGACAAAAATTTCTTGCAAGATTCCCATTAAAAAAAAATCAAACGGCCAAATAATAGGTATGGTAGTATAACTTGCAGCCTTTAAGCAAACACAAAGAATTTTAATGTATATTAATTACAAATTTCAACCATAAATTTTAATTGCCTTTTTAAAACTAGTTCTCTGTGGGCAGCTTTTGAATAGAAAGAATAAGGGAGACAGAGGATGTTTAAGTGAAGAGACACTATTTCTTTTCCTAAAGAAAAACAAGCAAGTTTTCATGATAGCTCAGACTTCCCTCAAGTCTTAAAAAGAGCAGCATACAGTCTGTCTCCTGAGAGTTTTCTAAACAAAGTTACTGTTGATGCTCCCTCCACAGTCCTGGCCAGAGAAATCTATAAAGCATTTTTAATTCCCAGATTGTTACTATAGAAACACCATGAAAATATGAAAAGCTGTGTCTGTGACTGCCTGTGAAGAAGCAGAGGAAAGAACAGTGTTACTAAGGTAGAAATTCCTTTCACTATGAAAGGAAAGGGGCGGATGAGACTTCCTGTGATGACTTTGGAGGAAGCATTGGGTTATAAATGGGGAAATGGGAAAAGGAAAACAAAGATCACATGTGTATTCACTACCATCACCACCATCAGCACCTTGATTCTGCTTCTGCCTGTCTCCCTCCCCAGAAATATTATTCTGTCTGTTAAACAAAGAAAGAAAACAAAATCCAGCGTGGAAATCTATGCCTTCAACAGGCTTTAGGAAGGTTCTGGCAAGGCTCAGACCTCTCTCATCAGAGAAAATAAGACTGTTTTTATCAACAGAATGAAAACATTAAATAGCAGTTTCTACCCATATCTGCATTTTTAGTTCCTCTTTCAGACTGGGGCGTCAGAGGAATAAGCTTTTTTCTGATCCCTGTTACAACACTGTCAGCTGCAAAAAGTCATCTGCTCCATCAGAGGACCTAAATGCCACTAAACAGAACCCACAGGGAGAAGCGGAGAATTCAGACATGCATACAAAGGAATCACAAGAACATTAATCTTTTCAAGAACCAACTGACAGTATATTTCAGAAAGCACATATAACTCAATTAATGTTTGTGCTCACAAAACCTTTTAATTTATGAACTATAGCTCTTGGGGTTTGCTAAACAATTAAAATCAAATCTAACTTCTCCCCTAAATTTTGCAAAGCATATTTTATAAGTTTAATTCCTGCAGCTTCAGCAGGAACAGTTCATTACATGACTCTGAGAGTAAGAAAGGAAATCTTATTGCTCAGCGATCTGCTGTCATCAATGGACAAAAATTAAATGCTTTTGCTAATCCTTTCACTCTCACTAGCCATTGACCATGAAGCTTTGGTGACCTTGCTGGAAACCCTGGAAAGAATTATTGAGAGGCACTTGAGCGAGCTGTTCTTTTCTCTCAGGAAACAACCAGAGGGTAGTAGCTGCTGATTGCTCTTTTGCCTTGATGTGGTCTTATGCAAGATACTCTGTTCCTTCTATTTGATATACACTCTACATTGTTAGAGCAATTCAGCAATATGTTGTAAACACTGGCTTTGGATCTGATCTGAACTGTACAGTCACGGCCATGGTGAAAGTGGAACTATAGTTCAAATCACATGAAACAGAGCTATTGCTGCCAAATTACTTGAAAAACCTTAGGAGGAGATGAATAAGCTATTTCTCTGCTAATGTCAATATTATTAACTTGCTTTTCACAGTAAAACCAACTGCTTAAATGTCTGTGTACTTTTAAATGGCCGCAGCAGTTATTTTTTTCTTAAGTGGTTTTCAAATATCATTTTGAATGGGGGGCTTCACTGTGGTAATACCTGGTGTGCCTCTTCAATGCTGGAATTCCAGTGTTGCACCTTTTAGCTGTGGCTACACACAGAGCCCTTTCAGTTTCTCACCTGGTGGCCTGTAGCAATTTGGACCCATCCAACTTCAAAAATCACTTCTATTTTAGATGGCCACTTATTAGACAAACTGGGGCGGCCCAGCCTAATAGCTTGCTGCCACTGGAGGAGGTAGTTGTGCTCTCTCCTTCCCTCAGGTACCTTCTAGAGCCTCCCTGGTGTGTACTGTAGCACACCACTGCTGAACTGTTTAAGTTTTCTAAATGGGTACAAATTCACCCAGAAGTGAAAATCATCTTGTTTTCTTTTTTTTGATGCATTTTTATTTTCTTAAGTATCTTTCTAAAAGAGATTTAAGAACTATAAATTAGGATCTGGCATGCTGTTTTTAGAACTTCTTAATAAAGCCATTCTTCAGTGTTGTGATGTTTGATGGCTTCCAAAGGATGCTGCAGGAAATACTGACATTACCTTTTGCCATGTGGGGAACGTGACATAGGTCAGAGGGTACCTTTTACTTCTTTAATTGCCATTGGCTTAAGATATTAATTGCTCATTTTCTATAAAATTGTGTTGTGGTTCATGTTATCTGTGTACACAGAATATGATGAGTGCATTTTAGAAACTACATGAAAGGTTTATTCAATAAATGAAGCCATTCCACAGTTCCTTGAAACTTTCCTAATTCCAATTTACAGGAGCACCAAAGTCCCATTTAAAAAAGGTGGGGAAAATCAGTAGAAACTTTTTTTTTCAGTGATGAAATGGGCTAATTTCATAGCTGACTTGAAATCTTGTGACAAGTTATGGTATTCTATTATGCCATTATTAGTAGAAGACATAATCCCTTGCAGCTGTGGTAACTCATGATAACGCACAATATATACCCATCAAGATATCTCCTGACAGCAATGAAATTAACTCGTGACACCCCTGTGTCTCACAGAATGTGCTTGCAGCTTCTTCTTAGTATGCTGTTTTAGATACCAATGAATTGTTACATGGGGAAAATGCATCTATTAGAAACAATTGCTTACACCAAAATTTTCACTGGCTTCACTGTACATTTGATAATAGATGTTTCAAGCAAGGTAAGCAGACATTATAGGTAAGTGATTGAAAGTAAAAGAATTCATAATTAAGAATTAAGAATTAATGAATTAAGAATTCATTCTTAACTGTATGCTATCCTGAACTTCAACTGGATCTGTAGAACTGCTCTGCACTGTTATTTCCAACACATCATTGGTAAGGTTGAAATCCATTTCTGTGTTCTCTGACACAGAATTAGTGTGTGAGCCAAAGCCTAAAACCATTGCAAAGTCTGCTGTTGTAAGGAGCTATTTGGAACTTATAGGGTGATGAAAAATCTGTTACTTACAGCTTTGTTTTATCTCCTAAACTAATACTTCTAGTACAGAATTATCTATGTGATTATGCAGCTTTGAGAACACGTTTTTTTATGGCTAGTTCCAAATTGCTGGGGTGAAAATATATTTTACAGTATTTCAAAGAGGAGGAAGAAGGCAAATCAGATGATAGCGGACATATTTCAGCAACACTTTAAGACTCTATTTTTAATGACTTTTTAAAATAAGTGTTTTGCAATAACAATTAAATAAGCAAAGAGATAAAAGCCAGTATTTACTGTCATGCATATTCTCACTTTCTGACAGGTTTCCATAATCAAACACTTCCCACATCACAAACATTATGGAAACACTCTGTAGTCCCAGCACGCTTATTCCCAACTTAACTTCATGTACTGTTTCCCTGATGACTTGACCAGTTCTGACTTTCATTTTTTATTTAAAAACAACAACAGCTGAACTCCAAATTAATCTCATGGAATACCCTCAATTTAGCTCTTTTAATGAAATGGAAAAGTTGAAAGCAGCCTGGTCACAAGGGGAAGTGTTACTTAAAGCTTGAGTTTGGCCATCAGCATTACAGAAATAAAAGACAGCTTTAAAAATAGAGACTACTGGCTTTATCACTGGTCTGCATTGCTTCCCTTGTGGTTAAGCAGCTTTTAGCTTTAAATTTTTATTAAATAAAAAGAACAATAGAATGCTTTATTTTTTTTTTTCCTTGATTTGGGCAGATCCTATTTTAGGAAACAAAAACCAACAACTGGGTAAAAAGAAACAGAATACTAACTGTGCAAAAGGTGTGATTCTCAGCATTTGCAAGTTAGAGGAGTATTATTTCTTCCTATAAATAAAGCATGTCTTCATTTTGAGACTCAAGCATTTGACAGTAAAAATTGACACAAGCTGGATTTAGAAACAGCAGGGCTTTACGCACTGTATTTCATACCATGTGACAATATAAATTGTAAATTTATAACAAGTAGTTAATGAAGATGTAGGAAATAGTGCAGCTCTGTTCCAAAGACTAGTGCAATTACATCTTAACATTAATAAAAATTGGTTATTGACACTAAAACTCCACCGTTTAGGCTTTCAAAGAGGCATACAACATTTTAATGGCAGTCGACTGAGAGGCTAGTATCTTCTGCTGGACTTTGAAAATGTAAGGATAAAAGTGTAAAGGCAGAGGTTATTGGGGGAAAGGTGTGTCAGTGAGAGTGTACGGTGCTACAAGAATTTTGATTGCACTGCTTTGGGATTGCTGTGTGGATCTTGCCTTCCAAACCTTCAGGCAACTAAGACATTGAACCCCCTAACAGATACATTGATTTAAAGTTGTTTTAGAGAGGCCAGCTGTGATCCAGCTGAAAAATGTTAGATGCCTGAACCTATAAAAACAGACATGAGAGAGTACCTTTGCTAGACTGAAGTGTCTGCCTCTTCGGGTTGTTTTCAATCTGTTTCCAAGTCTCCATGCCTGGCCCTCCTTCCAGAAACTACCTGCTACTGTTCCTGCAGGTGCTGTACTCCTGCTCTGGAGAAAAGATTGCAGAAGTATGTAAACAGGATGTAAACAGACAGCATTTTCACAATTTCAGAGCTTCTTTTGGAAACTGTATTTTTCAAAGGCCAGCTTATCCTGCAGCATTCGGGTCCCTTAAATATCACCCTGCAGTATTCTGTATTTTCCTCTCCTCAGCTTCTGTCTTTGTACTGCCTGTGTTGGAAGCAACTTCCAAGTTAGGTGTGAGCCTTATACTGCATTTGTCGAGAAACAATGTAAATTTGGGGAATCATGAAGTCAATGGAAAAAGTAGCACCTGGAACTGCAAGTATCATCAGAGGAATTAACAACAAATCGAGAAGGTACTCTCTTAATAAAAAACAAACGAACATATAAGCAAGATTTTATATACTACAACAGAGACCTAAACCAAAAAAAGATCTGTAAAACTAATTTCTGAGGGTCAGTTTCTGTTCAGGAAAGAATTTCTGAGATATAGAGGAAGACTACTAAGATGATGAGGGGAAGGAGGAGGTGCTGATAGAGCTTGGATATTGTTTAGCCTAGAAGAATGGAGGCTGACTGTAGGATACCATGACACAAAACCATCAGAATTTTAAAACACCAGGCTGACAGAGGAGCTGTTATAACTTGTATCCACACTGTTAACTGGACCTGAACAATAATGGTTTTGAAATAGCAGGATGGCTTCTAATATTCACAGACTCTGAAGCATCTAAACACCAGTAGATTAATGAGATGAAAGATCATATCTATTTGTTATAGCAGGGACTTAATTTGATGAGCCAGATTGTCCCTTCCTGTCTAAAACCGACACAAGTTATTATAATTTAAAATTCCTAGCAAAATATACATTTTGATTGAGGAAGCAAGCTCAAGGCACCAAGCAGATGACTCAGATCTGTTAAAATAGTTCACTTGGCCTATCCAACGAAAAGGTTGAATTAAGCTTTTTCATTAATGTTAAAACTTAAATAACATTACTGAAATCTTCAGTTCTCTGGAAAGTTGTAACTGATCTGACTACACTGTTGTCTTTGGCAAGTTATTTTGGTGATTGAAAGTTTCCTTTATTTTTGTATGGTTGCATTTTCTTTAGCTTGTTCTTTATGAAAGGGCAAAAGGATAATTGAGAAGGCACAAAATGTAGCATTGTTTTTGTCATTCTACCAGTGCAGTACTTTAGTGCAATACATTTATTTTGGAAACATAAAGAAGAAAGCAAATGCTCAGGATGGAATTTCCAATATGAGATTCAAGATTTTTATATGAATTTTTGAAGTAATTTTCTTTTCCCATAAGACATCATCTCACTTTCAGGGCACATTCTTTTTAACACAATTAAATGTTGTGAAGCTAGAAAAGTTTTTGTAGCTGTAGAAGCAGTAGAAACCAAAGATGGAGAAGCAGCACCAAAACTCCTAAGGATGTTACAGCTCTGGTACTTGCAAAGAAAATCTATCCTTGCAAAATGTTTTTTAAGGTACATTACTTAATAAGCATGTTCTGTGTCAGCAGCTTACTCTAGTAAGTTTTATTCCGAAAAAGTAAGTTATGGATGTGAGTAGTTTGAGAAAATATTTTCCAGGGAAAAAGGCTGAGAGCTAAGTGAATTAATTGTAAGTTGATGATGCAAATCAGGGGAATATATTTTTCCCTGATTACTAAATATGTTCAGAGAAAACCAAATTCATTATTAAAAAATAAACACACAAGCTATAATTAAACTCTATTTACCTTTGACATATGCCTGTTAGCTGAAAACATCCCCAACTGTGGGTTATAAACTTTCTGATGAAAGTGTCTCCTGCCAAAACCCTGGTGTTCTGTTGAAGATTAAAGCAAGTAACTTGTGGTTTCTTTATTATAGCTGGCTCTGACAGCATGTATAAACTAACGGGAAATTTCCATTGAATCCATGGTGATTCAGGATTCTGCTAGATGTGCATACGCACATACAGGAAGGTTCAGTGGAATTTTAGCTTTAACAGGAAATGGTGGAATGAAGTTCTGAGAAGGTAGGGCTTTGGGGATGTCCTGATTCCCTACAAAGTCTGTAGAAGGAGGTGAGAGTACCTGGCTACCTACATCAGTCTTGGCACAAAGGAGTATTTTCTTCTTTCCTCCCTTCCACGGAAAACAAAATGTAAGCATGTACCTGTCAGAGCAATTCCTAAACAGGCACTAAATGAGCTAATGCTGGAACTGGAAGCAATAAAGCTGCTTCAGACTGAGGTTACGCCTGAGCTAATTGCCCAGGTGCAGTGCTATGCTTCAGAGGCTACACTGCTCCAAGTAATTGTAAACTTACCTGCTCAAGGATGTCTAACATATTGCTTCATTGTAATATTTAGACATAACTCAAATGAATCATCAAAAAGCCAGAAAATATCAAAACTGAAGCTCTTTCAGTTATTTTATAAGGTCACCTGTGGTATGTGCTTTGCAGTAGCATTCTTAATTGCGCAGCAACTGTGTATTATTTTTGTGGGATCGCTGCCTCACTCACTGAACACACTTGGTGTCTACAAGCTGCACAGTGAATTGCCATGATACAAAGCATTGTGTATGATACTTTGTAATGTCTGAATGATGTCTTGTGAAACAGAATGACGTCTACTGCTCCTTGTACTGAAATAGGTATATAGTATGCAGTGAATGGATGTAGAATCAGCTGCAAGGTAAAGATGACTTTCACAGACATCTGGCTTTCATCCCTTTCTTTTCCAGCAACTTTGTGAATGACTTGCTGGAAGATCCAAAGGATTTAATTTCTCCATTTCAGTTACTTGTTAGTAAAATGGGGGATCATAATCCTTCTTGGTTAAACAGGTTTTCTTAATAGGTAGTGTATAAAGCTTTATAAAGCAAACTAAAATCTAACGGAGCATCAAATGAAAATGTAAGAGACACTAAAATCTTTTTTTTATTGCTGGGCTTGGCCAGCATGAAGTACAGGAGTCACAATCGACATAAAAAGTAGTGTTGAATACTCTTTTCTTTCAACAGTGAAGGCAAAACCAGCATATGTTTACAGAAGAATGAAATACAATTGTCACACAAATTACTCTGTCCCATATCCTGACTTTTTAGTGTTTTGCTTGCAGACGTCTTATATTCTAATATGGCTTTCCATACCTTTATTCTTCTATCCCTTATGTACTTGAAGGTAAAACAGTCTCTTCTCAATAACCTTTCCTTAAATAAGCTATCTAGAAAAAGAAATTAAACACTGGAAGTGTTAAAAAAATGTGTGGATGTGGTACTTGAGGGCATGGCTTAAGGTGGTGGTGCTAGGTTGATGGTTAGATTTGATGATTTTTAAGGTTTTTTCCAACCTTAACGATTCTATGATTCTGTGAAATGAAAGGCTGAATAATTAAGCGACCAGACTTCTTCACTGGGGACAAATGAGGCAAATTTTCTTTGTAGGTCTATTGCTATCTTTCTAAAGGGCTTGGCGATGGCTTGCCTCTTCTTTGTGTCCCTGTGATTCTTTCTCACCTCATATCTCTTGGGTATATTCAGACTATCAATGTGTGTGTAGAGCTGGGTTGTCTTTAGTATAAATTTGAATAGTGTATAGCACACTGAGGGTTCAGTTTCATCTGGCTTATGTAGGCAAAAGTAAGGTCAAGCAAACCTGCAAATAAATTAAATTGGCTAATTAAATGGGTAAGAGAGAATCACCTGGAAGCATGTAACATTTAAATGGATAAATATATGAATCCAAACAAACTGGTTTGCATATACTGAAATCAGCAAAGGAGATCACAGATCAGAACACATTTATAGCTTTTTTGTAGAAAAACTTGTCTCATCTGACCAGCAAAAATCATGAGAACTTCCTCCACAAGCTTTTCAGAACCTGAAACTTCTCTCCTACCAAAATTTGCTATTTTCTGATATTTTCCCAGGCTTATTTTAAAGACAGACATGTGAAAACCATAAACATTAATCCAAGGGTCACTTTGAAAAATGTGTTGCTTAGTCATTCTAGAATTTCCAGTGGTATAATAGGAAAATTTTTCTCACTTTATAGCAGTAGTGTTATTTTGTGTCTAGTTCCTGGTAATAAAATAACTTTCAGATACCTCAGTAAATGGCACAGTAAATACTAGCCATTGATTAAACATTGATTAGCATTATTAAGTTTGTGTGTACTATGTTCTGATCACAGTATAAATGTAATACATCCATTAAAACAAAATAATCCTTTGGACCTAGCCCACGCAAGTGATCTGTTCACATATCATAGTAATATGCTATTGCAAAATTGCAATTTTTTTATATAAATAAACTTATATTTTGCAATTTTCACAGAAAATTGCAGATTTAATTAAGTCAAAAATCAAACTCTCTGAGTTTTTTTAAGCTTTTGTGCCATCCTATCCTGGGATGTTAATTTGTAGAAATTATATGATGCTGCCAGAAATAGTGTGGCCATTAGGGCTAGGGAGGTGGTCCTCCCTCTGTACTCGACACTGGTGAGGCTGCACTGCAAATCCTCTATTTTGGAGTTTTGGGCCCCTCACTACTGGAAAGACATTGAGGTGTTGGAACCTGTCCAGAGAAGGGCAATGGAGCTGGAGAATGGTCTGGAGCACAAGTCTCATGAGGAGAGAGAGGAGCAGCTGGGGTTGTTTTGCCTGGAGAAAAGGAGACTCAAGGGGTCCTTCTTGCACTCTACAACTGCCTGAAAGGAGGGCATAGAAAGGTGGGTGTCAATCTCTTCTCCTAAGCAACAAACAACAGGAGAAGAAGAATTAGGCTCCAGCTGTGTCAGTGGAGGTCTAGATAGGGTATTAGGAAAAAATTCTTCACAGAACAAGATTGTCAAGAATTGGAACAGGCTGCCAGAGAAAGTGGTTGAGTCACCATCCCTGTAAGTATTTACAAGATGCATAGATGTGGCACTAAGGGACATGGTTTACTATAGGACTTGTGGCATCAGGCCAGTGGCTGGACTCCATAATCTTAAAGGTCTTTTCCAATCTAGGTGATCCTATGATCTGTTTCCTTAATAGGGAGAAACTGTGCTTGGACCCCAGGTTAACTTTGTCTTGCCTGCATTGTATTGCAGCATATGGTGTCCATATGCCTCAAGTCTTTAATTAAGGTGAAGGACATGGTCTTCAGTTACAACTATTTGAGTTCAGAACATTTTTCATGAGTTTTAATTACCATAGTGCTTTTTCCCTTCTAACTCTATCTCCTAGCAATCAGGCTTTGATTTAATTTGACTTATGATATTTTAATGAATTTTGAATTTTTGGGAAAGCTATCCTTATAATTTCATTCAGTTCCACATTTCATTTAGTACCTGCAACCAGTAATGCAGTTTTAGATTCAGCAGATACAAGGCTCTTCTATACTCTTGTGCCTCTTGGAGGTCAGATCTGGTAGCAGATGTAGAGATGACTGACACTGCTACATTGCATTGCTGGGTTCACTTCAGCCATCCTTCTAAAATTGCATTTGTCTTTGCTTTGTATAGGAGAGAAGTTATGGAATACTTTTCTATTTGGGAAAATGTGGAGTGATACTATTTAGAAGATTAAAAAAATGTCCCTGAGAGTAACAAAAAGACCAAAAGACACCTGGTACATGTAGTAGTCCTAAGGATGAGGTAGAAAGTATATTATTTGGAAAGGAAATATACAGTAGATAGAGTGTTCATATTTCATAGTATCATAGAATCATTGAATGTGAAGATTAAAAGTCATCTAGTCCAACGCCCTTGCGATGCATTTCAATTAGAATATTTTAAATTTGATAAGGTTGCTCAGACCCCTGTCCAACCCGACCATGAAGATTTTCAGGGATGAAGATTCCACTACCTCTCTGGGCAACCTCTTTCAGTGTTCCACCACCCTCATTATAAAACTCTAGCAGCTTAGATCTAGTCTAAACCTCCCCTTTTTTAGTTTAAAACTTTACCCCGTATCCAATTCAACAGGCTCTGCTAAAAGCTGTGCCCCTCTTCTTTCTTGTAAATCCTTTTTTTTATGCATTGGAGTGCCACAATTCTGTCTCCCCAAAGTCTTCTCCAGGCTGAACAATCCCAAAACTCTCAGCTTTTCTTCATAGGAGAGGTGTTCCATCTGTCCTCTGATAGTTTTTGTGGCCCTGTATCTCAGAAAAGAGACAAATACCATCTGGCTGGTGTATTTTGTGTGCATGTTTTAAGCTGTCAGTCCTGTTTCCTGTACGTCCAGTTCAAAATAAGGTCTCAAAATAGAAGATGGACATAAAATCCATTAGGACATTCTTGTAATATTTTGGTTCAGAGTATGTGTTCATGCTGAGAAGATAGCAACATTTTCTATGCCACATAAAAGTGGATTTAAAATGCAAATAAATGAAGTTCTTTCCCCTTAGATCTTTCGCACCTTCTAAGCACATGGTAAATATTATATAAAATGGTGGAGAGTCAGACTACTTCTCTTCTGAGTGCATAAGAGGATGGATGGATTTAATTCCCTTTGGATATCTGACCTTAATAAATTCTCCTACCCAGGGTTAGCCACTTACCCCTCTAGTCTGTCCTCTGCAGCTCTGACCCCAATCTTCAATTTCAAAGGATATTTGGTAGCAGGGGAGCAAAAACCTGCCCATTTCATTGCTGCACAGTGCTTTAGAGTTAGGCAATCAGCTTATAGTAACTGTAACTGCCACTTTATGAATTCCCACCAAATACTGAACTTTCTCAGTGAATTATGTTCTGCCTTCTCCTCCTTTTCTCCAGCAGCCACACTTTCAAGCCATGTGTTGCTGTGCCCATGCCCAGACCGAGTGTGCAATTCTTATTCCTAAACTGACACTGCTGCGACCCCCAGCACTCACTCTGTGCCTGTGCTGATCTGGTTAACACTACATAGATAATGAGGTCTCCAAATTTTTTTCCAGGGATTGTCCTCTACCGCATTATTTCGATTATAAAATATTGCTGTATCTGTACATCTGTATCAGGGTGTCACAACTTACATACCAATATGTATTAGCATTTCTTCAATCAAGCAAAAACTTACACATTTTTTCTTCTTTAGCTCCTGCTTCATTACTTGTGATTCATCATTTCCAGTGT
Source organism: Vireo altiloquus (assembly GCA_013396875.1). Taxonomy (NCBI): domain Eukaryota; kingdom Metazoa; phylum Chordata; class Aves; order Passeriformes; family Vireonidae; genus Vireo; species Vireo altiloquus. The sequence goes on from VZRF01005005.1 coordinate 273,762, forward strand.
TTTGTTCTGATAAATCTTCAAAATGGTTTCATTTTTCTGCTATTATACAGTGTCAACTAGCTCACAAAACCAGAAGAATAGTTATTAAAATGTTCATGCTTCACAAATAATATTTTGACTGTTGGATAGATATAAAAGTCCAGTAGGAAAAATATTCTGACATGATTTGTGACATGCTATCTTTCAAATGGCAAAAAATATCAAAATATAATTGAAACAGCCTGCTCATGATGCAATCCCCTTCCTATTTTCAAACAAATGAAGGAAGCACACAGTATGCATTTTTCTGTGAATCTCAGGGTTCAGCTCTAGACAATATTTCTATTGAGGCAGACAGTCAAGCAACTTTTCACAAAAGAAAAATAGACAACAAATACTGAGATTGTTTCGATAGTGTTTGACTGAGAATTTGTTACTGAATGTAATTCTATATATGTTTGATATTAATATCTAATTATGCAATTAATTTTTCTATGTGTATTTGCAGGATATGGTTCATTATATTTAATAGAATGAGAGGATGAAGGGGAAATTGTGAAAAGAGAAGTCTTGTTAAAACAAAACCATTATCTTACTAAAGGATATAGAAAATATGGTGAAGAGATGAGAAATCCCTTTTGTTAAATGTTTGTGACCTGTGCCTTGTTTGAAAAGCAGAATTTTTAGCTCTCCCTCTATAATGTGTTGACCAGATTTTTCTCTGTAGATTTCTTTGGGCAGAGAAGCTACCTTGTGTAATGTAAGATTAACAAAATGTCATCAGAATGAAACATTGATAGACTTATGCATGAAATACAGTAAACCCTACCTTCTCTATGTATTCATTCACTGTAATATAAAAAGTGAGTCGTGATAGACCTGTATGTCTAGAATATATATTTATGCATGGACACATATGTCTGAAAATAAAATATACACAGGAATACTTTATATAGGTGACTTTCTTCTCCCTGCAAGGTTAAGCTATCTGATTAAATCAAACTCCGTTCTTTCTGTTTCATCCATCACTACCAGCTGATAGCAGAAACAGCATGTACCTTCTGAAATAGTTTTTTTTGTTGTTGTTTTATGATGTGTGAGGCAGAAAGAAAGAAGGTTTAATTTAATCTGTTGGATTGACTTTGCAGAGATGATAGTAACAGAAGCAGTATCTTCAGCTAAGTAACCTGAACAAACATGACATGGAAATTGAAAAGGAGTTTATAAATACAATTCTTAAGCCCCACTTCTACCAGCCCCTTTTATAAGGATACTTGAACAAGCCATCTCTTATTACAAGCAAATTTGCTATGAGAAGAGTGGTGTTTTTTCTGTTTTGGGTGGTTTTGTGTTTTGTTTTGTTTGTTGGGGGATTTTTTGTTTGTTTATTATTGGGGGGTGGTGGTGTGTTTTGAGGGGGGGACTTTCCCCTTTTATTTACCTTTTTCATTAGTTATTAACTTCCTGCAAGATCCCTTTAATATACATACTCATATTATTTAGCAATTTTTTCTGTTGGTTACAAGTAAAAATAGAAGACCCAGATCATCTATAATGTGTTTTGGTCTATACTGAATCTAGCCTTTCAAGGCAGTTATTGCTTCACATTTTTTTCTTACAGTGATACATATTTATTTAATGAAACTGTCTTAGCAATAATGGAGGTTCTGAGGAACAATTTTCTAGTTTAAAAGCTTTTTAAATTGGAAGTGAAATCAGAAGGGTTTGATTTTTTTTAATGACTTTTCCATGTAGAGTGGTTTGGCTTCAATGCCAATAAAATTTAGAGGAGAAGGAAATCTAGGGTATATTATAGCAATAGAAACAGCATGTGTTTCTTTGAGACCTCTATCTCACCTCTTCCCCGCCCAAATAAAATCAGGCCAAATTCAAGTCATCAATTAAGAAATGCCAAATCCTTTCCCACTTGAACACTCGTGTTTGCAAACAGGCATATCTTCTGAAACATTTGAAAAAATACTTATGATACTATAACTATGTTAATAATTCAGAGAATCACAGAATGGGTCAGGCACATGGAAGGGAGCACAGTGCACCATCTGGTACCACCTCCCTGCTCAAGCAGGTTTGTCCCAGAGCAGTTCGGACAGGATTATGTCTTGATGGTTCTTGAGAGTCTCCAGTGAGAGACTCCACAACCTCTTTTCCTGCACTATATCCTTTAATGAACAAATTGTCATGCTTTCACATGGAATAGCACTTTCACAAGTAGTGAAGAGATGCAATTATCATAAAGCTTCTCTAACCAAAATTTTAGTTAAAACCTCCAAACTCTTCTGGTGTTTCTTATGCTCTGCTCTCTATAAAACCATACTGAAAAAGCATTTGGATAACATCTCTGCTGATCTCAAGGGACAACATTCCACAATGGCTGTTTCATCATATTAAAGAAAAAAAAGGCAACCAAAACCCCACAACATCTCAAGAGGCAAGAAGCTTTGAGGACTTAACCAATAATCTGGATAATTAATGATCATGGAATGACAGAATGGGTAAGGTTGGAAAGAACCACAGTGGGCTATCTGGTCCCTGCTCAAGCAGCCTCATCCTAGAGCACACTGCACAGGATTGTGTCCAGATGGTTCTTGAATATCTTCAGTGAGGACACTCCATAATTTCTCTGGGAAACCTGTTACACTGCTTGGTTATCACACAGTAAAAAAGTTCTTCCTCATATTCAGGTGCAACTTCCTGTGCATCACTTTCTGCCCATTGCCTCTTTTCCTATGGCTTGGCACCACTGAGCAGAGCCTGGCTCCATCCTCTTGGCATCCTCCCTTCAGATACTGATAGACATTGATGAGATCCCCTCTCAGTCATCTCCTCTCCAGGCTGAACAGGCACAGCTCCCTCAGCCTGTCCTCATTAAGACACATGCTCCAGTCCCTTAATCACCTTTCTCTGCTCGACTCAGGCAGTAAGGAGCTCCATGTCTCTCTTGGAGCTCAGAACTGGACAGAGCACTCCCAGTGTGACCACACTAGGTCTAAGTAGAGGAGCAGGATCACCTCCTTTGACCTAGCAATGCTCTTCCTAATGCACCCCAGGATACAATTGTCCTTCTTGGCCACAAGGACACACTGCTGGCTCATGGACAGGTGGTTGTCCAGCAGGACTCTTGGTCCCTCTCTGCAGAGCTGCTTTCCAGCAGGTCAGCTCCCATCCTGTGCTGGTGCCTGGGGTTATTCCTCCCCAGGTGGAGGACTGTGCATTTGGTTTTGTTGAATTTCCTCTGGTTCTTCTCTGCCCATCTCTCCAACCTGTCCAGGTCCTTCTGAAGGGCTGCACAGTACTCTGGGATATTGGCCACTGCTCTCAGCTTTGTGTCATTAATGAACCTCCTGAGGAGACATCTGCCCCTTCATCCAAGTCACTGAAGAATAAGTTAAAAAATATTTGGCCCATTAAACCTTGGAGGACACTAATTGTGACAGGCCTCTAACTAGACACTGTGCCAGTTATTATGACCCTTGGGGATTTGCTGTTCAGCCAGGTCTCCACCCCCCTTGCTCTTCACTCATCAAGTCCACAGTTTCTGAGTTTACCTGCGAGGATATTGTGCAAGACAGTGCCAAGAGCCTTGCTAGATTGGTAGATGATATCCACTGCTCTCCCCTCATCCAGCCAGGTAGTTGGTTTTTCATAGAAGGCAATCAGTTTGGGCAAGAGTGATTTACCTTTACTGAATCCTTGATGAGTACTGATCAAGTTCTTGTAGTCATGTGGATCGTGATGTCCTTAGAATCAGACACTCCACCTTTCCAGGCACACAGGTGGGGCTGTCCTTTATTTCCTGTGGTCGTTCTTCTTGTGCTTTTTGAAGACTGGGGTGACATTTGCTTTTTTGCAGCTCTTTTATTGCCACAACCTTTCAAAGATGATGGTGAGAAGCCTTGCTTTGGTGTTCAACTGTTTGCTCAGCACTAGTTGATGTAACCCCTCAGGATCCATAGACTTGTGGGTGTCAAGTTTGGCTAGGTGCTCTCTCTCCCAAAGCTCTTTGAATGTCTTCCTTCCAACATTCCTTTACCCTGCTCTCCTCAGTCAGAGATCCCAGAGGGTTGGTCTTGTCAGTGAAGCCCAACGCAAAGAAGATGTTCAGTGCTGCCTTCTCTGTGTCCTTCTACCAGGGTCCCCACTCCATTTAGCAACAGGCCCACATTATCCTTAGTTTTTCTTCTGTTACTGATGTATTTGAACAAGCCCTTCATTTTGTCCCTGTTGTACTTCGCCAAATCTAATTTTTGATGGGCCTTGACCTTCCTTCTCTCATTTTTACTTACTCCAACAACCTCTGTATATTCTTTCCAAGTGGCCTGACCCTGCTTCCATCTCCTGTGTATTTCCTGGATATGCTTGAGTAATAAGAGGAGTTCCTTACTCATCCATGTGGATCTCTTGCCTCTTTTGCCTGATTTCTTGCTCATCAGGATGCATTGGTCTCGATCTTGGAGGAAGTGATCCCTGAATATCAACCAAATCTCTTGCACCCCTCTTCCTTTCATGACCTGTTCCCCTGCGATTCTTCCAAGAAAACCTTTAAAGAGGCTAAAGTTAGCTCTCCTCAATCAAGTCGCAGTGTGACTTTCAATGTCCCAGACATCTCAAGAGCTTCTTTATGAAGAGACTCCTTCCCTAACACTTGTCAGTCATCCATCCTGGAAACAGCTTTAGTAACTAAGGTAGTTAAAAAGCTTGAAATGTAACTTACTGCAAATGTACTGCAAATGTAACTTAGGACATGCCATACTTTTCAACTCTATGTAAAGGAAGAGTTAAGGTAGATTTTAGCCACCTCTCTGTTATTTCAGTCTCCAATCTGAGTGTAGGGTTGTCTGTGAAGTTGAGCTATTGTGTAGTTTTAGCAGCATCCTTCACCACACAAATGGTACAGGTGTAGTTTTGGAGTCTAGGGGAGAGGGTTGTGTGTTTTATTGGGTTCTGTGGGTTTTGAGGGGGTTTCTTTGGTTGTTGTTGTTGGGGGATTTTTGTGAATGGTAATTTAATTTGCTACTTCAGAAGAATTATATACCCTAGACTTCTTTAAGACAATGCTGACACATTTTTGGAATTTTTTTTCCTTCAAGTTGATGTGACTTCCTCTGCAAAAAACTTATGACAGGGAAAATTCTCCTTTACCAGGTCCCAAGCTCTGGTTGTGATTTTATGCTACCACAGTAGTTTAAAACTTCTGTACTCCATGTGAGAACCTTACTCGTACATTCATTAATTGTTGAAATACCCTCGGGGTATAAAAGTAGAGACTGACAGCATTCAAAATTTACTGATATAGAATGTCAGCTTTATAAACTTGTTACTTAATATACTCTCCAAATTGTCAACTATCAGAGTTTTTGCTTCCTTGCCAAGGTATTCTAACTAAGCACTGAGAAAAAGTTTTAGTAAGGGATAGTGTCAGGTTTTTACCCTTTAAGAGAAATTGATCTGCCTATGAAGTCATCTTGGGTAGAAATGAGCTACATTCTTAAATGGACATAGTACAGAAAGAAGCAATGGTGTTATGCTAAAGCTCGCATGTTAACCTTATTAACGGAAGTTAAATACAGGATAAGTTAGCAATGACTGCTATATTTAAGAACAGATGGCTGGTGGACGACTTCCTTCTTTGTACTGAAAAATTCCAATTAAGGCAAAATTAAATGAATTAATAATATCATAAAACTGGTATTCCACATTTTAGTATGGATTATGCCCTCCTTAGCAGTGAAAATTGCATTAATTGCTTCAAGAAAGGAACCATTCTGCACCTGCAAAGGACTTGGTAGTGAACTGTTCCACTTCCTGCTACTGCACAGTTATGCATAAAGTGACCACATGGAATTCACAAATCCTAAGTAGGAAAGATACAGCAAGATTTTTGCTCCAAACTCAAACTACTCTGTCATTTAACTGGAGAATCTCAAAGATCTGTATCATAGTATAAAAATTTTTTATCCATACTGGATACCCACTAGAAAGAGATATGCATAAGAATACCTGACATTATACCCATTAGAGGACATCATTATGCTTGGTGCATTGCATGGCCTGAAAAAATATTCCTATTCAAAAATATTTCCTAAGTATCACTAAATATGATTGTCTCTCTCTACATACAATAGATAATGATTTGGGCTGAACAGAGGGTTAAAGGTGAGGGAGAAACTACCTTCTATTGTTTTCAAATCCCCAATTTCAATTGATAGTACTTTGCCATACTTTTGAATAGGATATTTTGACTTTTTTTTTCTCCTGGTAAGTGTTTCATGTCCAAACCCATCTCACATCTGCTCTGTTCAATTGTAAATCCCCTGCCAGGGGCTTGACGAAAATTCTGAAGCAAAATTCAGATAGTTTTTTTTTACTTTTGTACTCCTTTTGCTGAATCTGACATGCACAGTTTGGGTATCTGGCACACTCACTGAATGGTGCTTACTGCCTTCCTGCCTAGCAGTAGTGCACTGGGCTTGAAAGCACTGGGTGTAGTTTCAGTTGCAAGAGACCTTGGAGACCCTTTCCTTGCCCCTGATATCTCAAATAGTGAGGGACGATGTATTGTGTGGCAGCCTAGTGTCAGATTGCCCTTTCCCTGTAACAGTGTGCTTATACCTCACGTGGGCTGGAGTCATCCATTCTGCAGCTGCTGGAACACCATGACTGTAGATAGCCAGGCCTTTGGTGTCTGCGCCTGAGCTCATCTCCCCAGCCTCCCTGCGTCACCAATGGAGAGAAAAATGGACTTTTAGGAAACAATTTGGTGAATCACACTGCAGAAGTGCACGTCCTCTCTAGAAATTACACAAGCAAGCTAGATAAATGAGCTGTGCACATCTACAGGTTAGCTGTAGGTGGTCTAGTGAATCTCATTCAGACATGCTAAAGATTGAATTTATAACTGCTCCAAGGAATAGTTTCCTCTTTTAGTGTTTCCTAGCAGTATGAATTGTCTGGGAGCATATATCAACCATGAAGAAAGCATAGGAGAAAGCACATGAGCCTGTAAGTAGACCCTGACTTTTGTTAGTTATGCTATATCTACAAAGTTTGGAACAATGGCAGTGGCACCCCTATAGATATGTGCAAATAACATCAGAGAAACCAAAACGGATCAAAACAAATCTCTTACACTGAACTTTATGAGAAAACATATTACCAGTTACAGAAGAAGTCAAATAGTTATATGGCACCTGACATTTTGTACTGAGAGGATTTCTATTTAGCCACAAAGGTAACACAGAACCCTTAAAGACCAAGATGTTTGACTGTAACACATTCTAGACCTCACAGCTAATTAAATTGTGGCATTTGTCCGTACTAGACACTTATGACAGCATTAAGTCTCTATACTCATCACCGTAGCAGGAGTTCTGGAGACCCCGAAGGAGATGAGTGATATGCCTCCTTAGTATTGAAATGCACAGCTAAGTTGTTGCAGCAGCAGGGGATTGTAAGATCAAGAGGCTTAATAGCTTTGGTACAAGAGCTGTGCTACATTAAATGCAGTAAAATGCAAGAACTTACTGTATGTTCATAGCACTGAAAGCCCCCTAGCTATACATAAAGGAGCTGACAAACCACACGTATGTCGAGTTCATAAGTTAAGCAAGTTTAGGGAGAATTTTACTATATGTCACTTCAGACAGTGGTTTTATTTGAAAATTAATTTTTGCATGCCAAAATATAGCCTCACAAGATTGCAAGCCAATCACAGATGGGTCTATTTTATAGCACGAGATGCAAAGCAAAAACTGCAAACGTATTTTTGATGCATACTTTTCAATATAAGTGTTAAGTGTTTGTCTTTTACTTGCTCCAAAAAGTTGTACTGTGTATTACCTTATTGTTTGCAATGGATCTTCATACTTTAACTTTGGTCTTCTCATTCTTATTTGTGTGGTAATTGTGAGGATTAAATCCAAGAATTAAAGACTTTTGTTTTCACAAATAAAATTATTAAAATGTTTTGCTCTTTTTGATCTTTTTCTGTTATTGCATCAGGAGATCCATTTTAATTAAAAAAAATATTGGTATAGAAAATAATGCAAAGGCTTTCAAAATATATTTTGCAAACATGATATGTAACATTAAATCTAATGATAAGAAAAGTTTCATCTTAGGCATTACATAAAACCTTAATAACCTACTCACCATTTTAGTTTCCCATGTATATGATCATATACACTCTGTCACAATCTGACATATTAACCCAGGTTCTTTGCTATAAGAGCCTCCTTCTTCACAGCACCTGTTTTACTGAGACAGGTCACCGCTGAGGGGATTGAGAAATAAACGACTCCAACTCTTGCCTTGTTTGTGCACAGTCTCAGATTTTTGGCTGCCCCACCTGTACCAGCTGCCCCAAGACAGCTGCTGAAGCTTTCTGAGCAGCAGCAGTAGTTCTCCTTGCCACCCGGTCTGTGTCCTACCACTGCTACTTCCAACTTGTGTTTTTCCACCTTGGAACACGTCTCTTTCTGTTGAAGAATGAGCTCAGTTAACCTGTGCAGCTAATTTGCCTGTATCTATGTCAAGTTGGGGCTGATTGCCTGAGGGTAACTTTGCCTCAACAACTTCTTTCAGGCCTCGTTCTATGAGCAGCATTTTGAGCTCTTTTAAAGTCTTTCCTGCACATTTCAGTTTCCTTTCTGAGAGTAATTGTTCACATTCCAGTTTACGGAGTTCAGAATATGTTTTTGACTGGCTCATTTTACTTCGCATAAGGTATTTTTTCAAATTAAATTCCTTTATATAAATTTTTTGGGAAATTCTGCCGTTTCTCCAGGAAACATTTTCTCACACGTTGTGCTTTAGTTTCTTTTTCCTTGCAGACTGACATCCTGTGGTTGGCAGATGGGTATGGGTTCTCCTGTCTTATGTAGTTTTCCCAAGGTGAAAAAAAAATCAAATAAATACAGCAGCAAAGCAATCAAAACCAAACAGACAAAAAAAAACCCCAAAATGGCAAAACAAAGGTTCTGTGCATCATGTGGAGGTCGCTGGGCTTACAAGCAGACCTACATGTCTGCTGTTATCAAGCACTTGAATGAGAAGGAATAAATGCTCGTCGACTTTCCTGACAGCTACATCACAAAAAAAAACCCCAACAAATTGCCATTATTCACCCACTGGAGCAAATTATGTGAAATTTCAAAGGTTTATTAGTGGTGTTATATGGTACCAAGAGCAAACTTCCATACTGTTTCCACTTCTTTTATTAAAAGAACTCTTGGTCTCTCACAGCAAATGGAGAGGCACAGCAGAGAGCTTGCTTCCAGTTTCCATCCTGGAAACTCTGTACATCCCCACTTCAGGAAAGAGCAAACTTTGTGAACAACGTTAATTATCTTCACACCATGGTATTCCTAGAAATTCCCTCAAAATAACCACTTTGAACCTCTGGAAGGTGCAGCCAAGGGATTTTGACATTAGGCTGTTCAAGCCTTATTTGTAGAATAGGCTGACTAGAGCATGTGTGTTCAGGACCTTCTTCCTGCTCTATTGACTTCTGAGTTTGTATCATCTTTTTTTTATAGTCATTAACTTAAGAAGACCTTGACAGCCATGCCTTTTTCCCAAGTTATCTTCCTCTGGATCATTATTCAAGCATGTTTGAAGGAAATTCCAGGTCTTGAAAGAAATACTGATTTATATCTGGACACTCAGATCCATCATGACCTGTGACAGTTCCAGTTATGGAAACAGCAAGGAATATGCAAAAAGTCCTCTGCTAGTCCTTAGACACTACAGGCACAACAGCTCTTTCAGAAAGAAATTATATCACTTTCCAATTTCAGATACCTTGTCATTTGTCAAGATATACTTGACCAGTTCTTCTCATCTTCTAATTTATCTTGAGAGTTTTGCAATTATTTTGAGGTACTAATAGCTGAAAAAATGTTTCAAAATACAAGAATTGTGTTCTGAGTCCCATTTGAAACTGTAGAATGGATGCTAGCGTTTTACTCACTGTTGTTGTGTTACAGAGGTAATCATGGTTTCAATGCTTTAGTTTCTCAAAGGAAGTCCAATCCACAACTGACAATGTTCTGTGTGAGGATAAAAAAATCTATTCAGTGATGAAGTGCTGCAGTCATTAAACTGCAACTTTGCAATCAATGTAAATCTTTCATTGGACCAACAAAAGAAGGCAAAAGTATGATCAGTGCCCTGTGAGGACTAAATTCCTTCAGCTTTCTTTTCTTTTCAAACTAATTAAAGGGAAAAAGTTCTGTACTGAAAAAACCCTTCTGATTCAGGTTCATTGTCACCCTTTTTGTCAGCACTGAAAAAGATCTTCATGAAAGGTCCACTGAAATGGCACAAAGTGGTATTACCTTTCATTCTCTACCAGCACCTGTTACTGCTCTATATCCTTTAATGAACAAATTGTCATGCTTTCACATGGAATAGCACTTTCACAAGTGGTGAAGAGATGCAATTATCATAAAGCTTCTCTAACCAAAATTTTAGTTAAAACCTCCAAACTCTTCTGGTGTTTCTTGGGCTCTGCTGAAAAAGCATTTGGATAACATCTCTGAAAATCTCAAGGGACAACATTCCACAATGGCTGTTTTGTCATATTAAAGAAAAAAAGGCAACCAAAACCCCACAACATCTCAAGATGTAAAAAGCTTTGAGGACTTAACCAATAATCTGGATAATTAATGATCATGGAATCATAGAATGGGTAAGGTTGGAAAGAACCACAGTGGGCTATCTGGTCCCTGCTCAAGCAGCCTCATCCTAGAGCACACTGCACAGGATTGTGTCCAGATGATTCTTGAATATCTTCAGTGAGGAGACTCCATAATTTCTCTGGGAAACCTGTTACACTGCTTGGTTATCACACAGTAAAAAAGTTCTTCCTCATATTCAGGTGCAACTTCCTGTGCATCACTTTCTACCCATTGCCTCTTTTCCTATGGCTTGGCACCACTGAGCAGAGCCTGGCTCCATCCTCTTGGCATCCTCCCTTCAGATACTGATAGACATTGATGAGATCCCCTCTCAGTCATCTCCTCTCCAGGCTGAACAGGCACAGCTCCCTCAGCCTGTCCTCATTAAGACACATGCTCCAGTCCCTTAATCACCTTTCTCTGCTCGACTCAGGCAGTAAGGAGCTCCATGTCTCTCTTGGAGCTCAGAACTGGACAGAGCACTCCCAGTGTGACCACACTAGGTCTAAGTAGAGGAGCAGGATCACCTCCTTTGACCTAGCAATGCTCTTCCTAATGCACCTCAGGATACAATTGTCCTTCTTGGCCACAAGGACACACTGCTGGCTCATGGACAGGTGGTTGTCCAGCAGGACTCTTGGTCCCTCTCTGCAGAGCTGCTTTCCAGCAGGTCAGCTCCCACCCTATACTGGCACTTGGCGTTATTCCTCCCCAGGTGAAGGACCGTGCATTTTCCCTTGTTGAATTTCCTCTGGTTCTTCTCTGCCCATCTCTCCAACCTGTCCTAAAAGAACAGCTTTAAATCAAATATTAGGAAGAATTTTTTTATCATGAGGTGGTGAGGCACTGGAACTGGTTGCCCAGAGAAGTCGTGGATGCACTCTGCCTGGAGGCGTTCAAGGGCAGTATGGATGCAGCACTGGGAAACCTGGCCTGGTGTCCCTGCCCATGGCAGGAGGGCTGGATTGAGATGATTGTTAAGGTCCATTCCAACCCAGGGCATTCTATGACTCATGCATCATTTTCAGCATGCATTAGTTTTGTGTATGGATTAAAAGAGGCCATTGGCTGTTCATCACCCCATGCCTGCAGTTAGGTTGCACGCCCAGTGAACTAAACATAGAATACATCTCATTGAATAGTCAGCTCCATAAGGTTACCTTGGAAAAATTACTGCTTTGATTTGAGGGCACTTTACCTAAGAAACCAGGGATCTAACCAACAAACATCTTTCATGCTTGATCCTTTCAAGCTGTTATATGGAAGTCAGTTCATACCTGCTGCTGCTGTGGTCTCATGGTTTAAAATGCCAGGGGTACAGAGCTAACAAATAGGATTATTAGTCAAATGAGGAAAGGAGGATTGTCCCTCAGGCTTGATTCATCAGTCAGTGACTTTTCTCTAACAAAATGGTGTTTTGTAAGGAGAATTGCTTGGGGTCATGTAGAGTTGGAAGGAGTAAACAGGCAACTGCTTTAGGGGTCAAAATGGTTTCCTTCCAACTTCTTTGCCTAAACCTCCACTCACAAGCCATGCTTCCTGCCTTCTAATTCCTGTAGGTTCCGAGGAGCTGACAAGAAAGAAGGATTTGCCCTGTAAGACTGTGTGTTCAAAAGAGGATTGGCTGATGCTGTAGTCAGGGCTGTGGACAGGTGAGTGTAACTGACAGAAATTGCATGTAGGGCAATCAAAGTGTTTTCATATATATATTCACACTATTTTAATACAGAAGCTGTGCAGCATGCAAGTCCTTCTAACAGGCCTCATCACAACACCAGCTGCCTCCCCCCAAGTATCTCCTCTATAGGTACAGTGTGAATATAGCTGTTGACAATACATTCCAAAGATCAGTTACAGCTAAATAACCCTTGTTTTCATGCTGAGACACATCCTTCAATTAAGTTTTTTTTTTTCTACAAGAAAAAGCTTATATTGACAAAGAAACTACTTCCTTGCCATTATTTTTGTCTATACACCTTTTGCATATTATTAATGCAGAAACCGAGTAAAGTCTTTATTTTTATTAGTATCTCTCAATCTTTAATCATTCAAATACCTCACAAACTAATGACCTAAATATGGTTATAAAATTCTTGGGATAAAAGCTTTTTCCTGATCTGATGACTCCTTTTAATTACCTGCCAATAAACACATACTTACCAAGAATATATAGTTCTTCATCAGTCATCCTAATGTTTATAGTCCACATTTTATTTCAAAGGATTTTACAAGCTACAGAGCATGTACAATAGTAATTTTCTTTATATGGTGCTTGGGGGCATTACACAACAAAGTACAAACAGCTTATCCTTCACCCCCACTGAAATGTAGTCACCTCTGAAGTGAAAGGTAGCAGCTTTTTAATAGCAAAAGAAAAACACCATTATCTAATTAAAGCAACAAGCTACATGTAGTTAGAAAGAATGTGGTTGTTCAAACTCGAGTCTTACTTATGACTTACTATTCATTTTTCTGCTCTCCCTCCCCCCCTTCACTTTACATGCCAGGAGAGGAAAATGCCTTAATATACGACCTGCTCTTTACTTAGACCTTTTAGTTATCCTCTGCTGTTTTGCAGGACTTACAGAACTGTTTGAGCTTGATCCCTCTATGTTAGCTGTGAAAGAATCCAGCAGCTGCCGCTTCATCTGAAGGATTTCTGTGGGGAAAAGGGGTTCTTTTAAACTAATTCCTCAGGCTGCTCACAACCTGGACTTTCCCCTTTAGATGTCCTCTGTGGCTCCCTAACACTTTTGGGACTCTTTGAGCTGCCTGAGCTGTCTTCCTTTCCTGATGGTGGCATTTTCTCTTCAAAGAACAATTTTTGCTGCCCCTCTATTCTGTGCAGGGAGAAAATGCCTTTGAAATCAACATGGTTCTGCAGCCAAGTAGTAAGCATTTAGAAACATCTATCTACTTCTCATTTGTTTAAAATTTGTTAAATCCTACAGCAGTTAAACAGGTATGAAGTGATTTTCTTTTAATGTTACTTCCTTCTGAGAGTCTCTGCAATGAAGCTGCATCGGTTTCAAAGGTTTCACACTCCCTGCATAGAATAGAGCTGTTATAGCAATAGCCCTTTGAAAAGGAAATGGCAAATGGCACCAGCAGGACAGGCAAACAGCTTAAGTCAAGTTCATGTAGCCCCAGAAGTGCTTGGAAGCAGAAGATGACGTATGAAAGAGGGAGGAGGGAAGAGAGTCCAAGCTTAGAAAACATCTGTTGAAAGAATTAATTGAACAAGTTACCCCACCCCAATCCAAGCACAGCAGTTGAAAGCAGAGGATAGCAGCTGCAAAGAAAGTAGCTGCAGAAGGTTCTTACACTTGAGCAAATACTGTGAAACCTATTATTTAAAACAAAATTACCAGAAAAACCCATGTTCAGACAGGAATTCTCCTCTTTCAAAGAGACTATTAGGTAGACATTTGGTTTGTTTTTTATAAGCATTTCTTATGCTTAATATGACCGCTCTGTTATTAGTTCCTGGATGACCATGTTTATTATCTGAGCAAGGGACTTCCACGATTTTTATGGTCTTACTGCTGTACTATTTTCTGCTGCACACTGGTTCTGACAATGCCACCCATACTTGTCAATAAAAAAGAACAAGACATAGTCCTGTTCAAATGTTCAAACTCTCTTTCCTTCCATAAGCCTATTGGATTAATCAGTACTGCCTGTTGGGAACAATTGGGAACATCACAACCAGACAAACTATATTTGGGAAATACCTCTAAAAAAGCTGCTTGGAGCAAAACAAAATCATTCCAGGGAGCATCCCAGCATAAAACAGAAAGGACACTCATTTACCACTTCTTGCATCCATGGCCTAACAGTGTTCAGTCCACAAGCACAGGAATATTCAGATGTCTTCCAAACAATTCTCATCCCCCTACCAACCTCCACTAAGTAGTAAGGAGAGTGGTCAGTAATCTGTGCAGCCATGGAGTCCTGACTCTCTGAGCATGCAGGAATGCCCAGGTACAGAAAAAAATATTAGGAAAGACACAAGTAGAAGATAGGTTTCTGTGCTTTTGACAGTATGCAATTGCCTGAAGATCATTCTATCATTTAAGATAGGAGGGATATAGCCATTGATTTAAAACTAGACCAGTGTGTAAATGGTTTGTTAAATGGGCATGAGCATTTTTTTTAAATTCTGTGTAGGCTGGTTCTTGAATTAACAGAAGGTTCACTAGACCAGGATCCTGGATTATTTCATTTTATACTTTTCAAAACTGCCATCGGAGGACTCATGTCCATCCAGAATATATTTCAAGAGATGAGCATTGAGAGTGGTGGCTTCTGCAGTTAATTTAAAAATTGTGGTAAGTAGTTCAGTAATCATAAATAATTCTATCATTTCAATACTGCTCCGAAAATTGTGAAGAAAAAGTTGTACAATTGACAAATAATTTTATCTTTGATAGAATCCTTATTTTTGCACTTTGTTTTAAAACAGGAAATGGGAGAAAACACAGACTTATTCCAGAAACCAATGTCAGTTTGTATAAAGTCTGGGCAATGTTGATTGATATAATTTTTATGCTTTGTGATAGGGGAAAAAAACCATTTATTTTCTTTTTTGTGTACCATTTTCCAAGAAATGGCTGAGTTTAAAAACCTCAGCAAACAGGCAAGCACTTAAGGATGCATATGGGAATTAGGCACAGATTTCTCTCTGTTGTTAATAGAAACTGTGCATCTAACACTTGTTCACTGTAGTGGAAATAGACTTGAGCCTTAATCTAAAGTGCATTGTGAGAAAATACTTTTTGGTTTTTTTCTGTTGGAGGCTATTGTGAATTGTGTAGCTGTAGTGGACAAAGCAAATCTAAAGGCAAGTGAAGTAAACTGAAAGACCATCATTGAATCAGGGTCTGTTGGACCACAGACCATAGGCAGAAACAGATGCTCCTTAACCTTTCATCGTATTAATAATTTAACACCACTGATCTCTCATGAAGGATTGAAAAGTATTAGTTTTTCCTTTGAGAAAAGGAAAATTTCTACATTTATCTTTTTCTTTTCCTCCCCTACCTTAAATTCTGGTTTATGCAGCCTTTCACTAAAGAACTTATATAGAATCAGCAGAACTACTGTGTATAAATGGATGTGACTTTTTACTTAGGTTTTTTGTAAACTTCTGTACTGATCGTGCAGGATGCCAGTCTCTGCAGTGTCTCGAACTGTTGTGTTCTCCTAGCCACCAAAAAGCAAGCAGTGATTCCTAATACCAAGTTCCTACAGATTCTCAGCTTCTTTCTTAGGCATTCATTTTGTCTATAGCTTAAAATAAATTTTAAAAGAAGTCACCAATCTCTTCTCCTAAATATTTGTTGTCCTCTCCAATTCACATAGAAAATCCATATCCATGATAAAAATTATCTTATGAGGATATTAATCAAGGAAGTAAAGGTGATGGACTGCCTCTCCTTCACCTTCCTGTCATGGCTTAACCCCAGAAGACAGCTATCCCTACAGTCACTCTACCCCAGTGGGATGAGGGAGAGAACTGGAAGGCTACAAGCAGAAAAGTTGTGGATTGAGATAAAGATAGCTTAATAGATGAAGCCAATCTGTACATGCAAGCAAAGCAAAACCAGGAATTCATTCACTGCTTCCCATTGGTGGGCAAACGTTTAGCCATTTCTGGAAAACAGGGATTCATCACATCTAATGGCTACTCAGGAAGACAGAGTTCATAACTCAGAACATCTCCCTTCCTCCTTTTTCCTTTAGGTGTTACTGTTAAATACGATGCTGTTGGGAGGAAAGAGTTAAAACCAGGAGATTTGGCAATGAAGAGGGAATAGTTTGGTTGAAAGTGATCTTGCAGCTGGAAATGCTAAAATGGTTGGTATGAGAAAGCTCCATTTATTGTGTGTAATGTTTCTCATCCTCTGCCTGTTTGGAGAAGTAGCATTCCTGTGCAGAGGTAGCACACTCTCACGGACATGCCTGAAGCCTTCTGTTGCAGTGAGGCAGGCAGGGAGCTCCCATCCTGCTGCTGGCTAGGACCAACTGAGCCAGATGGAATCCGTGTCCCCATGGGTCTGTGATGCCCAGTGTCGTTAGTGGGGGAAGGAAATAAATCTACTCTCTGCATTTCTGCTCTGGTTTCATGGTTTCCCTGTATGTGTAGGTTCATGCAGATGGGAGTCCGTAGGGTATGGAACATCCCTTTGGTCTGCTGGGCTCAGCTGTCTCAGCTGTGCCCCCCAAATCCTTGGGCACCCTCAGCCTACTTGCTGTCAGGGCACCATGAAAAACAGAGGGAGTACTGCTCAGGATCAGCTAAAACAACCCTGTGTTGTCAACGCTATTTTGGTTACCAAACTAAATTAAAACAGCACCATATTGGCTGCCACAAAGAAAGCTAACTCCATCCCAGTTCAAACCTCTACAAAATCTCACCTTCCCATATTTATTTGGATTTCACGTAATGAAGTCGTGGGTTGCAAGGAGAGAAAGTTTTTTTTTTTTCCTTTTAAAATTACTTTTAAAAGAAGAACTAGCTCAAAGTTAGAAAATATTGCACAATGCCATAGTTTCAGGTAATGCACCAGAGTTTCTACCAGGAATGCAAACACACAATGCAGGAGTCATTAGTGACATTAAGTAAATATGATATATTATAAGGTAAAACCTGTGGGTCAAGGCAGGATGCTGAGAGGCAAGTAGACAGCTGAGAATAAAATGAATCAGTAACTTACCAGTGAAGGATAAAAGTCTGGATGGATAAAAGGAAAACAAAAAAGAATATGTTAGCATAATGAAAAATGTGAAATTAGAACAAAAATTAAACCTAGGAGAAAAAAAATGCCTTTCAGACCTCAAGGTTGAAGAAAATTGCTTGAGTAACATGCAAAAAATATCTTGTAGAGATTCAGAGAGTATGAAAGTTCATCTCTGGAAGGTTTGTTGATGTAGATCAGAAAGCAAGGCATTTTCCTGGAATAACCTGATTCAGATTTTCTAGGAAGAAGTCTATTAAGGGAAAAATGAGAAGAATAAAACGATCTAAATCCTTACTGAGTTCCCATACAAAATATGGTTAATTATTTAGGCCAATATATCAAGTCATCCTGAACTTTTGCTGTCATGAACGGACTTAGAGGTTTTTTATGCGGATAAGACATCTTTTCCTTTACCATTTAAATTACAATGGTTTCTGAAAGGTAATGAAAGCAAATTGCACTATTCTGGTGGATGCACAAAATGATGACAAAAAATACCATTGCAAAAGAATGAATAAACATCATGGAAACAATAAAGTTTCCTTGTAGGCATGAAATTTGACATATTGATCAATTGGAAAACAAAATGAGGTTAAAAAGATCTCATTCTTCTCTCACACTTGTTCAGTATTCCTTTGATGTAACTGGAATTTATTCTAGCATAATCTGTTGTCAGAGGAAATTTAAATCTAAAGAATGAACACTGTATTATCTTGTAACTTTGATTGCACTATCTTGGAGAATAATTATATAAGCATGTTTTATTGGCTTTAAAGTTTGTGAAGGCTTTGTTAACATATTGTTTGGGGAAAAAAGAGTATAGTTCTTGTATGTCTATGCATTCTCTGGTTATATAAACTGTGCAAAATCTGAAGTGATTAACACTGGTAAAATAAAAATTAATTTCAGTGAACAAAATGTATAAATCATAGCTCAGTTTTTATACATCAAACTTCATGGTTTGTTCTCAACTACACTGGAAAAATGTTATGAAATAGTTGTTTTATTGAATTAATTTTTAAAATTCCAATTAAAGCTGATAAAATACTAGCAAATGCAGTTCAACACATTGGACAAGGGGCAGCCCTCAGAGTCAGCTTGATGAGGATAGCACACTATTCTTGGTCACTATTGGTTGGTAACTCATGTTTTGCAATTGACTGTTTGCAATTCAGAGCTGCTCAATAATAACATAAAATGACCAAAGTTTTATTTACACTTCTCTGCCTCTTTTTGCTGAATCACACCATTCAGTCCAACTCAACATTAAACCTGAGAGTTTTTTAGTAATGATTAATTGTGCTGTATGATACCTACTTATGCATCAGCAGAGCTTGAAAATATGAGCAAAATATAAGATATCCACTTTGACTTGCAAGCAGCAGCTGAGTATCTACTTTAAAGGGTCGTGTACAAAATATAGACTGACGTCTGGAGGGAATAATGATTCCTTAAACTCAGAATGAAATATCCAATAGATAGTAGTCAATACAGAAGGCAAAATAACAAAACTGCCTGCAAATGAGACAGCTGGTATCTATAGTTCAATAACTGAACTAATGGAGGGTAATTTGGCACATCCTCAAGGTCTACTCTGCTTACAGTTACTGTCTATCTATAATATGTTAATTACATGTTTAGAATATTTAGACCAAGTTTACAATTTATTTGAAACATGCCTGTAAATAATTGCACTGAGTAGGTAGACTGGCATCAATCAAAACAGAAATAAGTTCCACATGAATGACAAAAATGGAAGCAAGAAAGGCTCATGATCCTTAAAGCCTTTTTGCTGAGTAAAATATTGTTGTGTCTTTTCAATTACTAGAATTAGTTTGCTCTCCATTGTTCTACTCATTTAAGATACTTTAGATTTTGGGTCTTGCACCTGCAGCTTTTCCTTTACCTATTAAAGTGTCCTTATCTCAACCTACAAGTTTTTTTCACTTTTACTCTCCTGATTCTTTCCACTGTCTTACTGGAGGAAGTGAGCAACTGGCTGGATGGGGCTTAGTTGCCTGCTGGGGTTAAGGAGTGACAGTCGTTTTGGGTGACCTTTTTTGGGGTTCAAAGGGTTTGAGATAATGACAGAGTCATTCTATATTCATAGTGTTTATTAAAGTTCATAACTGTAATATGTGTTTGCGTATTTTTTTAATCAAATCAGGGAAGATTCAATGCAAAAATTGCACAGAGAGGCAGAAAAGATAGCTGAGGATTACTGAAGCTTTCTTTACACTGTGGAAGTTCCATGCCCTGTATTAAACATTTGCATTCTGCCACTGACTTCCATAGTTGTATGAAAGAATTCACTATGTATCTTTACACATTTTATACATAAAGTAAATTCTTCAAATACTGCATTTTCTGGAGAACAGTCTGATTTTAATTATCTTTCCATGAGAACAAAATTTAGTCTCTCTAATATTCTGTATGATAGAATCATGTATTGATGGCCCTCTGCATATCGTTATGGGATAAAATGTCATAAATGTCAGAGTAAAATAAGTATATCCAAGTCTCATATAGATATTCAATCCTAAACTTTAGAGAAGAAAAAGATGCACACTAAAGGATGAACTAAATTGTTACTACCAGAGGCGTGTTCCATGTGCATTCATAACCTAGTGAGTCAATTTTCACTATTCTGTCCTGAGTACCAGCAGTATAAATTTGGTATATTTACACAGGGAAATAACATATGAATGCTTTTGTCTTATCTACTTTGATCAAATTTGGACAAGACAGCAACAGAGGCTTTTTAGTTTTCTGATTTTACTAAAAGGAGCACCATGAAACTTAAATCTGTCTCCTTGTCCTGGTTTTGGAGTGAATTTTTTGCATTAGCTGTGAGAGGGCGGAGCCTGGAGCCAGGGGGGCGTGCCAGGGTCGTTATTCCATAGCACATTGCATCATTGTCGAGGGGCTGGGGGAAGGAAGGGATTCTCACTCATGGGAAGGACAGCACTGCTGGCAGTGGAGGTAACAGCATGAGCAGAGGATCTGGACACTTCGTTCATTGTCTCAAGGTTACACCTTGTCTGTTGGTCGGGGTTGGGTGGTGAACAATTTGCAGGTAAAACACTTGTACCTTTGGTACACTGTTTTTATTAATATTGTTGCTGTTACTGTTCATTTTCTTACCTGATTGAGGTTTCTAGTAAATTATTTTCATCTCAACCTCTTCCTTTTATCTCTCTCACAGGAGGGATGGGGAGAGGGGAGCAGGACTGCCATTTCTAAACCATGACACTCCTTCCTATCCCTTCTAGGCTTGTGCTTCCATTTTTCTCTGTCACTTTAACCTTTAAATGAACCTATGCTATGGCCACAGCTCCAGGATCTGAGAATCCTCCACAGTGCAGCTCTCCTTCTCTCTGCAAAGTTCTGCTCTCTGTCTAGACTGACACTCCCAACCCAACACCTATCCTGGCAGGAAGCTCTCCTTTGCCCAAGGCCCTTCACCCTCTTCATAGCCCTCCTTTGGATGTTCTCTAATAGCTTAGCATCTTTCTTATGTTTTGGTGCCCAAAACTGCCCCCAGCACTCGAGGTGAGGCTGCCCCAGTGCAGAGCAGAGCAGGACAATCCCCTCCCTTGCCCAGCTGGCGATGCTGTGCCTGATGCTCCCCAGGACATGCTTGGCCCTCCTGGCTGCCAGGGCACTGCTGACTCAGATTCACCTTCTGCAGCTCTGCCTTCCAGCATCTCATTCCCCAGCGCATCCAGGGCTGCCTCATCCCAGGTGCAGAATCTGGCACTTTCCCTTGTTGAACTTGATATGGTTGGTGATTTTACCTCTGGGGCCAGAACTCCCTCTACAGCTGCAAGCATCTGGAAAAATCTTCAATGTACACGCCTCTCTACCCTCTACATGTTTTAGGTGTCAGCTGAGAACACATCCTTTCTTCCTTACCTTAATTCCTCTTTGTCACTGGTATTTGTTTCTTACTTGACTCTGTACTTCTAATTAAACCTATAAAGTAGTCATACAATTTCTTTAAATACTCTATACAAAAAAGTTGTATTTTTGCATTGGTAATTTACACTGCAGACATTTTATAAGCCTATTCCTTTACCATTCATGAGAATACCTACTGTTTATTTAATAACTACCATATTATAAAATACATATGCTATCTATAAGCTACAGAAGTCTTAAAAACCACACAACCACACACTAATTTAGCATATAAAACTTTAATTTTTTTAAGAGTGATTTCACAGAACATGTGTAATAACAAAACCACATGCTTTTTCAATTTGCCAATTATTGTTGTTTATTTGTTGTTTTCAAATTCTGAAAGCTGTATTTGATACTGAGAGAAAATGTAGGTTTTGGTGACAAGAGGAAACTGATGTCTCATTTTTGTGTCTTTTTGTTTTCCTCTTATGGAAAACTAGCAGGAAATACATCTAAGGAAACAATGTAGATGTCACTGCATGTAAAGTCAGTTCTTTGCTTGGTGTAGAGAATGACCAGTTTGGTTTAAGCACAAGCAGATGTTTCTATCTGATCATCTGGCCTTCATTTGCTTATCCAAAATCCTATGCTCCCTCTTTTACACAAGGGGAGGAAAGGTGGAAATGATGATTTTTGTTGTTGATTGTGGTAGGAAATCATAACTGTGTTATTTCTTTGTAGCAATAAGGAGGAAGTGTGAAAATAAAACATTGCAATTTAAAAAGGAATATTTTAATTAAGGTATGAGAAAATAATATCCATTCAGAAAATCAGCACTTTTGAAAGTCTGGTCTGAAATGCCATCAACTTGTCTCCTCTCTGTTTTGCACAAAACCTATCCCTGAAAGCCTATGTGCATCAAACCCATAGAGAGAGCATGGCCAAGTCTTCAGTTATAAATAAGCCTTGCATCCATGATCTGCAAAGGAGTATGTTTTATTCTTCATTGACCGGTTTTCATCAACTCTATAATACTTTAGTTTCTTCATACTTTTTATCTTGTATAAGCTTGATAAATTGGAAATATTAGGGCCAAGAAAGAAAAATTCTAGTAAATACAAACCTGCTTGATTTGACTTAAAAACTCTGGGATACTTTCTTGTGCTTAAATTTTGAGTGACTCTGCAAAACTATTAATAGTTGTAATTTGAGATCAAGTTCCGTTGAAAAAGTGATGTTCATATCAACAGATCCTTACAATTATTTTTGTGAAATTCAAAAGTTTCAAGAACCTAATACCTTTCCTCACTCTCTGCATCACAGAGTAAGCAAATGAAGATCTGTTTTTTTAATCATGTCACTGAGTAGGATTGAATAATGCCTATAGAGACTAGATTTAACCCATCCAAAACCCATCCCAGCCTTTTCAGACTTTCATCACATACAAATCCATTGATAAATTGATTTAATATATGATAACCTAATTTTTATGTTTTGAGATCCAGTTATTTCTGCCTCCCCTCTACAAGCTGAAATAAAATGAGCTTTGGGCTGGAGACACCTTTGTGGCAGCAAGTGTCAGTGGAGCAAAACTATGGTTCTTTTGTAGCCCCGTGATTGAAATTAAGCCAAGTTGCTGCTTTCACTCCAGTTAAAAATCTCTTCCCTTACATTGCATAACAAGGTTGGTCTATTTTTCTCTTAATATCAGTGTATTTTAAAAAATTGTACTTGCCTATTGTTTCCATGTGAAGGTTAAAATTTTCACCTTTCTCAACGTGAAGATCAGCAGCCTATCATACAAATTCCCATAGTAAGAAAACACTTGAAAGTCTTGTTTTCTGCATTTACTGCAGCACATCAGGCTTTCACTATTTCCATGGGTTGTTTTGCACACTTTGTGCTTAATTTTCTTTAATTCACTGTGAGACACAAAATATTAACAGTGTCAGCTGGAAGACTCAGACTGAAAATAAGGCTGGTGTCTACAGTAAAAAGCCAATTTGTGTTCTCTATTATATCGTTGCGAATCAAGACTAACTATATTGACTTCAGTGGGGAAAGAGGTTGACAGACTCATTTCTACTTCTGCAAAATGATCCATGCACCTCTAATGATACAATAACACAGTTAATTGTTTGACTGAGAGGATGATGGCTGAGAATAGCAATGGTTACTTTCAAGGTTAGAGTTACAGCTGAATTTTATGCACACTTCAAATGGGTGAACCTAGATAATTTAAATGGCTGAAACATCTGCTCTGATTTTTTTTTTTTTTTTGTATCTCTTGTTTGTCTGTCTTAAACAGGATTTAACCAATGAGAAATTACTTTAGGATCTCTGTTTGGCATAAGCCACCAACTCTTTTTCCCATTTATATATTCTTTTCTTGACAGAAAGACAACGACCTCTTAATTAAGCCAGACTTGTAATTATCTGTCATCATTTTTGTATTTAAGTGCATCATATGCATTAGAGAAGAATTTTCTGAAGTGAGGAAGAAGTATTGTAGAGATCAGAAGGACTGAAACACAAAGAAATTAAGTCAGAATTATCCTTTTCTAAGATCCAACATCAAGCAACAGCTATTCACAGTGTTTTGACTTTCTGGCTAGCTCTCCATCTGCACATTTAATTCTGCTGAAATCAAGGATTCAGTTCATCCATGGAATAAAATACATGTTCTTCAATTACGTGCCCAATGAAAAGACAATACATTACTACCTTTAAAAACACTCATTTGGGTAACCTGCCAGCTGACACCCAAAGACTTTGTGGCACAGGAGGCTGTAGAGCTTGTTTTTCCCCAACAATCCAGTTTCTCAGGGCTACATTTACCCAAACTAGATAGGAGGATAAATTCAGTAATTTCATTATCCACATCTTCTAAATGCATCTTCCATTTTCTGCAGCATATTTAAAAAAAGATCTTAGACAAACCCAGTTTCTATATAAGAAATTATATTAATGTAACCTTTTAACTGAATCAGGCAGCATTTCTATGAGAAAAATACTGTATGATTATAAAAACCAAGACAGTATTGTGTTGTTGGTATGGGGAGCATTAATTACATAATTTCCTAACATACTGAATCACGTAATGTATATCAATATATGTACATTCATATCTTAGAGTTTATCATGAACTCATGGCTCATGCAATCATCTGCCAGACCTTTACACTTGGATTAGAAGACTAGAAGTATTTCCTTCTCTGCCTCAGGAAAGGAAGAGACATTGGATTGTTGCCACTGTGTTTTGCTAACATTTGCTGAGCTTTTTTTTCACATCTTAGCTTCTTATCTGATGTGATTTTCATGCTCAGTTGTTCTTAATACCTTAGCAGGTGTTTTTTTAATGTAATTTAGCTCTCCTTCAATTGGCATGACTACTTCAAATTATTTTGCTTTCTCTTCCCATTGGTATTATCAGCATTGAAACTTGAGTGTTAGATTTCTACCAATAATACTCATTCTGAACTTGAAGGTGAAACTGCTACTAGGAAAACAATGTAAGAGTACTGGACTTACCAATGACAATGCACATTCAGTAAAGGGTTTTATAAGTTATTTCCCTTCTTTTTCACAAGCATGTGAGATCCCAGTGCAGAAGTACCTCTTTAGCAAGACACAAGCTACAAGTACCTCCCAGAGAAGGACACAGTGTTCTGTGCCCCCACACAACACAAGTCTTGTCAGTGGTGTCTGAGACTAAACACAGTAAAGTCAATGAAGAGGTTCAGACTGACTTCAGATATCTTCTGACCAAGCATTCACAAAACATGTTTTTATATAGCCATTTTTTTTTCCTAAATCTTCCTATTCCCTGATCACCATTAAGGTGATGTACCATTAGTTTTGACTGGGTGTTTACTGGCCCTCACTTGCCAGTAGTGACCAAGCACAGAACTAAATCAATCTTTGTCAGGTCTGTAATTGAGCACTTCCCTAATTTATGAGACAGCTTTTCCATTAACAACAAAATCCCGAGAATTAAATAAAAACAGACCTTCACAAGTGCTGCTGCATTGGTGAATAAAATAAAAACATTGATAAATGTACGCCCCTTTTCCCAGGCTGACTTTGAAAAATTCTGTGTCACAGACCTAGGTCATATTCTGACAACAATTAGGAACACTAAAATAAATAGATGGCAATTCTTTTTTATGACAGGCTATGCAAAGCTGGACTTTTTTTGCCAAATAATGCAGTAGTCTGTGACTATGAGTTATGTTATTACAGTGTGTCTGCTAGTATCTGTACTGTTATGCCCCCTTCACAGCATGACAACTTCTTTGTTTCAAATCTCATTCTGCTGAGACTTGATGAAATCCTACACATATGGATGAAAATATATCCTAAGTTTTGCTGGAGTAGTTTCCATTGTTGAACTTAATCGCTTACACAAAACTCAATCTGAACATTTTTCCTTCAGTCTTTCTAATGAATCTTTGAATGTCTCGTCAATTAAGACACTTAAACTAGACCAGATAAATCACTAAAAAATGCAAGAGCCGTGACAGGGGAATGGATTGATTACCTAATAGATATTTTCTAAATCCAAGGGCTGCATCCTTGAAACTTACGTGTGAATAGCTCTGTGTTGACAATTGTACCATTTTCATCAAACTTTAATCAAGATTTATATGGTGTGATTTTGTAAGTTAAAAAATAATATTTAGTTCTTTCATTAAATTTTTTACAGTTCTTGTCTCCCTCTTCCTGAATGTGTTTGGTTTTGGAAAAGTCATCTCATTACAGAACCTGTTGACACAACACTTTCAACATCTCTTTGAAGTGAAAATGATGCTTTGAAGGTGATTACTTTAAAAAATACAAATACTGACTATTTGAGATTTATTACGCTTGATAACTCTGCATACTTTTTAATTTTTTTCATGTATGCAAATGCACACACATATACTGTCTAGAATACTGGTAGAATATAAGCTTCTGTGGACTATGTAAAGGTTTTGGATAAATCAGTGTTAATGTTAACACAGTCTGTCAATCAGATTGAGCATAGTTTTTTGAAGTGCCACAGGAATCGGGAAAGAAAAAGAATACATCATACGTGTTGTAGTCTTAGGAATGTACGAGTATAGATTTTCTTTGTCCAATTGATAATAGATTTAAAATTTTAACTGCCTAAACCTTTACAATTCCAGATTTTAAGTATGGCAGGCTTTTGATTTAACAGTTCAATAGTTAAAAAACATGACAAGCATTTGATATGGATAGATGTGCATGAACACAGCAGAGCATGAATGTGTGCTGGTAGAGCAGGGAAAAGGGATAGAAAAATCTCCAAGTTCTTAATCCAAAATGCAGATGGAAGTAGAAGAGTTTATATTGGCATTTGAAGCTTCAGAGACAGCACTATAGCCTTCTGGTAGAGATTCATCCATTTGAAGTATTATTTACATACTCAGAAAAAACCTCCAAACTCAGATTGGCAGTTGCACATAAGTAGTGTCAAGTGGCCTAAAGTTAAGTCTAAAAGTCCTTGTCTGTAAAATTTTTAAGTACTGGATGGAGAATCAAAACTGGAACTGAAAGTATAAAGCAGAACTGCTAGAGGGGGGGAAAAAAATCCAGAACACGTAGTCAGTGGAAGTGAAAAAACTTGGAAGGAACAATTTTCACAATGCAGGGGCAGACATTAATCTTGTAAGCTTTACTGCTGGAAAAGGTGTTGGAATTTGGTCTGTTCGGTAACTGTAAAGCACTTAAATAGGAGACATCCAAATGCCCTCATTCTCACCACATCTACAACTTGCCCTTCATTTCAAGTGAGAGAAAGGCACAGCTCTTCTTTCTGTAGCCTCCAATGCATTCTGCTTCACTCCCACGACTGCTGCCAATGTTCTTCGTTGTCTAGGAGAAGGTGAGGGAAATGGACTGAGAAAGGTAAGAGAGAAAACAAATGCAAAGTGGTCCAAAACCTCTTCATACCAAACCACTCTCATTTAACAGTGACTAGTGAATTAAACTTTTATGTCATCACTTTTTAGACACTTCGTTAAACTCATATATGTATTGCTCCTCTTGGTGCATCTACTCTTGGTTCCCCCAGCTTATTACCTAAGCATCTTTTTACTTGCAAATCTCTAGTGACCATAGTAATGGTCCTGGACTATAGCCCCTAGACCAAGATTACTTTACCACCCGCAGACAGCAATAACAGTGGTTGTTCTGTTCCTTCAGACACAGGGAAACTTTTTTCCCTCATCATTAAGGCCTCCTGAACTCCCATGAGCTTCTCTCTCCATGGTTTCGGATGCTGAGGCAGTGGTTTGTACAATTTTATGACAGCTGGAACAAACGTTTTGCCCCAATTTAATATCCTAATGGCCCATTCAGAACAGGACAGTGAATTCTTCAGTGGCTTATTCTCTTGATCAAATATTAAATTTTGAATTTCACCGGTTCTCTTGATAGCAATGAAGAGGTTCAATAAGACAAAGGTTAGGCAAAGATTATAAAACACACTATAAAGAGACAGTTGTCCACTGCTTCTGGAGAATTTTCTTTAGCTATGACAACTACAATCACACCTGGCTGATAATTTCGCATGTTGCAGCAAACTTTCGAAAAGTGTCATTTTTCTTCTACAGAGTGTCTGATTTACCTCACTCTCTGTGTTTAATTGGATATTTTTAGGAAACACACAATTACAAGACCACAGAATTCTTGGTGTTGGAAGAAACCTCTCCAGAGGTGATTAAAAACCTCTGCTCAGTCGGGACCCTGTAGAGCAGGTTGCCCAGGAACATCTCTAGATGTGTTTTAAGTATCTTGACAGATGTCTCTAACTCCACAATGTCTCTGGAAATCCTATTCCATTATTTGACCACCTCCCAGTGAAAAAAGTGCTTCGTGGTCAGCCCGAATTTAATTTTTAAATTGTTCTCATTGCTTCTTCTCTTCTTGGTGGGCTCTGCTGAGAAGAGTTTGGTTCCCTTTTCTTCGTTCCCTCCCATCACATTCTTACAAATATTGATGGGATCTCCCTGAGTCTTCTCACTTTCAGGCTGAATAGTCCCAGCTCTCCCACACATGAAAAATGCTGCTGTCCCTTATCATCTTCTCGGCCCTGTGCTGGACTCGCTCCAGTAAGTCCATATCTTCCTTGTGCTGGGAAGGTGAGAATTTATGGAAGGGATCAGTGGTCTCATTCAAGCGAAGTGTGGACTGGTCACCATTTTACAGAAAAAAAAGAAGTGTAAGCTGAAGTAGCACAAATGGTTACGTTTATTGGTTGTTTATTATGTCAGCAGTGAGGTGAATTAGAAGAGGCTGAAATATCCTCTTACCCCTACTTTTAGTCATTCACTTCCAGATAAGTCACAGTTTGCCCTGCCTCCAAACACCCAAGCCTACTCACTTTGTGGATAAATAGAGGGCTTAAGTTTCCAGGGTTGTTAATCTGACACCTTTCACAGCATTAAATTGATTTAAAATTCTAAAAACAATTATTCATACATTGTATGCAGCATTTTCATTGGCATTGCATCAGAGCCACTTGTCCTTTGGATATGATACTGTGTCAGAAGAATCACTACACTTTTATCATTGTGTTTCATCAATGCCTTATGCAATGGAGATATTTTTCTCTTTGAAATGCTTAAAAAGATCCATTTTGTAAAGTAAATAAATGTTTACAATTCTAACAAAATATTTCAGCTTACAAACTGTCAGTTTTAGAGAGTCAAAGGAGAGAAATAAAATCTTTCATTATTCTATCTAACAATATCTTCATATCTATATGAAAAACAGAACAGTTTTGTAACAGCTTTAACTGACCTATGTTTTTAATAACATAATTTTTATACAGACTTACAATGCCTATGCCAAGTTTTAGCCTGATACAGATTAAAACAGCTGAGGTATAAACCCCTGAAAAATGGGGTTTATAATGGAAATGGCAACTGACCCTTAACTGTAGCGGTGCTACCGGATGCTGCTGTAATAAGCTTCCCTAGATGCCATGGTGTAAATGTATTAGCTGTACTAAGAGACCCACTCCTGGTATAATTATGTTAGGAACCAATAAGACAGCTCAGAAATCAATATGCTAAGACAGATAGAGTAAAGGACCATGGCCAGCAAACTGGGAATAGATTAGTCTGGCAGGTCCCTAGCTGAGCCATGAAGAAGGGGATATCCCTGCTGTTGTAAGAAAGCCATTAATTGTAAATTTTCCTGAACAAGGAACTTGAAGGGAGAGCTTAGGCTGTTGTTCATACCACTCAGTGTAGGCTGCAACTATTATTGATCAACAGTTAAGCTTTTTATTCTTATTTCAAAAACCAACAGCGAAAAAAAATCTAAATGTGGAGGAAGAGGGTGCATCTTTTGTTTTATTCTATTTCTTAAAGAGACAGCCCTACACATTCAACACTAGATTTCCCCTTTTATTTTGGTTTAACAATTTTTAAAAGAATGGGACACTAAAATTTTGCCAGATTTCGTTTTTGAAAAGTAGCTAGCCCTGTATTACTGCACTAATTATCTAGTCAATAAAATTCTGCAAGTGCAATATGATTAATATAATGTGATAAAAATAGGTAGTGCTCTTAAAAGCACTTTTAAAGAGTTCAATCAAATTAACCTGTGCCATTAAATACTATCATGTTCTGTAATAATTAAAGATATGTCAATGAGAACTTTGCTGCTGTTAATTTTAACTAATGTCAGTTGATTCTTTTCTGGCTTTTTTCGATGTAAGAGAGTAATTTGCTTAATAAACAGAAAAACAGTGTAATTCAGTGACAGTTCTAGGAATAAAAAAATAAAAGAAATGGAAAGGAAACAAAGGACAACCTTTAGTGATTACAGTACGGCACATCTGCTCATGTCCAATCAAACTTTCAAAAGCATAGTAGTAAACAAAAGCAGCCATCAAGCAGGGACAAAGTCAGAGACATAAGTGGTTTGAATGAGTGTGCAATTTCTGCCCATATGACCATCCTGACACAATTGCTCTAATTTTCTTTCCAGAAATGACTGATAAAAGATTTAGGTAATTGCTATGGAGACAGACTTCCTTCCATCACAGGGTATCTTGAATAATACAGCCTCAGGGTCATAAGATGGAGTGTCAGTTTCTGCAGAGTCCTAAATTAATACTTGTCCCTGTTTCAGCTATACTTCCTGTACATCTAATGAAGTGAATGTAATTTATTTTGACAATGTATTGAAAATCACTTGATCAAATGACTATTCTGTAATGAACACAAAACACCATATAGCCTTGAAAACTACAGCAAAAAAAAAAAGACATACAAACACATCAATTTTTCAAAGCACATATTCCTCTCCTCTTGCAAATGTTGCATGTGTTGAACATAAGATAAAATAAAATAGTTTCTAAAAGCTCAATGATTCATATGATTGTTAAGAAAAAGAGCTTTCTGTGATGCCTCGGTTCGACCTGCGTCCATTCAGGTCCTGACCTTGTCCCTTGTAATCAAAGTTAATTTATCTAGGTGATCTCTGTACTCTCGAGTATTGAGTAGCACTCAGAAAGAAATTCAGAAGCTCCTCCAAAAGCTAACGATTAGTAAGAAGTTTCAAAGGTACTGTAGATCAGCTCCCACGCAAACTAAAGTTCATGCATGAGCAGTCCGTTTTGAGGCAAATCTTACATATCCACCCACCAGTAAAATTTCATAGCTTCAGACATTCTGTAGTCCACTGTCTGGAGTGTTATGACACATTCAACAGCTAATGAATGCAGGTGGGTGTAAATAAAAGATACCTACACAGCTGTCATATATTGCTCACAATTACATAAGTCATCAAAAAGCTACAATTTGTGCCATTCCTAAGGACAAATATTCCTTCTGCAGGACTAAATGCTTTATAACATTTTAATTTAAAAGTATCTGATTTTTTTTAAGGGCAACAGAATCACTTCCAGATACACAGCATTAAATAAAAATGTTGATCATTATTTACTTTCCCTGCTCTTTCAGAGGAAATATAGCTGTTTTCAAGACTTTTTTTTTTTTTTAAATAGTGCATCTGAAATGAACATGAAGTGACTGAAGATGTTTTGAAAACTAAGTAAACCTGTCATGAGCTTGACAAGGCTGCCAATGTAAAGGCAAACAGCTGTACAATGGCAGCAGAGAGGCACTGTGTTGTGTTTAAATACAGTCAGGCAGAAGCCAGCGGATAATGCTCAGTAATGGGTTAATCAATACTTATTATGGTTTTATTGGTTCACTAAAGAGAGAACAGAACCTAGTGAGCACAGAGTCAAAAAATCACTGCATCTGATCTAGATAACATCTTCTCTCCCTTAGGGATTTCCCTATTCAAGAATCCAATTTACCATGCCTGATTGACAAGGATTGGATCCCAGGGAATCACATAACTCTTTTTAGGACCCAATAAAATCCTAATGGATTTGTCTGACCGGTCAGGAGATTCAAGTTTTACTAAACTGAGGGGCTTTGTTGCAATTAGCCTGTATTCTACTTGCAGTTGAAAAGCTATTAGGAGTCATTGCTTTCTAAAATGCTGGAGTCATGCTGGGTTGTGAATGCGAGATAGAGTTACTTTTCTTTGTAAAAGGAGACTGTTACAATGGATCACAAAATTCAGAAAGCTTAATGTTAAATCACGTTAAATTGGTGACCCAAATGATGAAAAATAGTATCTTTCAAGCTGAGGGCAATACTTATCTTTTGCATCTCGTGCTATTAAAAAGATACAGTGGATATCAGCCTTTGAAATACATTTTTTGAGAATGCATTATTTAAACTAGCATATAAACTAGCATATTTTAACACTTCTAAAAAAACCAATAAATCAATGAAGGTAGTATATTCAAAATCCTGTGTGTCAATCTGTTCATCATTTCAGAATACTATTTGCTAATATTTCAATTTTGTTGAAATTATATTTTCTTTTGTTTTGTTCTTGTGGGTGTCTATGAGAAAAATAAGGGTAGTTCAAGATCAACTATCTGCTTGTTTCCCTCACATCCCCAGTCTGCCATGCAGAAGGGCGCAAGCTTTGAGAAAGGAAATGTCGTGGCAGCCTATTCCTGGCCTGGAAAAGCAACAGGAAGGCCTAGACTGGATCCCAAATAATTGGGTATCACAGTCTTGGATTAATGATAGACCAGACCGTGTTTCACCTGCATGTCTTGAGGCAAATGATTCTTTTGAACCACAATCGAAATAACTTATTCATATGTTTTCTGACCAGCAACTTTACATGGACAGCAACTGTCATGCCAACATGACTCTGCTGGCAAAGGTGCATGATAATTCATCTCCCACATGAGAAAAATAGAAGCTATTTAATGCATTGTTTTGTGATTAGTGCCATACCCAGACTATTTGCAGAAATGCAGCTGCTGTTACTTTCAGTCCCTTTTACAGTATTTATATAACAAAGAAGTGGTGTGGTATCATTTAATAGATGACCATCATTTATATTGTAGTTTTGGACTGGTTTAGAAATTAACTTAAAGGCAGAAACGCATATAAAATAAAATTTAAAGGAAGTAGCAGGCACCTATTAAAGAAATATGAATTTTGGTCAGCAAATATTTTCCTTTGGTAGGAAAAAATGAAGAAATAACAGCAACATTAATGTTTTTTAATTTTTTTCCCTCTTCTTCCTTCAGAATGTGAGTTTGCCAAGAGTATCAGCAGGAATCTGGCAAACATTCAGTTGTCTGCTTCAGACTAATATCATATCTACTCTACACCCTTGTTATCTCCCAACAACACTGAAACCGTTGGACTAGGAGTTCTACAAATAGGCAAAAAATTTATGTTGTATTATGCTTTACAGTGTTGCTTTTCTCACTCAGTGGAGTAAGGGAAAACGCTCCTCTGAGGTCTTGTTTGCAGCTTCCAAACATTTTTCTGTAGAAATGCCAACCAATGTTTCAACTGTTTTCAGAGATTTCCTTAGACACATTGAAACTTATTTCACTCAACTTCAGCTAAAAATGAGTCATTGATCAGAATTTAGGCATCCAAGCTACTTCTGCAGTCAATGGAGAAAGATGAACATCTTTGGAAGGTACTTAATCTAAATTGGAACCATGAGCATTTTGTGGAAGTGTTTACATGGACGGAACTCGTATGACCAGTTGAAAGTAGAAATACAAGATGAAAATAGTAAAAACTGAACTAAGCATGTCTCTCCCACAATCATGAAGATGTCTGAGTGAGAGGGAATGAAACTAAAGAATTGCTAAATCCTCAAAAGATTTTAATTCTTATCCAAACACTAGAAATATTTTTTTTTTTAAAGTTCAGATATTTAACTGGCTTGTCTCTATCTCTTATAGTTACATATAACTACACATCTAATAACAATTCCTAAGGAATTTCTTTAGAAAATATTCCTCACCCACAGATCAGCCATTTTTCAGGTCATATTGACTGATTTTATGGGAATTCAATGCTCAAGGAAAGTATATATTGGACACCACTAGAATGAGAAGTCTTCTATTTATTTAAAGAAAAACAACCATGTGGTTAGTTGCAAGTCAGTTATCCCATATTATCCCACAACTCTACCTTGCTTTATGGTAGGTTTTCAATCTTTTATAGTGTGGAACATATTTTAATAGAGAGATTATTTAGCATCTGTCTTACCTCTCTCAAATCACAGTCACATAGACCACTTCCCTTCTTTTGACTGCCTGACAGTTCTTTGGTAACTAGGCTAACCCCTCACAATGAAAATTTATTTTAGGAAAGTGTGTAGTTCAGAATTTTTGAAACTAAATGTTGATTTGGAATTCCCACCTTGACATACAGAAGTGATGTCCCTTTTTAGAAGAAAGGTAGCCATTTTCTAAAAATCATCACATCTTTTAAGGATTATTGTGTGCATGTAAGATATTTCTGAATGTCTTGAGAAATTCTTTTCAGTTCCAGAATTGAGACAAAACTGCGCAATTTAACAAATTTTCACTTCAAGTTCAACTTCTAAAGTACTTAATTTTGTTTTCAGAACTCATGTTGCAATGAAACAGTGAACATGAGTATGCTGTTATTTAAAGCAATTTCTCATGGAAAAAATGTCTTGGTTTTCAGCATTCCCAGGTCTCTCACTGTGGAGATGTGATTGTCAAACCTGTTGTGACCAAGTTGCTCCAATTAACTACACCAGTTAGGACTGAATAAAAACAAAATCCAAATTTTCAAAATAGAGTTCCAGAGCATAGATTGGTGCGCATTGAGCATATATAATCACCTGGATGCTGAGTCCACTTTGCAGTTCCAAAATTCAGCCTGATTTTCTTTAGGTGCCAAATACTGAGATACATTAATTCAGACGATTAATCTTGAATTTCATTGCTTTTCTTAATAGAATTTCCTAACATTATTGAAGTGAAGCTTTATGTCTTTGACTGTGAATTATCACCTACTATTTTTGTTTTCTGTCATGAAGATGGCATGACTGCCAACCATGCATTCTCATCTTTTCTACTTCAATTAGCATTTGAAAATTTTTTAAAGGTATCTAAAGTTTCAGTCAAAAGTGATCTATTTACTCAAATTTTCTACAATCTCTTTGTTCCTTTTTAAAATCTAAGTTTATTCATACACAGCTATAAAAATGGTTTTATTTTGCTATTTTTTACTGGTTAAAATGGAAAATAAAAGAGCCAAACTTACTGATTGCAAGAAAAATTGTAACCATATGCATATAGTTTATATTACGCACATAATTTTACACATATATATATATACTTTTTTTATTTTTGCTATATACTTAACACAGTATAGAGTCTTTCTAATGCAAAGAAAACTAATGCAAAAGGCAGGTTCTGCTGCGTTATTCTATTGATAATCCCGTTAGTTTTGTTTGATTTCTTTAATGACTATATCACAAAGATGCTCTGGCATTTTAAAGATGTTCAATACATTTTATTGCCTTCTGCTTGAAGTATTACTTTATAGTAAGAAATAAGTTCATTTAGCAGCTATTCAAACAAAAAAATTTTTTTTCTTCTTCTTCTTAAGCTTAAGCTTCCATGTCTGCTTTGGGTGCCTTTACCTGCCAAATTAATGTCATTAAGAAAAAATACATATCAATGTTGCAGAAAGGAAAGTTCAGCTTTAGGCCTTTTTTCTCATGCCAAAGCACAGGTGCTTCAGATACACCTAATTATAGCAGTAATTAAAGTTATTACCTTACCTGTTTATTCAAGGGCACAAGGACTTCTAATGGGAACAAATCAAGATATAAAGACTTGCTGTCAATTAGGCTTGAAGATTTGAGGAGATAATGAAGGAGGTTTGGAGTTGGGTTTCAGTTCTGCACAATAATAAAAATAGTAATTCAGCACCTCTTACTCTTCCTGGAACAGTCCCAACAGTTCAGGAGAAGAAAGACAAGAAGATT
This sequence comes from Vireo altiloquus, assembly GCA_013396875.1. Lineage (NCBI taxonomy): Eukaryota > Metazoa > Chordata > Aves > Passeriformes > Vireonidae > Vireo > Vireo altiloquus. The sequence goes on from VZRF01005005.1 coordinate 309,474, forward strand.
ACCTGGGTAACATGATCTTAGGGGTACCAGAGAATAATAGTGTTATCCCAGAGCCACGTCTATGGCAGAGACTGCTGCCAACAGAAGATGGGACTGCTACAAATATAAGCCCGTCAACCTGGGAACAACAAATCTGTTCAGCTTCTTGTCACAGATCCTGTCAATACAGTGCAGGCCACAGAAGGACAGGTGAAATGTGACTCTGCTGTGGGCAGTGCACTCATGAGTCCTTGTCTTAGTAAAATGGCATGACATGACTAGTGCTGCTTTCACAGAGATGTAATTTAGGACTGACAGTACATTGAAAATATCCTTCTGCTACATGTTTTCTCAGACAGTGTGCCTCCATTAAAGTAAGAAAAGAGGAACTATGGCAACTATAGGGCAAGATAAGTGATTTACTGAGCTTCTGCACTTGTTCTGTCATTAGTTCTATCGTTTTGAAACTAGCAGGTTCAAAGAAGGTATGTTGTACTCACTGGGAATATTCCTATTGGATTGTTTATTGGCTTTAATATAACTGTGTACATGTACATAACTCAGGATAGACAGTTGCAGAGTTTTTTTAGTGTACTGCTAGCCAACTGAAAATATCAAATGTGCATCACTTAATGAATTCAATTAGTCACACATTTTAAATATTCTGTTCTTGCTGTCTGATTTCATTATGTGTATTTTACAGCAAATTACTAGGAATGTTACTTGATAATTTGGAAGGTACTGTATTTCCAGTTTTAGCCATTATATTTTATTTCTTTTGAGCTGCCAGTTCCAAATTTTTTTGAAAACACAGACCCTCTCCTACAAAGTAACTTCATATAAAAGGGAAAATTAATTAATGGAAAGGAAATACTTAAATTTTTCTATTTTGATCTGGTCAGTTTTCCTCTCTTCTGTAAAGAGAGGAAAACAATAAATTGGGATAGCAGTCTCTCTTTTATTAAAAATGTGTCCCACAAATAAAAATATAGGTTTTGTGTGGTAGCATAGGGAAAATTTACAGCAGCAGCTGCATGGTACCTGGTTAGTACCTCTTCACACCAGAGTGAAACACCAGCATGCCATTGGTTAGAGGTAGCACCCTAATCATGTAATTTCTGTACTTTCACGAGAAGTCTGATTTTTTTTTCCCCAAGAAACATTGGAAAATATATCATAATGTCATACATAGGTGCTTCACACTTAGGATATAGTTGAGGGGGATTGGTCTCACTGGCCAAGCCATCCCGCAGTGTTAAGTTCCTGTGACTTGCATTCCTGTGCTTATGTTCCAAGCCTGTGGTGTCCCTTAAGAAGCCATCAGGTAAAATATGGTGTCTCAATGTTAATTGAAAGCCAGGACCTTGCAAACAGATCCATTCACACATGTCCCATTGATTTCATTAATTTTACAAGATGCAGAATTCAGGCTCAAAGGGTTATGTTAATTCTGTATAGGGACTTTGAGGAAGCTCTCCAAGATTAGGGGAGGTGTGAAATAGGTTTCTTCCTTCAAAATGCTGAAGCTCTACTGATGTTGTCTGGGTCACACTAAAGAAGATTAGAACCTTAGGGAAAAATTTAGGAAAACGTTTTATTTAAAGATAAGTCTCCTTATCTTTTATTTTTTCTTTTCCTGCCACTGTCGAAAGAAACATCAGCAAAACCACAGGCTCTTTTGTAGTTTCCTACTGATTACTCCCAGCCCAAAGTCCTAATCCTCTATTTATTACATTGTGAGTGGTTATTATAGAAATTACTGAGGTTATAAGCAAGGTTATGATTTTAGTGGTGGAACAAACAACAGAAAAAATGGGCATTAAGTAAATATGTAACCCTTCTGGGATTTATAATGTGTTCATGAACCAGTAATTTCTCCTCTTAAAGTCAAGGGGTTTCATACAAATACAGTCAAACTTGCAACACTGACTCCAGGACAAACACTATTCCAAAGTCCTTCAATGGAATCATTGCTTTTTATTCCAAATCTCATATCAACAGAGACTCAGCTCTATTTAGTGGGAAATGAATGTCAGTCAATTTTTCCTCTTATTCAAAATTCAAAGACTTCTCTACTGTGAGGTGAGTTAGTAGAGTTATTAAGGGAAACCCTAGAACTTGGCAAACATACAGACTGCTAAATACAAACTTCCTACTTCGGCTCCTTAGTTTATCTAGGCTAAGTTCTAAAATACAGAAGCTTGAACACAGAAGTAGAGATCCCTCCACTTACTATCAACAGGAGCCCACTTCAGAAAGTGTCTGTAGCCAGGCAATTATAAGCACAAAGCACGGAACAGCTGGTCTCACATCACATCTGTGAAAGACAAGCCTTTCACGATTCTGTCACCTGGTGATGCACTGACTTAGGAGTCCTGCATTCTGTCTCCTGCTCCCTCAGTGCATGTGTGCACATGAATATTTTACATTAGACTCTTGTTTAACTAACAAGGAATAGGAAGTCTCAACTCTGTTAGGGTGAGGATGGGCTAAAATTCAGAACTGCTAATGTTGTGACATATGAAATATTCCTTGTACTGAAGACTTAGCTTCACAATGACTAAGTCCTTTCTGGCATATCCTGGATGTGTCAGAAGCTTCAGTTGAGCTTCCTCAGCATACATTGCACTCAATATCAGCGCCAAGGGCGATGCAGGCTGAGCAAAGACACAGTTTTAGATTTTTCTAGAGTCAGAAAAAGTAGGCTTTCCATGACATTTACTTTCTTACCGTGACTAATTCAGATTATAATTTCCTTCAGGCAGGGATCTATCACTGTTTCTTTTAGAGTGAGGTCTTCCACATTCTCTAATTCTCAAAACAGGAGTAGAGAAGAGAATATGTATGACGTTTCAGAGAGAGTTGCTTCTGAATACTTTATCTTTCTGTTGTTAGTTACCGAGTCAAAAATCTTCCTCTGAGGGCAATAAGAGACACTTGCATGAGTAATGATCCAACCTAGTGTATCTAATAGGGACTTGTATAGCTTGTTTTTTGTTTTTTGGGGGTTTTTTTGTTTTGGTTTGGTTTGGTTTTTTTGGGTTTTTTTTTTAGTTCTTCTTTCCCTATCACTTACATATATCTAGTACACAGTATTTTTCTTTTTTGTGTCAATGTGCTATTCCTTTTTGTATATGTACAAAAAAACCCTCAGTGTACTCCTAGTAACTCAATAATCTGAAAACATTTTAAAAATCCTTTGCATTGCGCAATATTGGTCTTGTGGCACAGGTCAGTTTTATCATTTTGCTTGAAGTCCTCTTTCCAAGATGATTTGGATTATTCAGTAGTAGTCTACTCGGACATACTTGCCTTCATTCATTTATTAGTGTGAATGAATACCAGTTTTTCTAGAGAAAATCCCTCTTTGTGAAAATACTGAATTATCACCACCATATACCTCGTTCATGACACCTACTCCCACTGAAGTGACACAAAAAGAGAGGGAGGGTAGTAAGACATGAAGTCCAGGGGCAGTCACAGCAGACATCATGACAAATTATGTAACATGAAGCACCTGGGAAACCCATGATTATTGTTTGGAGTGTCAAAATATCTGCAGACTGTAACAGGAAAGTGCTGCCTGCTTTTTCACTTTGTTTTTTAAATATTCCATGCACTCTTTGAAGGCAGTCCCATGACAGCAGACAACAAACTGAACTTCAAAGAAATAATGGATGCTGACACAGTGCATGATTTTTTTTTCACTTTCCTTGAATTTTCACTCTCCAGCTTTACAATTTCCTGGACCATGAAGCAATCTACCAAAAGGGCACAACTTGAACTGGTCAAGAACCAGATTTCTGTTTCCCTTTCATGTTGCAGAACTGAAAGCAATAGATAGGATGTTCTCTCTCCCTTTCAAGGTACTCTTGATTTGTGCATAAAAAGTACAAGGAGCAAATACAGGATGTCTTTCTCACATGCTTCTCTTGCTAGCCTGAGAAGAGTGAGAGACCATTTTCCTAACTGTGATGATCTAGAATATTTTTTTTTCTTAGTGGCCCTAATTTTCTTTTTCTAATAAAAAGCAAGAATATGCTGACCACAACAAACAGTTAATTTAAAATATGTATTGGGAAAATGGGCACTCAGATCATCGCTGGCCATCCCTAGAAATGTTATGATTGTTCATACATGGACTAAACCTAGTGAGATGGTAAATACTATACCTCCATTGGTTTCACTTTGCAAAGACTGCTGTCTATGAAATGTGGGAAGTCATATCAAGTTCTACTGCAGTAGATCAGGGATTAAAGACCAACATAAGCAGCTTTGATGCTTCAAAGTAATTTGCCTAAACACATACTATAGATACAGGACAAGAAAGGAGTTTGTCATATACTCCTCTCTCCTAGAGAGAAGCTTAAAGTGCCCTCTTACACAGTGCAATTTACCCTGAGTGGAGATTGCATTACAAAAGGGTGAATGGCCTCTACAAGGCAACTATTCCCACTCCTTTGCGGATGCATGGGGAGTGAGTAATGTCTGGCTGTGACCCTTGCCCCGACACACTGACCAGCACAGCCTGTCTGGTGCAGAGAGGAGAAATCATCTGTACCAGGTAAAAGGCTAATGCAGTTTATTTTCTTCCTGGAGCAAGGGGTAATCAGGAACTATATTGTGACTCTCTGAGTCACGGTTCAGTCCCTGATCTCCTGAGACGGACAGAGTACAACTGCTAGGGATAATTCAGCAGTTTGCCCCATGAAAACAAGACGGTAAATCCAGAACAGAACACTGCATTCTAAGGACTGGGAAAACTACCAAAAAATTTGCAGAAGACACATATTAAATGGCACAGTCTTTTTTCTTTTGACTGACTTTGCCCCCTTTGCAACTACTCTGCCTTGCTCATCTTCCTGCATTGTCCCAGACTAAAATCACAGGCACACCAAGCATTTCTACAACTGCACTGCTTCTAACTTTCAGTAATTATTTTTCAAATTAATTTTTTTTACATTTTTAAAAAATGTTAAAAGATAGGCCCAGGTTTACCCATTTTAAATATGTGTCTTTGATCTTATTCCTAACAAGATAAAGAATTACTCTACTGGAAAGATTTAGCCATCAGCTTTCAGTTAGAACCAAAGCCCTTGCTAGTATGGCTCTGTTTATGAATAATTGTAAGTCTGGAATTCAGATGTTCTTCAAAAATACAAATAATATATTTTTCCAGATTTTTATCTCCTTAAAAATATAGTTGTTTTTGTAGCTGTTTTATTTCAAATTATATAACAAAACTCTGGTAAATGCTGACTTTCAGCCATCAATCAGTATGTATGAACTAATTAATTCATTTTTTTTCCCATGTCTTAAGACCAAGAATGGTCACTGAAAAGTTTTGCTGGAGTGATAGCTTGGATAAGAGATACAAATCTCTATTTATAGATTTGGTTATCTCCTCCTGCAAATGTTCCTGAATGCAAATTATTATTCACTAAATATACCCTAGTGCATTTAATGAGAACGCTTGAAGGACTGTAGATTACTTGTATGATAAACATATTACAAGATCCAGCCAATATACATGAGGCAATATTATATCAAGCAGTAGAGATTGTATGTGAGATAGTCCTATCTCTGTTACCTTCAGGGTAGTGATCATTCAAGGGTGTGTCTAATGCATCCCAGTATTTCTGTTATTTGCACTCTGTGAAGGTATAGGGAGATTTAGTAGAGTGTGCAGTACCAGGCCTGCTTTTTCTGTTGTTGGTTAAGGATCAGGCAGACAGTTTCCTTCTCTGACATCACTTCATTGCAGTTTTCAAACAGACACTTCACACTTTGAGTGAACACCAACCATAATTTCTGTCATGATTCGTTAAGATCCAACAAACCCTCCTAAGGCTACTGATGAAACTTCAGCAGTTAATATTCAAAACATGAAAATCTAGGCTTGGATTCTAATTTGCTACTGATGCAATATTAAAGCAATATATGTATAAAATATTAATGCTGTATTTGTTCTGAATTTATTTTATTTAATTTTTTACACACGGATAAAACCCTTGCGGCCTTAAAACAACATGTCTCATTTTCAAGGATGTCCTGGAGGGGCAAACAGACAAGGAATATACACAGAGCTTAGTAATCTGAACAATAGCGTGGTAGAAGAACTGTGCTGAAAGATATACTCTTTCATGAGCAATAAGGGTTTTGCTGATAAAAATAAAAATGTTGTCTTATCTGTTTGACCAGTTGATAGGATATAATTTCTAATACTACACCCTTGAACCCATCCATAGAAGAAGAAGCCCGGAGAAAACTTGGAGATAAGGTCCTTCACTTATTACATCAGTATCAAGAAAAACTCAGATTTTCTTTTCTGACAGACCCTTCCTTTTCAGTAATCAGATTAAGTCATGCATGAGAAGCTTTGTGCATTATAATTGTTCAGATCAGGAAAGAAATTTTGTGGTAATTTTAGCTTCATCTCTAATGTTGTCCAAGTCTGAAGGTTTAAAATTAAAAGCAACAAAAGTCATATTCACATTTAGATTAATTAAGAGTGCATTTATGCAGTTCTGAAAATGCTAAGTCCTTGTATAATTTTTTAATTTTCTCCTAACAAAGATGGGATATTCTGCACCATATATGACTTTTGGACACTACCTGCTCAACAGTCATCATACGCAGTTCCACAGAACTCTGACAATTTAGGGATTTGAAGAGAAATCAAAAGTTTTTTGTCTGTGTTTTGCTGTCCAGTGTCCAACTACACTCTAGCTGCAATCAGTGAAGTTCCCAGCTATCAGTACAATGAGGTCCTGGAACAGTAATGCCGACAAAAATAATGAACTGCATTTTAAAGGGAGTTTAACAAGGTTATGAAAAAGATTATGTGATGTGACTTCCTGAAATACTAGAGGCTTGAAATTGATGATCTCAGCAATCCCTCCCAGATCCTTGTAGCTAAATTTGAAAGGCTTTTTGCCTTTAATATTTGAGTTGCTAAACTGAGTAAAAATCCCAAGACTACTTAATTTTCTTAAATTCTTTTACTTCCTCAATCTGGCGGCTGCATTTTGATTTGTAGACATACCATCATACTGTGGAATATATAATGCTGCAGTTATAAAAAGGCACTTCTATAATGCATGAAAAAGAGCTCTAATCTCCTCATATTCCAAACTAAATATGATAAAACACCCAGCAAACTACTTGGGTGTGAGGACACATGTTGTGCACAAAATTTTCAAAGTGACAGAGTTACAAAAATTCAGATTCAACATGCTGTTTATCATTTTGCAAATCAATTCAGGAATTATCTTATGAATTGTTATATGTCTGTCAGTTCCTGAGGCATCCATGATTTGACATTAACATTGTGAGTGTTCTAAGCAAATTTTCTTCCATTTGCAGCGCAAATAAGTAGGTGATTTATTTTCAGTTCTTTAGGATATGGTGAAGCCCTGAGCTTCTGTTACTATTAATAGTAACAGTTTTCCTTATTCTTTGCAGCTAAAGGTTACTCTTATAAGTTCTTCTATATTTGCACCCAGTTGGTTTTTTTAGTGGGATATTGCAGCCAGTGGAAACATTCCAGCAAGTGGCAGATTTCATGTCCTGTGCAAAGCTGCCTCAAGGAGAAAAAAAATAGGTACTTTCAGAAGGAGGATTGCCTGACAGACTCAGAATATGTATCATCTACTTGGTCTGAGTCAGAAGCAAGGGAGTAAAAAGAAGGGAGATAAGTCTGGATCTAAATGAAGACCAGTTGTAGCAAGATCTTTATTAAAAGAAAGTAGGCAGCGACCAAGGAATAAGAGGGAAGTTTAAACATCAGGATACACAAGTTTAACATTAAAATTATCCTATTTAAGCAGAGGATCTGGAATAGGAAATCAAACAAAATCAAGAAAAAATCTCAGTTATTTAGCTATTTGAATGAAAAGAAAATAAAAAGAGTAATGTTATGAAATCAGTATTAAAAAAAAAGCAGATAATTCTGTGCAACAAAATAAACAATCATCTTACTGCAGCTTTAATGGCCATGTCAATGCTGAATGTGGAAAATATTACAGGTTCACTAGTGAATTAAGTAAACACTAAAGAAAATTCAAGCATCAAAACAGAAAAAAACCTCTTGCAGTTTAATGAACTAAAATCAAATCAGATTGTGTGATGTAATTGTAAAAGTCTGAAAGCACTAACATGAAATTGCAAGAACTTGCATTAAGTCTTTAAAATAAATCTATCAAGTAACAACTCTACCATTTTAATGCAAAATAGAAAATGCAATTTGTTAATTTGAGAAAAGGCAATGAAAATGGTCAAGGCAATGTGATAGAGTCCCCCTGATTTGATTCCCATTTTATGCAAAGCTGTAGAATGAAATTCATAAAGGGAAGTACCTCAAGCAGGAAGAGTTACAACTACAGAGCTCCTCACGGAACTAACACCCTTACGTGGTTGAGTCTCACTGTTGTTTATGGAAGCCATAATATCTCGTTCAGTGGAATTAATCTGAGTGGTTGTGGGGGGATTAATCTTGAGTGGCTGCCAAATGCCCACACAGCTCCTCAGCAGGATGGAGGGGAAAGCTCATGGGTCAAAATAAAGACAATAAGAGCAGTTATCAATTATTGTCATGGTTAAAACATACTTGACTCGGAGAAAATTAATTTATTGTTAATTAAAAATATAATTGGATGGTGGGAAACAAACACAAAAAATAAAAATGCCTTCTTCAGCCTACACCCATCTTCCCAGGCTCCTTTATTCCAATTCCTTTATTCCAATTAATCCATCTCTTTTATTCCAATTCTTCCACCTCCTTCCCCACTGCCTACTCCAAGTGGTGCAGGTAGGATGGGGAATCAGGGTTATGACCTGATTTCAGCTCCTTTCTGCCAACATGTTGTCATGTAGCCCCAAAACAATGGTATGCATCTATTTAAAAAAAATCAAGTTGTTATAGCTACTGTAACTTAGCCATATTGAGTAGGATACATATCTATATTTCTATATAATACCATAAGAATATGCTCAATATGCATTTTCCAGGAAAAACAATAATTAGAACAATGTATGTGTGACTTAAATTAGTATTTTCTTCAATAGCTAGTTATTACAAGAAGTTCATAGGTATTTTAGATTTTTATCTTTCTTTAATAGGAACAATAATTCTCTGAATTGTAGATTTGTTGATTGTAGGAGTAGTAGGGTGACTGACCAATTTCAATTTTTTTTTCTTTTTTTCTGTTCATTATTAGAGGGAAGTAAAGGGTTAGGCCTTTAGATATCTGGTGCAGAAATTTTAAAATATTTGAAAAATGCAGTAATACTCTAAATGGACTTCTGAGATGTTTGAAGATTCAGAAATTGAAGAGTTGCTAAGTTTTGCCCCAGGTTAGTAAGACATTACATTACAGTGTTACACTTTGTGATATGTTCATATTAGAATGGTTAAAGTGCTTATTAAAATGCTTAAAATGCTTATTTAAATTATATTTATTTAAATACTCGATAGGGTGTTGATATTGTTGTAAACTTCCCTACCTTGCTTATAGTAAAGTTACTTTACTGGTAGGCTAGGAGGACATCTTTTACTCCTTCTAAATTAGCTACTTTTTCATAGTGTTCCATTCATATTTACCCCTAACAAATACAGCCTCTTTTATATTGAGGTATTATTCTGTTGGCATGTTGCATGTTTAGTGGTCGTCCTTAGCATCCTATTAGTATTCAAAACTGAAGAGAACCTGACTGTCCTATGATATTTTGCAGTGTCCCACATTTATAGGAGTGAATACTGGAGCAATCAAGTCATCAAATTTGGTGCTGCAGTAAATGGTGAAACTTTCTAAATGCCAATATTGTTGACTTTTTTTGCTGTTGTTTTCTTGCTGTTTAAAAGACATGCATCTTCTTCCAAATGTCTAATTTTGCAAATATTTCCTTCCTTTACTGCTCAGTGCCTAATTTTATTAGACTGTGCACAAGAGGCTACAAAATTCTGAGGACAGGGAATTTTTCTTTCCAGATTTTTCTGAAACACATTGCATACCTTAGATGTTGTACAAAGATAGCAAACACTGCCTTACCTAAATATAGAAATATCCCAGAGAACAGGTTTAATCTCTAAAACATTTATCAAGAAATGGAAGATTTGTTCATCCCTCAGATTAAAAAAAAAAAAAAAAGAAGAATACTTAGAGTGAAAGGTTCTAAGTATGTTTTAATAGTGAAAACAAATATCACATTTCTTTTCAGAGCTGTCCTGACTGATCATAACAGTAAATAATTTTTTTTAATAATTTGAAAAGAAATAATAGAAATAGGGTTATAAGAAACATTTGAGAACTGCTGAGGATGCACTTTAAACAGTGATGAGTATCATACTGGATTAATGTGAGCCTTAGAAAAATGTATTCACAGAGAGGAAAAATTATTAAATTGTGTATTTCATCACTAGATTTTTGTTTCAGTGACCTTTCTTTCTGCTGTAGTGCATGTGTGCACAATTTTTGTTAACATGGTTTAAAAGGCTAGCAATTGGCTATGAAAAAGTTCAATAAATCAATAGGAATTGTTATGATAACAAGAAGTGGGACCCTGTGGAATGGCAGTTGTAGCTTTATGCATGGGTACAGCCATGACTTGTTTGGGTCTATTAAGCTAGTATTTATCTATGATTACATAGGGAATTTAGTCATAGAGATGGAAGCTGGCAATTATTATCTAATAATCAACTTACTATTCCACAAAGGTTCAGTAAATGTAAAAAGAATAAATGTGCATCTTTACACAGTTACAAATAGTTTTACAAACAATGCTGATTTGTCATCTTCATTTGTCACATAAAAAATGAAACTGTGTATCATAGCTCAATTTATAGCATTACAGAAGGGGTATGAGAGCATGAAGCAAGCCCACTACTCCTGAAATATGTTCATGCCGTTTTTGGGAGGGGTAGAGTTAATCTTCTCCCCAGCAGCTAATATGTGGCCGGGTTTTGGATCTGTGCTGGAATAAGTGTTGATAATTCGAGGGTGTTTTCCTTACTGCCGAGCAGTGCTAACACAGAGTCAAGGCCTCTCCTGCCTCTCACAGCACTCTCCGGCTGCGCACGGAAAGCTGGGCGAAGGATGAAGGACAGGATGTGCACAGGGATGGCCTTTGTCTTCCCAAGTCACCACTCTCTGTGATGGAGTCCTGCTTTCCTGGAGGTGGCTGAACACTGGCCAGCCCATGGGAAGTGGTGAATGAATTTCTTGTTTTGCTTTGCTTGCATGCACAACTTTTGCTTTCCTTGTTAAGCTGACTTCATCTCAACCCATGAGTCTTTTCACTTTCACTCTTCTCATTTGCCTCCCAATCTGAGTGCCAGGGAACTGAGTAAGAGGCTATGTGGTGCTTTGTTGCCAGCTGGGATTAAACCACAAGAATATTAAACAGAAACCCAGGAATATTTAATATTATCTGACTCAGACTTTTTAATAATTACTATTTTGCATTGCCATTTATTAATATAATAACAAGAAAAAAACAGGCAGGAGATTGATCTTAAAAATTCACAAAACCTCTGATTGTATCTAGCTTTATTTTATGAAATTATGAAGGCTGAATGTATAAATGCTGTTCACAAAATCCCAGTATTACAAATAGGTCACATTCAATGAAGCTTGGGACATACCTCTAAACAACTAGAAAAGAATGGGTTTTTTTTCACAGCAAGTGGTAAAATTAAGAACCTCCTGCCACAGATGATTGTGGTGGCAGAGATCCAGCACATACAAAAAAAGATATAAAAAAAATGCGTGGACAACAAATCTGTGAGAAGGTAGAAAGAGACTGGCTAGGCATATGAAACAACTAATGAGCACCTTGCTACTGTTGGGAAACTGGGGGAAATGCACTGCAGAGCCACAAGGTTCGTGCTCTCTACTTAAATAAGGTCTTGTATTTCCACTGCTGAAAATTAATATTACCTAAATCAGGTAAAATTAATACAGATAACTCCTTGTAGGCAATTAATACAGAGAAGTTACTGATAGGCATGTCTGTCCTTGCACAGTTTTAGAGTAAACAACTTGTCATTCTTGTCTCTAACTAGATTTTAAACTCTTATGGATCTTGGCCTTTGGCCTTCTCTTCTGGGTCTTTTGAACCTTGCCTGAGCCTTGAGTCCCCAGTTATGGTGTGGGAACACTTCAAAAATTCAATGAAGAACGCAGTTCAGCTCCTCCATCTTTTCCTTAGAAGTCCCATCTCTCTCTTTTTTTTTTCCTTTGATGGTGATGAAGATTGATAATGTATACAAATGTTAGCAGAGCTTTTTACGTCAAGATCAGCAGTGGAAAGATTGAACCCAGTACTATTTTCAGAAGAACTCCTTTCAGCACAACACCATTCCTCTTAGGAAAGTTCATCTTTTATTTCCTTGTTTCCTTCCTACCTATTTCCACTTTACAACTCCAGACTAACTCCCATCCTTACCATTTTAACAGAAAATTTTGAAAGTGGCACTGCACCAAAAGCTGTTCTGAAGTCATGACAGATTAGATCTACTGAATTTCCCTTGTCTGGAGAATCAGTTATCTTATCTAGAGAGCTATTGGGTTAGTCTGGCATGATCTGTCTTTGATGAACCAAAGATGCATTTTATCCTATTTTCCAATCTACTTCCTTTCCAAGTTATTAATAGAAAGTTACAATGGACATGATGTGCACTTCAATTAGTTTCATAGTTAACTGTCTTACACCTTGAAGTACACCAAAGAATAAATCCCCTGACAGTGTAAACATAGCACATTTCTCTGACTATAAAAAGGCATCTCTGGAATATGACACATTGCTTTTGTGACTCATGACTTGCATATGATGATAATTTAATGAAGAAACATAAAGCCTTTAAGCTACCATAAAAAGAAAAATACATGTGAACTTGAAATAAAGTATTATATTGTGTTAGTGGAAGACTTCTTACTTGGGCATATAAAGACCTCAAACTAAAGAATGAAATTTCTCATAGTTAACCTGGTTACACATTTTCTCTATTTTTAAATGCTTACTCATGCTTACTGAAGCATTCATTAATCAAAAAAAAAAGGCTACATAGAAAAGTTTGTTTGTTTGTTTTCTCATGATTTTGGAAGTGTGGAGAGTGATTCAGGTACCAGAGCATAGATGCCTCATGGCATTTTAGACTCACTAGGGAATTCTGGCGTGCCTCTAGCAGCTGTTCTGAAAAGTGCAGATGTCCATAGGTTTCATGTCAAATCCACTGCGCTGTGTGCATGCTCTCAGTCCAGACAAGCTCCCACAGTGAGCTTGTATGTTTAGCCACCAGAATCATTTTCCAGAAACATGGCACATTCCAAATAAATTATAACAAGAAATTTATGAAAAGATTTCTAATTAATACAATGCAAACTGCTAATGCTTAGTATAAAAACCTTTAGAACAGTCATAGTTATAGGTCAGGTAACGAAAACTGACATACAAATTGTTTTATTATTTCTGAAAGATCTCATATTAATTTTTAATATACTCTTTAAAAAGATACTGAGCAAGTCTGATCTATGGGTAAATTTTGTAACACAGTAACAGCTGCCACTACTGCTTTTTGGCAAAATTGGGAGAAAATTTTTAAAGGAAAATATGATATAAAGTAAATTTTCCTAAAATCCTGTCAGACTGTAAAAACAAAGGCCTCTGTTTGGGAAAAGCTGTATGCCATGGCTTAATGATCCATTTTGGGGTATTAATAGCAAAGACATCCATGTCAATCTCATTTGCCATTATAGGGGACATACTGGAAGGCATTGTAATTAAGAATAAGAGCTGTGTTAGCTGCATACATGATAATTTTGGAAGAGAATATACATTTATTTTTGTGTCTGCACTTTATCCCTTCATTATATGCAATGTTTCATATGTGCCTGTTTTAAACAACATTATTTTTCTGAATTGAAGTCTTACTATTTTAAATCAAGGACCAAATCTTCAGATGCTCTGAATACATCTTAACTTCCCTAAAATCAGGGGAGCAAAATTCAACCTTATAAGTCACACCTTTGGTCTGAAAATTTTTTAAAAAAAAAAATTTTCTTCCAGTCTCTTTTATCTATATTTGTAATATAATTAAAATAATAACAAATAGTCTATTCCATAATAAATTTGAAACTGGTCAATTATATCCATGATATTGTAAAATTTTTCGTTCTTTATTACTCTTCCATTCCATTCAAAACATCTTCATTTGAAAAAGAGAGTGTGTGCTTACTTTTAGCAAGAAACTACACTTAATATGTTATTCTCTAATGTTTCTGTACCTGATTTTCCTGATGCCTTTTGCTGTAGAGTCCTTTGAATTGGTGTCAAAGAAAATTGCACAAAGTCAATGTCCTCTAAAACTTAGCAAAGGTAGGAGAGAGATCATGTGTGGCATACTGAATTATCATGCTCATCATTTGAGCAGAAAACGGCATTAGACCATTGCAGAAATGGATCAATATTGCAAACTGCATGGTTATGTATACATATATACACATATGCTTGTGCATATGTATGCATAGCACATACAGCTGCACTATGAACAGAAACAGTCATTTCTGTTGTGATAAGAGCTAGGGCTCTTTTGTATTTCTCTCACTGTAGTAAAAGTGCAAGTTTTGACCTAGTAAGCAGAAGCACAAAAGAGATCAGAGTGGGGCAATTTTCATGTTTAAGATTCCTTTTTGTGTATAAAAAAACACCTGAACTGTGCACAAATATCTGAGATCTTAATTTCTTGCACCTTGAAGAACACAATGTTAAATATTAAAAATAGATAAGTAGCCTTTATAATATTTACAGTGATTCACAAAAATATTCTGATGAGTTAAGATACTAAAAGAAAGACTGAAATTTTTAATAAGTTAACAGAAAATGCTTAAATTTTAAAAATCAACAAAAAAATCTCCAGATATAATTTTCATTGATGTATTCTTTGTAGGCTCTTTATTTAGGCTATGAGTCTGTGGAATCTTGTAGTAATATTTAAACATGTATGAACAGGCCTTCTCTTTCCACATGAGATTATTCATAAAAATAAGCATGCATCTAGGAGCACTGACTGATGAATAGGAATGACTGATTGTGATGGATGATTAAAAGCACCCACAAAAATATCTTGCAGAAGTTTATAAACTCCCTGTTATAAAAGGTATGTTATTTAGCATATGTGTTTATTTAATTGGATCTATTTGGACTGTTGTATTGGGGAAGACAGATTGAATAGCCAGTAATGCTGAAATGTAGAGCTTGTAATTCGTAGAGATTTAGCCATTTGAGATACAACAATATAGTATGGAATTGTAGGTTCACAGGATATTTCAGGCTGGAAGAGACCTCAAGAAGTACCTTGTCCACCCTTTTTGCCAAAGCAGGGTCAGTTGTGAGACCAGGTCAGGTTGCTCATGTCTCTTTATCCAGTGAGATCTAAACCTCCAAAGATGGAGACTGCTCAAGTCAGTTGCAGTTCTTCACTGAATTTACAATGAACATTTTTTCTTTATGCCCAGTATGAGCTTCTCTTCTTTCTGTTTACCCTGATTTTGTCTTGTCCTCCCAGGATGCATCAGTGTAAATAACCTGCCATTGTGTTCCTAGCTGTTGACATATTTGTGTTTCTCCTGAGGTCACTCTGTACGACTAAAAGTGTTGGGTTTTTCCTCTTTTTGTAGTTTCACTCAAGGGAAGTTCAGCCCCAGTAATTCAAACACACTATCTCAGTCAAGTGAGGCAGTGAAGAGAAATCCTATGCTAATATTGCCCTTTATCATTCAAGGTAAACCTGCATGGTACAGTGGAGAGATTGTTGTATATATACATATATATGATCTAACTTGAAATGATCCAAGATATTGAAATATGTGTTAGCCATAATATCAGCCACAGAAGTTTATAGTTGATGTACAGGATTTGTTGAAAACTTGCCTTTTGTAACTTGAAGTTCATCACTTTGAGGTCATTTTATATGTATTGGAAGTGTTTATTCAGAATTCTAAAAATACTCCCCCATGTTATCTTAAAGAGAACAATCTGTCTTTCCCTTTTTTATTTGTTTATTTATTCTTTTAAATATTTTTATGTTTATTACTTCATTAATATGATACTTTGGGCTTTTCTGTCAAGTTTTATCCAAAAACAAAAAATCATTTGTTCATAATACAAAGAGTTTTCGTAGTACTGAAGAATGTCTGATGTCTCTGTCTTAGGTGTTGCTTTCATTATCACCCTAAGGAGTCATCGAGATTCCACAACATAGGCTGTCTAGTTTGAGCTTGAGTAATAGTGTCAGGAGGAACAGAGTGTTTTTCTCCCTCTGGAATGTAGCTAAATGTGAAAGTTAAATGTAAAGTTCATTACAATGCAGAGCATGAGTTCAAATGAGTTAAGAAATCCCACTTTTTTGCCGTGCATCCAAGCGAAAATTCCCTGCTAGAGAATTGTTTTTTTACTATAATGATTAAACCCCAAATATATCACCAAAAAGTGAAATACTTCTTCTGGCTTTTTTGGGGTGCTCTTTTGTTCTTAACTCTTGCAGAAAACCTCTAGTATGAATAGATGAACAGTGATGTGAAGGACCTAGTTTTCATAGTGCGCAAGATTTCAGGGAACTTGGTTTCAAAAAAACTCCTGTTGGTTCCAGGGTCTGACAGGTCCTTTATGGAATATATCTTATAGTTACATTTTATCCAAAATAATTTCAGTTTATGGTACATGAGAACTGTCTGTGATATGAATAAATGTATAGTAAGTAGGGACAATTAGGAAATTTGGTTCAAAACGATGTAATAAAATGCTAACATGAAAGCATCTGTCAAGAATTGGATTTCAACAGATAGGGGATTTAGGAGCTAATCCACAAAACAATAAAATCTTGTATATTTTATTAATCTTATAAGGAAACCTTAGAATAGTAAAAGTAAAAATTAAGAATTATCTATATTCTAATTTATTCTCTTGCATCTTTATACAAAAATATAATGTTGAAAGCCAAGAGACGGCTTGTAAATGTCTATGGTTGTGCAAATTGTATTGTCTTGGTCATACTTCTGAAACAGAGGGAAGACATGTCATATTGCTTTTGAGAGTAACTCCCTTTCATTATATTGACTCCAAATTAAGAAAGTTATAGAAAATAAAATTAGTTACGACATGTAAAACTGCCAGATTTGTTCTCTTTTTAGTAAATGATTGCCTCTTATTTCAACAATGAGAATCAGAGTTCCCTGAAAAATGCATGACATCACTAATTTGAACACTATCTTATACAGTTATTCCATAGGTATTTCCACAAACCTGAAAGAAAGACCTTTAAAATTCTTACTCAAAAAAGTCTTTGGCATTCCCATGCACAATTACTTTGTTGCTACCTACAAAGAATGCCACAGCTTTACTGGCAGAACATTATGTGCTTTTAATGTTACATGTTTTACAGAACAATTGACAGAGTTGTTCCTGACTACACCACAGAATACATCAGAAAAAGATCTAGAAAGGCAGCTGAAGGAAGGACAAAGAAGAAAGCTTCAAATTGCTCTGACCTCTAACAAATAGATTCAGCAAGGAGAAAAGAAAACTATATCTTTGAATAATAACAAATATTGTGAACATTTTTTTCATTCCAGTCATCTGAAAGCTAGAAGGGAAAATTACTATGCATTCTTTCTGGATGAAAAAATCAACACTCCCATCCAAATTTTTATGTATTTCTTTTTTTTTTTTTTTTTTTGTGAATTTAACGGTACAAAAGCTGAGTTCAACAGAATTTTATTTGGTGTTCATTTGTTTCTAAGCAATCTTGGAGAATTTTTTAATACCATTTTTCCTTTCAATTTTTAACAAAATAAAGCCTTTAGCTGAAGAGAAAAGCTATCTTTGATTATTGGTAACATGCTCCTTTCTTGGAAATTTTATTCCACAGGATTAAGTTTTATTGTCTCAGGCAAATAATTACAGTTAATTCTGTATCAATAGTCACAGTCTTCTGAGGCACTTATAACGAGATCACAAAGGCATTATTTTTTAAAGGTTTCCCCTGCTTAAGCTTAGTTTCTTCATATTTAGCTTCCTTCATACCTAGGACTCTCAAGTTCCCTGCTGGGATATTTCGATAAATACGTTTTTACTTAGAACTAGGAAAAGCATGACAAACTCTTTGCAAGAGAAAAATATTTCTTTCAGTGGTCTCAGCTTTGAGTAGTTTTGCATTAGATACTGTAGTTTTTGTTTGGGAAGTGATTTCCAATCACATCAATGTTGTTGGCTTATAAATAGTCCAAGAATCACAGAATATCCTGAGTTGGAAGGGATCCACAAGGATCACTGTAGTCCACTAAGGAAAAAATGCTATGATGACACTTGGAAATAGTGCAGTCCAATCATAAACTCTTTGTAAAACACTGATCAAAGATGTCCACCATGTATTTTCTGTGTTTGCTTGCTTGTTTCTATTAATAGTGTTGTTGTGATGAACACAGGAGGTCTACTTCTTAAGGCACTTGTGTGAAGTACCTTTCTGTCCATCATCAGTGTCACTGTGATGTCATAAAACCAGCTCTTTTAGTAAGAAACCAACAAAAATAGGGCTTGAAGCATTTGGGGAAAAAGGTAAATGGGTCAGGTACTCAGCTACACCTGACCTGTGGACGCAGTGAAGGCAGTCTTTCAAAGCCTCATGTGACCTCCTAGTCTCTTGAAATTTCAAGTTACAAAGAAATAACTCTATCTTATATTAAAAAAGGCAGATACAAAGATTTATGTGAAACCTTTTCTTCGAGGATGAAACAGTATGACACCCTCTGTTCCATTCCCATCAGTGCTACCAGCAGGAGTGAGATGTTTAATGAAGATGTGGTCATGCCAAATCCATCAGTATTATACTAGTGAGGAATTGCCCTAAATTATCTCCTGGCTATCTTTGGATAAAATTATCTCATTATTTTTAGATAAATATTTGAAGTAAAGAGAGGCAAAATTAAAATGCAGAAAATACCAAGTCAGGGTAAATACTAATGACAATACAAGATCCTAATGACACTATTTTCCTTCAGAAAGGGCATCAGTTTTGGAAAGGAGTTTCTAAGATATATTTAATCTTTAATGAAACTGGATAAATAGAAATATCTTTTGGTCCATAGATTTTTATACCTATGGGCCAATAATATAGTATGACTGTACATAACAATGTAACATTTTTTTCAACAGAAATTCTAGAGTCCGACAAATATTTTCAATTTAAGCTAAAATTATCTCTAGAAAGTGTATCTGGTGTTGATGTCACAATTTAATAAGACAAACCATCACTATTGGATGATGCAGAGTTTCCTTCATCATAAGAAGATAAACATAGATCTCCCATGCTCCGTGCTCTTTCTAGTGTTCATTCTTCCCTTCCCTACTTTTAAAAAGTTGTATGCATATACACTGCATATGTTTGATACCACGTAAACCAACCAACCGAAAAGACATTTCACTTAGTTTGTACAAGTAGTATAACGCAATATTCAGTGTGTTATCTTCTTCGCCACGTGAGGTCTGTTGGGATGAAAGGGTTAATTGGCAAGGAGGGGGTGATCCGCTTAAATGACCTGGCAGCTGGGAATCCCAAGGCCTGGAGAATATCAGTATGGGAAAACATATATTATGCTGTTTATCCTCTGCTTTGAGAAGTAGAATTTCTTTGCAGAGATAGCAGAGGTGTTTACAGAAACTTGGAGGCAGTCTCACGGACATGCTTGAGCTCCCTGTTGGGAGAGAGATCAAAGCTCAGAGATCATAAAGAAGCACAGAGGAAATCACAGCGTGGTGGCAAACTGCGTGTGCGTGGGCCTTTGATAAATGGGTGCAAGTAGCAGTCCCACTGCCCACTGGGATTGCACTGAGACTCATGGTGCCTGCACCCTCATTTTGTGTGCCTCTGCTGCCCAGGTGTTGCTTCAGGATCCTCCAGTCAGCCAGGGAATTAAAAAAATTTACTCTTTGCCTTTCAGCCGTGGTTTTGTATTTCTGGTCACCTGCCTGTGTTGATTCACACAAGGCGTCTAGATCCCATGCTCCATAAGGCAGGTTCCTTATTTAGAGCACTTAAATTTTCTAAAGTCACTACTCTGGAGAAATAAAAATAGCCAAACACAAAGAAAATAGGCATTTTGAAATGGAGCCTGTACAGCATCACAGATCTACAGATTTCAACATCTTACTTAATAGAAAGCTGGTGAAAGGGCTTGAAGACATCACAAAAAAACCTTTGAAAACCAACTCTAAAACCCAACACAAAAACCAAAACCAGAATGCACCTAAAATTAGGGATAGAGAGAAAAATCTGCTGCAAAAAAAAAGTTTATTCCAGTTTTTGCATTTCATTCAGAAAAAAAGATGAGTACTACAGAAGTGTGTGTTTCTTACCACGTGAAAGAGACTGGACTATGATGAAAAAATGCAAATTAAAGCCAGTGGCTATCATTGCTGTGTTAAAATATAAACATAAAAGTACTAGACCTGATCAAATGGAAAATGCATCTTGAAATATGTATATTATTAATGTTTTGATATTGAATACAGTAATGTATTAAGCCTCATAGTGAAACACACTTCCTAGTAACTTAGTTGAAGACATTCATGTGCTCTACCAACATCCAACTACTCTTTTACCATACAATCTGCTCATTCATGATGGAGGAGCTGAAGATTAAGAAAGCCTTTAAAAACAAAGAGAAGGGTGTATTATCAAGACTAGGAGGCATAGGCTCATCCAAAGTACTCACATGGGTACTAGATTCAGAAACTATAGCAGAAAAGAGCCAAGTCTTTCCTAGGCTGCAGCACATATTTCAGGTTAATTTAGTGAGTGCCTGAAGAGTGGATGGTCTTCTACTGCTACACAGGTTGTGAGCAGTGCTGCAGTGATCGAGGGAGAGAATCCCAGCCAATGGCAGTAGCACAGACTGCCTGCTCCTTGGGAAGGCAATTCTGTTCAGCTGAATCATCACAGATGCCCCTTCTGCATTAATTAGCTCTGGTAATGATGATCCAGCAGTGCTCCTGTACTTGAAAGTCTTGTTACTTTTATACATAGCACAACGAGGTGTTTTGTAGTTATTAGCTACTGCCTGTCATGTTCCAACAAAATGAGTCTTATTCGACTGAAAGTCTTTTAGCAAGACTTTTCCCAAGCTCAGCAAAAATCTTAAATAGTGTAATTTTACTGAGATGCCTGAAAAGTTAAAGGCCTGTTAATCACAGAGAACCTATATGATTATCCTCCATGATGTTTTTTAGTCTTTTCTGGTCATCCTGAGGATGTGTCTGACCCTGGTTCCCCTCAGTGGAGCTCATCCCAGCTGCCACATTCAGGCTGGCAGCCTTGGCTGTCCCAGTGCCCAGAAAGGTGCCCACCACACCCTGCCCTACCAGCCTCCATCAGGGCCTTCATAGCCCAAGAAGGGGACAACTCCGAAGTCCAAGGCAGCCTCTGACATTTGCAATAGCCCAACTGTGAGTGCAGACATGGACAGAGGGGTCTGCGGTGGACTGGAAATGGAATTATCAGGTCCAGCCAGCCTGGGTTTGTAAAAGGCAGGTCCTGCTTGACTAAGCTGATCTCCCTCTCTGACAAGGTGACCTGCTTAGTGAATGAGGAAAGGCTGTGGATGTAATCTCCCTGGATTTCAGTAAAGCCTTTGACACCAACTCTCGCGGCATTCTCCTGGAGAAACTGGCTGCTCGTGGCTCGGATGGGTATACTCTTCTCTGGGTATAAAACTGACTGGATGACCAGGGCCAGAGAGCAGTGGTGAGTGGAGTTACATCCAGCTGTGTCCAGTCACAAGTGGTGTGAGTCTCCAACCCTGGAGATATTTAAAAGACTCATAGACATGGCACTTAGGGCACGGTTTAGTGCTGGACTCACCAGTGTTAGACTCGGTTGTCTTAAGGGTCTTTTCCAACCCGAATCATTCTGCAGCTGCTAGAGAGCCATATAACCTGCTGTTTCATTAGCTACAAAGTGCAGTAAGGATTTGTTAACAGAGGTTTTGTGCATCCTGTAAGCTTCCATAAGGATTTGTTAACAGAGGTTTTGTGCATCCCATAAGCTTGTAATAAAGTAAAAAGAGGACTCATATTTTTACCTTTTTTACCTTAAATGCTTGCAATCGTCATGCTGCTTGTAGTCTAAAGATTTACAAATTGTTGCTTCAGGAAGATCAGAAAAAAATACAGTTTAACACTGATTGTTTTTATTTTATTTGAAGCAAAAGGCCTAATTTTCATGATATATGTCCTTTATCACAAGTGGAAAATGAGTCGTTTACTTGTCAGTTTCATCTAAAGAACTTTCTATTTCCTTCAAGAAATGCTTGAAGTCAGTTTTCCTCACTTCTGATTTATTCCACACCATTTTCAGCCTAATCTGTTAATTAAACTTGTCCTTAAACCAAATAATTTTGGGCGTTGTAAGACCACCTTTTTAGGGTTAAAAAGTCCTAAAAATAAAAGGTAGAAGTTTCTCCTACTCAGATGAAAAACTAAATCTTATTTAGAGAGATTTTTACCATCACGATTTTGGACAGTGTAAAAGCAGAGGAGATGCTGAAATAAACCCTCAAATAAGCCAGTTGATGCAAAACACAAGGTGGCCAGGATCCTGAAGAAAGTTGCTCATGCAGAAAATTAGTCTGAATTCCTCTTTCAAAAAAGTTATCTCATTTGCATAACATTAATTATTCTCACTTTATTTTCTTCCATCTCCTGCAGTGCAAAAATTATGCTGATATGTCCAGTTTCTGTCACCACTTTTCTGCCGTACTCCAAAAGGCAAGTCAAAAAATTATTTTAAGTTTTGATCCATTTATTCATGGAGTTGAACTTCTGTGACTTTTACCATACCTGTAGTTAGAGGAGAGAACTGGTTAACCACAGTACAACTGTTCCTGCAATATTTTTCTTACAGGTGGATTAATCACTTCTATGCTAGCCTCTATGAATGGTCCCTTATCTTTTACTGATAGATTTACTCTGGAAATCAATGCTGTCAATGTTTCATAGAATCATAAAGGACGTAAAATGGTTTGGTTTGGAAAGGACCTTAAAAATCATCTAGTTCTAGCTACTCTGTCCGGGTGGGATACTTTTTACTAAATCATGTTGCTCAAAGCCCATCTAATCTGTTCTTGAAGAGTTCTAGGGATCTGGTATCCGCAGCTCCTCTGGGCAAGCTGTTCAGTGTCTCACCACCCTCACAGCAAATAATTTCTTCCTAATGTCTAGTCTAAACCTACCCTCCTTCAGTTTAAGGCCATTCCCTTTTTCCTATCATAACCTGCCATTGTAAAAAGTTCCTTTCCAGCCTTTTTGTAGGCCCCTTTTCAGTACCAGAAGACTCCTATGAGATGCCGCTTTACAATACATAATATCAACCACAAGGACATCCCCATGTTACTGATACTGTTAAAAAATGTTCAATTTGTGATCAGCGGTACCCCCATATTCAAATGTTCTTCACTGTCTTTTTCCTCCAGCCTCATGGTCTCTGCCTGTCAACATTGTAGAAGAGGTTTGGGTGTAATGTAGAGGTGTATCCAGAGGAAAGAAAAAACAGAAGAAACATGGATAGCACAGGAAGTACCTGCCTCCCCATGTGCTCACTCCAGATCTATACCATTTTCCAACAAGGAAGCTGATGGGAAAATTTTTATCTGAATATGGTCGCTTGTTCTGGGTTGGATACTGTTCCCCATGCAATTTAAAATGCTGCAGCTGATTTCTCTGAACTTGGTCTCCCTTCCAAGTGTTGATTTATTGGTATATTCAAGTTCTTACAGCTGTCATAACTTGACAAACCCCAGAGCCGTCACTCAAAATAGCACTCTAGTGTGGCAACAAATGGTCACATGCTGCAGAGATGGGTTTTGGGTAGGATTTGTTTTTTTTGGTTGGTTGGTCGGTTGGTTGGTAGGGGTTTTTGTAGTGTTTTTTTTAATTATTATTATTATTTTGGTCACAGAAATAGTTAGTTCTATTGAAGGCTTAGAACTTGTAGACTGCATTATCTACACAGCCAGTGGAGAGTAATGTGTGCATGAAGGTTAGGTGCCTAACTGCATATTAAGAACACCTCAAAATACTTCTACTACAAGAAGGGTGATTATTCCTTCTGTACCTATTATTTAATTGAAATGTATCTGGAAAAAATTATGTGGGGCAAAATCCTCTCTATTTACTGGCTCTATAATTTTACTAAATATAGTACTTTGAAAAGCATTGACAATGTATTATTTCCATGGAGAATTTGTGCAGCTGCAATGAAAGAGGCTTCCTCACATGAAAAACTCTGCATTCCTTGAGGTGATCTTATATAGACCTATAGATAAAAACGATAAAAAACCTCATTCCTCCTTCTTCTCTTGTTACTTTCAACTTATGAACTGGTTTCACCTGATAGAAATAATTTATAGCCTTAACAGAGAAAAATGTTGGGGTTTGTGTTGGCGGGGGGGGAGGGGCTGGGTGTGTGTATATCTTCTGGGAAAAAAATCCAAAAACAACCCCAAAAAAAAAACTCTCCACTTTTGGGTAAAAGGTCATTATTTAGATAAGACTGGATCCTTATTATTTTGGGATATACTATATCTTTGCCTAAAATTCCCTTTTTTTCCTTTTTCTTTTTTTTTTCATGAAAAAGTGACCTGTTCTGTTTCATATAGGAAAGGTGCACATTAAAAGAATATGAGCTAGCAAATATCTTTACTGAAGCACTGTTGGCAGCCGAGATCACTGACAACTTCCTGGCTGTGATTCATAATCTATATTGGTGCCTTTGAGACAGCAAGCTATTGATTTTTCCCAGTCTATAATCCAAGACCATATACACAGCTTGTTAGACATCTGTGGGAATATAAACTGAGTTTTGATACAATTTAGGGAGCTTCTGTTAGAGGGGCACTTAGTTTTTGTCTTTGAGAAAATCTTTACACATCTGTGTAATCTTGAGGAGATTTTTAACAGATAATTCAATACAGTTTGGGTTGTTTCTCTATTTTTTTTTCCCTTTTCGTCAACTGCTTTCCTGAGTGTAACACATGTGAAGCAGATTTTAAGTGGGCAATTATCACATATAGGGCAATTCTAATGCTATTATAGCTTTTCTCTTCTTTTTGTTTCCTTTCATTTTTTCAACTATAATTTGGAAGTACTCCTGGTTTTTCATGTTTAATATCTTGTCCATTTCATCTGTCCTTCCCAGGAAAACATTCCTGTCTTTACTGTGATACTTATGGTACATATGCATAAATAACATTCAAAAGAAAAATCATTAACTGCAGTGCAGTTCCTCCACCATAAAGGATATTAGAGAAGTGCACTAAAATTCCTCAAAAACTACACATAGCTTAAAAATACTTTTTGGGTTCAAGCCACTGCTTGAACCACACTCCCTCATTTATTAAAGGAACTACATTTAGTGTTAATTTTCTGTCTTCTGAGAGTCAGCTAAGGAAGAGGAAGAGGCTGATACAATTTGAAGCTTATACACTAATGTAGGGATGCCATAGGGAACAGTCTCAATATGTGTTCTTTTAAATATTATTTAATATTTCTCCAAGAATACTTTAAAGGTTACAATGTAAGGAGAATAACACTGACGTACTTTGTGGCCTTGAGACAATAGAAATTTCACCATTCATGTCATCACATTGCATGCTAGTTTGGAAGGTTAGGAAAATATTTACCCTCTCTCCAAAATCCAAATAATGCATTCTTGACTGTATGTGGATTATAATTTAGCTAAACTTGGATGATCCAGAAACTATATAATCAGAAGGAGGTAATTGCTTGTTTTGTTTTATATGATAGATAAATTTTCTTAAACAATAAGGAGAAAAATGTTGGGTTCCATATATATATATTTAGATATTAATAAAATTTTATACTAGAAAACTGGACTAATTTTCATAAGTAAAAAAAGTGAAATTTTCATAAGTGAAAAAAACCTTTATATTATAATATGAAACAAAATCTCATTGTTATAGACTGCTTCTAAATGGGTTTTTTACAGAAGACTATTTCAAATTTGAAAATAGTTTTTTGTAAAGGTTTTTTTTATGAGTTCATTTATCTACAACTTAATTGGTTTCCAGGAAAATAAATTAAGTTTCTAATTCCTTGTGTGTTTATACATTTCTCAACCTGAAGATCATGAGTAAATCAACTGAATGAGTATTATGCTTTAAGTTAAACAAAAGACAGTATTTTTGCAAGGTCAAAGATAATGGAATGTGGAAAAAGTTAGAAATCTGGAATAGATTGAATTTATTAATTTTGGTTTCAATCAGATAATATATTCCACAACATTGCTCCCCACTATTTGTCCAATTTTATACTCATATATAAGCTGAATTATTTACAGAAAATCTTTAAATAAGCCCTCCTCAAAAAAATTTTTTTTTCTATGTTTAATTACTGTGTGGAAAAATCTAAATCTTCCAATCTTTATCTTTCCTACTTTTCTATCCAGACAAAGCAGCTACAAGGGAAAAACCAAAGAATTTGGTTTCATACTTTCAACACTTCTAATGTCAAGAAAAATATTTGTTATTCATTATTTCTGGAAACCTGAAAAGATTTTGGATCTCTTCATCATCTCAAAAAATGTGAGAAACAGATTATCCTTGCTTGTATCACAGGATGGCAAAGGAAGAATGAGCAGACACTGTGGTCATTAGCACTCTAGAAATGCATGTGATGATTAAAATGATAAAGTAGGAGATGAAGCATACTTATCAGTAGCAGATAACATAGTTTTACTAAACATACTACTGTTCTTGCAATAAGTATTTCAAAGTTGTTATACCTGCATACAGGTAGACAGTTCAGTAAAGGTTCATCTCACTCAAGTTCAGATGCAGTTTTAAAAGTGGTTACATAATGTAGGGAAATGTCACTGCTTAGTGCATGCCTAGGTCTGTACTCTTACAGAAAGGCTGGACAAAAATATTCCTTCGTTATAATTTCCCATCTGGAGTTCTACACACACAGCTATACAAAAGACATAGAAATTGCACACTGCCCTGTCAGTTGCCCTTTCCTATCTTCTGAATTCAGTATTGTAACAAAGGTGATTTTCCCAAAGTGAAAGTAAATGTATAATTATATTCAAATCATACTGTGTGAGGGACGAGTATTTCCATCTTTATTCTCTTCTTACTCAGCAAAACTAGGACTCCCCCTTCACTCAACTCCCTTCTACCAGCTACATACTGCAGTAATCATAAGCTTTTTTTTAATGAACATAATAGAGTAAAAAAATAAACACATATTATGAGAGTTCATTTTCATGTTTAGTTACAGGAAAGGACGAGAGAATGTTAACTAAAATGCATACATTGTACTTTCATTCAGAGACAAATTCTAGAGGTCAGTGAGTGTAATAAAACTCCAGTGTCCCCGGTCAGGATATTATAAATGCTTTTTCTTTCCTTCAAATAAGAGTATCAGTCCACACAGAGAGCTGTGTTCAATGCCTGTACCACACCATTGTAGGCTGAAATTGTGCAAGCTTTTCAGGTGGCTATGCCTCCATTTTTTGCCTTTTGCTGGCTTTTAATACAAATCTGACTTTGTCCTCAGCTAAAGTAAGGGAGTAAGTTCTAGAGTAATAGACATAGTAAATTACAATTCTCCTTATTTTTAGGACCTAGAAATCAGCACAGGGCAGAAACTGGGCAAACCCACTCTATATAGAGGTAGAGGATGTACAGATCATGAGGTACATCCCAATGAAGGGAGAAGTGATATATTATCACTTGGAGTTGCAAATGGTTGAGATATAGGACTTGCTATTTGGAATCCTCTTTTTCAAGGAAGGTTGTAAGGGCCAATTGCCTTGCCAGATGGATATTTCTAAGAATCAGGGAGAGAGAGACCAACAGTGACCCCCCAGGTCAATGAAGAGAAAGTATATATAGGGTATGGGGTATACTTTTCTCCAATATGTGAAATCCCGACTGTGTTTTTAGACTTCCTACTTATTTAATTGAGAATAAGACACTGTCTTGCAAGGTAGATGAACAATACTGAAGGGAGATTTTTGGAAACTTGTGAAGGCCTTCATGAATTGATAGAAACAGGTAATGACCCATTAATACATATTTCGAATTGGACAAAAATCAGAAAGGGCATCAGTCCCTTAAATTGTCACCATATAATCCTGTAAAAATAGAGAACTTTAAATATTTACTATAAATAACTGAAAATTGCTATTTCAAAGTTGTCTCTAGTAGCCCATTGCATGGCAAGACAAATTCAGTGAGACTTTATCACTCCTTCTGTGAGAAATAGAGAAACATGTTTCATAATTCTTTTTTTAGATAATTTCAGAACTTCTGTATTTAGTGGATTTAAATTAGATCACTTAACATCACAGAACCTCTAATTCATTTAACCTCTTCTTCCAGAATAGCATTTGTGTTATCTGCAGATGAAAAATATATAGAAGGAAAAATGAGAATGTTTTTTTTTTTTAATATTTTTATACCAGCAACAAGAAAACTAGCTTCTGAAGATCAGCCATCTCTGCTTTAAGGATGGATGATTATTGCTCCTTAATCTGCTTTATTTTTCTCAGAAAATATATTCTGTATTCTTTCCTCAAATAGGAAGAAAAATAAAGGGCCAGAGTCCACAGGGCTAAAGTATAGACCATAGATTCTTAGATAAGCAATTATTTTAATGAAACATTGGACTGTTTCTGTGAGTAATTATGAAGATTTTCATTTAATATGAAACATGTTAGGACTTGTGTGTTTGTGGGTTTCCAGTTTGTAAAGGATTTTTTCTCCCTACCAACTTCCAGAACTCCAGTTTACTTCAATGGTAGCTGCAGGTGCCAAAAATCCATTTGAATAGTCCATACTGATTTGAAATTTTGCAGTGGCCTTTCTCTCACACACATGCTCACACATGTTCTTCTTTACTCTTCTCTCTTTTTCCCTCTGTCTTCCCAAGATTAAGACCAATCTTGCCAGACATGTATTCTCTTATAGCCGAGATATGAAAATTAAGAAGAAGCAGTTAAATGAACCGGAGGGAAAAAGAAAAAAAAAAAAAAAGTTCTTATGCTTATTTTTTTTTCCCAGAACTTTTAAAAATAAAATGCAACCTTATTATGAGGAGCTAGATTTCCTAGAATATTAATCGAGACTCAGGATGCATGTAGATGACTGAATTCTTTTAGAAGCACCTCTAACGCATTTTTACAAGGGTCATTGTGTTTTACAATGTAATAAAAAAAAAAAAAAAGAGAATAAATCACATTTTTACTATACTTGAAATAAAAATAGGCAATTGGAAATGCATTGTAAACAGGATTATTCAAACTCAGCTTGCCTTAAGATAGAAACAGCTTTTAAGCAGGCTGTTACATAAAGGTCCGGTATTTCTGAGATTTTTATGAGAGTAATCTAATGCATTGGTCAGACAAGGTTAAGAATAATGCCCTTGCAGTCTCCCTAGATGCAATGATAGTATTTGATGTGAATAAAAAGGCTACACTTTCTGGGTGTTGGTGAAACTGAACTGCACAGACATCTATTTGAAGATTTGGTTATGAACTTCAATATTCCTCAGGAAAAAATAAAATCACATAAAATTTCCACAGTCTTTTTGAATCTTTTTTTTTACTGAGTTTTGTACTTATGCTTCGTTGTCCATCTTTTCCTCCTTTCTCCACATTAGCTTTCAAAACACTTCCTGAGGCTTTTAGAAATGTCGTAAACTTACTGTATCATTACTGATGCACACAAACAGGAACATAAATGAATACTGTATGTGGATAATATTCTTCTTTTTATAACCCATCCTGATATTTCAATCCCAGCTATTACACTATTCATAAATCAGTTTGGGATCCTCTCTGGCTTTAAAAGTAATTATAATAAATCCAAAGATATGTTTATGTATAGGAGGCCAATTGAACCCTTTGCTTTTCAGTTTCCATTTAAATTGGTCTCCAGAGGTCTTACCCCAGGTTATTTATTCCTTTTTCTTTAGATCTGCTGTACAGATTTAATCTTGCCTCTCTGCTTTGTAAAATTCAAGAGGAGCTGTACAGGTGGTTTTTGTTTTCTTTTTTTTTTTATTAGGGGCAAGAGCTGTCATTAATTAAAAACAAAATGCAATTTGTGTTTTTCTCTGATAATAAATAAACTTACTAAGATATTGTGAAGACTGGCTTAAGAAATGTTTCTAGGTGCCTTGAAGGCAATTGCCCAACTCATTTAGTTACTTTAATACAGAACAGAAAATGTTAGTCTGTTCTGCAATTCTTCCTTTTGCCTGACTGTTAAATATAATTCAGCTTCTAAGTCTTTTCTTTCTGCGTCTTTCTGACTGATTAAATTCCCATACAGGAATCATATCAAGGTAAGTTGGCATGTCAGTAGGTGTGGATCAGAGCAACAGAACTACATGGCTGGAAAGCTTTGTCTGATCACACAGACTTCTGATTTCACAAAGCTATTCTTCCAGAAATGCAGCAAATGCCAGAGTATCTTGAAAGAGGTCAGCTGAGAGAGAAGATGCAAATCTTAGCAACGACCTGTTAAGAGCAATGTAAAAATAAGGGGATTTATTTCATGAAACACAGACCTGAGGAACATCCTTCCACAGCATTTTATTTCACCTTTTTCATTTTATCTCAATTCTCTAAATAAAATGTGAGCCACGTGTAAAATTCAAATCTGTGAGTGAAAGTGTCCCTTTTCAAATATAATAACTCATCAAATAAATATCAAGTATTTCCAATCCTTTTCACTGTGTTTGCAGGTGAAGCATATAACTTAATCTTTATAAGGGAGATAAAAACCAGTGCTTCATATGCTCGATTGTGAGATAATTTTCACTGTAAGAAACCATACTTCTGCAGTTTGATGTTACAGAAATGGGCATATGAGGAGGGATATTTATGAGGAATTGTACTGTGCTGACCTTAGTATCCATCAGAGGAGAGGAGAGGAGAGGAGAGGAATTGTGTAAGAGGAGAGATTTTTGCAGGGAGGGGGGAGGGTGTGTTTTTGGTTACTGGGGTTTGTTTGTTTGTTTGTTTGTTTAGGGTTTTTTTGAGGGGGAAGGTGTTACGGTTTTTTAAGAAATCACTGAAACACATGTAATTAATCAGGTATCCAGAAAAAGAGCATCTCAAGTTATATAAAAAGGTAGAACAAAATTTTCATATACTCTTCTGGAAAGTGAGTGTTTTTCTAGAGATTGAGATTGTATAATTGAGAAATGCTGGACAATAATGTAAGCTCAACGAGAAAACCAGAGTAGAAAAAAAGGACGTACCTTCAAGGACCAGATAATCAGGTTAGCTCAAGAGCTTTCATTTAATCTCTCACCAAAATGATTCAAATTTTCTCTCTAAATTACAGAGAATTATTGTTTTGATTTTTTTTTCTGTTTCACTTATTTATTTTTTTATTTTCTTTTTATTTATTTTCTAATACTAATAAACTGTCTCAAGTTTTGAAATTTTCTGGAAGATTCATTTTTAAGAGGGTGAAACAATTCCACTTCAGGGTTCAGGTTAATGCACTGTCACACCACGATGTGCCTTACCATTTTTAAATAACCTCGCATAATGGCTGGAGAGTTGAGATCTATCTGCTACTAAAGGATACTAAACAAACTGGCAAAAATTTTTTGCTAATTCAAATCAATAGTCCCAAATGAACCTTTTTATAGGACAGTCTTTCCTGGCAATGTACTGCACAAACACTTTATAAATATTAATCTCAACTGTACAACTCTTTAAAATGAAAATAATGTCAGTGTTCTAGACAGTTTCAAATTTCTTTGTCTTTCTCGTTTTTTCCTTTATTTGAGATAATAGCTATATTTCTGTTAAAATCTGACCAACTATGTTTTGGAATGTCAGTTTAATATACAGATTTATTAGCTCATCCCATATTCAAGACTTTCTGTAGTCTTATCCTAATCCACTTGTGAAAAATACAGATCAAGTAAATGATTACTGTGTTTGGACATGCACCAAGATGAATGTCTTCTGAACAAAGTTAAAATCCATCTTCAGTCTAACGCAAACCTTTACTTGGACTTCCATCTGTCTTCATAGAATCAAACAGGTCTTGCTGGTGTGTACTTTGTTTTGTTGGGCTTTTCAACAAAGAAAAATGAACTTCTTTTCCATTCATTTCCAAATGACTGATATCAGCCTCCTCTGTACCCCCTCCCATGAAATGAGCTCCTCAAATTCTTGTGCCCTGGATTTGGCTGGGATAAAGTTAATATTGTATTTTAATACCTGGTACATTGCTGTGGTTTTGGGATTTAGTATGAGAATAGTGTGGATAACACATTAATATTTTAGATGTTGCTAAGTGGTGCTTACTCTATATCAAGGACTTCTCTGTCTTGTGCTCTGCCTGTGAGCAGATGCACAAGGTGCTGGGAGGGAGCACAGCCAGAACAGCTGACTCGAAGTGGCCAAACAGATATTCCATACCACAGTGTGATGTCCAATATATAAACTGGGGGAGTTGGCCAGAAGACATTGCTGCTCTGGGACAGACTGGACGTTTGTCAGCTTGGGTTTTATTTCTCTCTCTCTCCTTCTCATTACAATGATTATTTTCATTACTGTTATTTTACTTTATTTTGTTTATGTAACTGTTCTTATGTCAGCCTTCAGGTTTTACCTTTTTTCAGTTCTCTTTTCCATCCCACTTGGGCCATGGGTGGGAGAAAGTAAAAGTGCAGCTGCAAAGTATTTAGTTGTTTGCTGGTTTTGATCCAGTCCTTGAAACTGAAATGAGACCTTGAAACTTATTTTGGTTATGTTTCTTTCTTTAGAAGCACACTTTTTACACAAATGAAACTATTGACATTTTCCTGGGAATAAACATCATCTCTATAGAAAAGCCTGTAGGATCTTGAGCTTATTAGGTTCTGAGATGCCATTTGCTTTTCAAGTGAATACTTAGTGCTGATTTTGACCTTAGGAATACTTATGAGGTTTGCATTCCTGCCTGCAGTGGATGCACAGATTTTGGAGAAATTTAATGTGCTTACCTGTAAGGATTTTTTTAAAAAAAGGAAGGCTAATACTGGGGAGTTCTCTTTCTTAGGATGTCTTTCTTTGCATTTTTCTTCTTAGAACCCCTGGATGTGCAAACCATGAGGCTGTTCTGGGAGGCGTATCTGTTTTGCAAACCTTTTTTGGGTAGGAAGGCAGTAAGCATCTTTCTGCTGGATATATAAGTAGAGGTTCATAAACTACATTGAACTACCAGTATTATTGCACTAGAGTTTTGATGGTAAACAGGATTTGGGGATTATACTCACCTTTGTAATTTGAAAGCTGTCTGAGTGTTGAACATACAGGATTTAGAAATATTAACAATGCTTCTCAATGTCCTTGGTTCTCTTTCTAATAGTTTTTACATAATATCTGTGTGTGCCCACATATATGCAAACACGTATCTTTAGATTTGGTTGGGTTTTTTACCATGATTGTGGTCCTCAGTAAAGGGAAATAATTTGATCCAAGTCATAGTAGGATCAATGAGAATCATATCATTTATTACTGTGTAAATATATTCAGTTCTCAAGTATCCAACTCTGGTCTCAATTACAGACACAGTGTTATGATTGCTGTGGGCTGTCTATCTCTAATTCTCTAATTCTTGGTCTTTCTTGGTAATTTAATTGGTTTTACATAAATCCAGAGAAAAATGTTTTTGAATAAGCATGTTTTAATATGAATACTGGAGATACTACGGAATGATACATTTCTGAGATACCTAGAGTAATACTAATCAACCTAATTTTTATTATTTTTGAGCTTATTCTAGGAATTTTTCTTGGTATGCATATTTCTGTTTATTCTGCCATCAGCAAGTGTGAAAGACATTCGGGTCAAGTAGACTCAAAACCATTCTGGCAAAAAAACTACATCATGTTGCTACATGATAGAATTATGCACATGAATTCAATGAAAATCAGACCTACTTTTTAAAAGTGTTTTTTAAATTATTTCCTTAGATGTTTTGAAAGTACTTTTCAGAACTCTGTGTTGAACAGATTAATTAGCTACTATCACCTCATATAATTAAGCTTGCCTAGAATAAGGGGTTGCATTTTAAATGTACCTACTTGTACCCACACCATGTTTTAAGCTACAATGTCTAGAAAACTCAAGGAGAGTTTTGCATGTCTTTGTGTATAGTTCTCTTCTTTATTTGATACTCTGTAGGCCAATATGGAAGGCAAAAGGAGGACATGATTAAGACATGCAATTAATGTATGATCATGAACAAGTTGGATAAGGCTATTTATCTTATTTTAACAGACCAGGGAAGAAGCAACAGATATAAAGAATTTAAAAAAAAAAAAAAAAAAAAGGCAAGAAAATATATTTTATATCGTTCTTAATCTTTGGAACTCCATCCAAAAGATATCTGACTCCTGATTTTGACAGAATTCAAAACAGGGACAAGTCTCTATGATATATTTTACTTAATTAAAAATATTAAGAGTGAATAAACAAACAACAACTTATTATAAAAATCAGTAAGAAAAATAAACTTGAAACTAATGTAGGATTTGAAGAGTAAATGTGGATTTAGTGGTATATTATCTATTTCTTTTGCAAAACTGTAGAGTTGCAAACCAGATACAATTTAAATGGAGAAAATTAGGAAACAAATTTATTAGTAGGCAGGTTTTACCTTAGAATTATTGCTTCAGAAATACTCATTGCTGAAAATAAACCTGAGGGAATGCTTTTCCACTTATTATAAGCCTGATCCTTGATCTTGCAGTATGCTGAGGTTTGCTTTTTGGGCTCTGTGCTTTAATTGTTTTGGCTAGCACCATGCTGAATTGCAACCCTGGCCTTTAACTGCTAAGAGGATATAACTCTAGTAAACAGAACAACATATCCATGGCAACCTACAGTTTTACTTCTAACTCTTCAAAACACAAAAAGGTAATTATTTTTTTTCATTATATTTTTATATTCCTATGGCTCATAATAACAGTGATGACCTCCTGGCTGGGCATTTCCAAGCTATTAATGACAGGCTGAGTTATGCGACCTTGACTTCACCTGGAGCCATTAACTTTTCTATCTAGTCATTAACTGCTGAGAAATGCCCTCCCTTTTGGTCATTATTTCTTATATATGCATTTCTTAAATAGGCATTTTCTGTAACAATTACATGTCAAAGTAATTTCATATTTTTTATTAATACGTACTATCTTATCTTTGTGTTCAAGCCACAGGGATCCTTTGACATCTAGCAGCTTGCACATCGTTTAAGTTTCTAAGGAAGAGGTTGTCATTTATGCACAGGCAAATGGGAGACAGAGGGCTTAAAACAGCACGTTTTACATGGGAGGAAAAATCCTTGCATCGTTTGAGTTAAATCTATGGAGCATATTCAGAAATGCTGAGGAATTCATTTTTAGATCGGGCATTTAGATGTACAATGTATATATGCCACAATACCAGCTAGAAAACCCTTAACGTTAATAGTAAAGGTGACCTCTAAGTTATCCCTCCTGACTACTGGATCTTTAGACAAAATGGTTAGTAATTTCACTGGGATTAATTTGCCAGCATTTTGCAGACCCTTATCTTATTTTCTGGAACTCATAGAGGGATCAGAATCCACATGATATATTTCTCTTATCTGTCAGTGCAGCAGCATAAGATAAAAGAAGATTCTTTATTGAATGGATATATTTTTCATTGTCCTTCATACCACAGATTAAATGGGTCTTGTATGATTTTTCTTTTCCTGATACAGCAAGCCACACTTCTGCATAAATAACTTCTGTGTAATTTGAGAACTCTTATGAAAGCTCAGTAATCAATTTTTTAGATGCTGTAATTAGTGGCCTTACCTGGATCAAAAACTAAATGTTGCTGGAGGGGAAAAAGATGTAGAGTTATTTTCAAGGGTGGGACTTAGCTGTCTGCATGGATGACAAAGATTATCATATATGCCTGGAAATATCAGCAGCAAAGGATTTGTTTAATTTATTTGTTCCTGTAACTCAGACATAGAGTTACACTTCTGTAAATAGTGTTTGTTCAATGAAGTGCTTAGTTCTTTGCATAGGAAAATTCTCAGACAATATCCTTGACTAACAGAAGATATCTGTCCTACGAGGAGAAAAGAATGTTTCCAGGAGATTAAATTTGTTGTTGTTTTTGCTGTTATTTTACTTAGGTGTAAAAGGGGCGTGGAAAGCAGAGAAAGGTGAGCAAGGCCAAAAGAACGTAAACTAAAGAAGTAAACTCCGCAAATCTTGATAAATGCAACTCCACCAGTAAGTGACAATATAGGTGAAATATTTCTCTTTTAAACTTTTTCCATTAGTTTTTTGACAGGAGTATACTAGTTCAGCTTTAATGAGATTCTAGTGTAAAAACTTCAGGGCTAAATAAAAGAAACAAATCAAAAGGACCGGATGATTGCCATTTAATGTGAAAGAATGAAAGTGCAAACAATCATTGTATGACATCTAGCTGTGCTAGTCACTGCAGAATGACAGGTAGAACAATTCAAAGTTACTGATCTAAAGATGGAATAACAGCTCATATGTTTGAAGTGCTCAGAAGATGAAGAAATAAAACAGACTCTAAGATAAGACATGGTTAAGCCTTTTAAATTCCATGCCTTATTGTCAGTATCATTTGAACGCTTTTGTACACATTTTTTTCCCCCTCAGAAACTATTTTATCGAAGGAATTACTTTTAAGAGCTGATTTTTATTATTATCCTCCAGGCTGTATGGTGTGCTTTGTTTTTCAACAAGACGAGAAAAAATGTACACAATAAAAAGAATATTACTAGTTTTCTGAGCACACATATTCTATATATTCAGAAGTATGTATTTT
The DNA here is from genome assembly GCA_013396875.1 of Vireo altiloquus. NCBI lineage: Eukaryota > Metazoa > Chordata > Aves > Passeriformes > Vireonidae > Vireo > Vireo altiloquus. The sequence continues at coordinate 346,375 of VZRF01005005.1, forward strand.
GAGTATATATTGTTAAGCTATGCATTTTAAGTAGGTTCAATAAATCACATGCTAATTTACTCTACAGGTAGCCTCATTTTTTTAACATGCAACATAACAAATTTGTTATGAATTTCTGTTTATATTTTCCTTGTCTATTCTTCTCTCGATATTATTTTAAGGCTCTAAGGAAAATCACCTATTCTTTCTTTCAGCAAGCCTTTTTATCAGTGAAATAACCTATTCTAGTTACTGCTGGAAACAATAATCTGTAATTGCTGCTTTCAGTCCTAATTTGGCTTGTCTCTAGTTTTTCATCTCAATCTAATCTAAACCTATTTGAGCAAATAAAATGATATTTACCTCATCCTCTGTTACAAGCTTTCAAGATTACAGGCTTCAGGAAAAATCAATACAAAATACCAGCTTAGCAGCAGGTTTGTGCTCAGAAAGAATGCTAACTTTTCTTTCCTGCATTTTCTGACTCTCTACTCCCCTGGAGTGAAAGCAAACCTTAGACTGTAAGGACTGAAGGGTAAAAATAAAAAAAAAAAAAAAATAAAAAAAAAAAGGAAACACAAAAACCCCAGCCTTCAATGATGTGTTTGGTTCATGGTTAGTAGCCACTTTTGAACTTACAAGCCGAAGTGCAGTGCTTGGTCAAGCTCCTAACCTTTAGCTTCTGCTTCCACACTACACATCTTACAGAGTTCACCAAAAGGAAGGATCTCGACCTCACGGATGATTTTTCAGACTCAAATGCCATCTTCATTTATTATTTATTTGCTCCAAGCAGTTGGGATTTGAGGTATCATCATACCTGACTGACTGATTTAAGGAAGTGGCCACCTCTCTGTGGGGGAATCTCATGAGAATAAAATCCTATTACTTTCCAAAAAGATTACTTCATTTGCAGCCTGGAATAAGCTTTTGATGAAAACATTTGAATTTTGAGTTTGTAAACAACCAAGAATTCTCAACAGTGGTACCTTTTTTATTGTTTTCTTTCTTTCTTTTCTTTTTTTTTTCTTTTTTTTTGCTGAAAAGGACATCTGGCTGTTTTTTATTTTGATTTTCCTTTGTTATATTGTTGTTGGACTTTTTGACCAAGAAACTGATCAATATAGAAATACGTATCTTTATGAGAATTATTCTGCACTTATAAACCTTTTCAAATGATTCATTCTCTCCCTTTGTAAAGAAAAAAGTTCTTCTTTTAAAACTTACATTGGATTTCTCTTTCAGTGGTTTCTTCATAGGATTCCTCTTCCCACCCCAACTTTGTGAATGGTCTCTGATTTGAAAAAATATGCATTATTTGGTCTCTCTTTAGACAGACACATGCAAAAAGTTAACCACTATGTTTTTATTTCCCCTATAATAGTAGCAGTTGTATCAATGCATTTAGGGGAAAAAAGTAACTAGGATATTAAGACCTATTTATTTTATTCAACTAACTCTGGTTACTAAATTAGTTCCCCAGCCACTCTAGGCAGGAAGTAATCAGTCAAGGAAGATAAGAGCCTTCGGAGAGCTTGAGCCTTAGGTGAACTGAACTGCTCTTTGGAGAGACTTTTTATTTTATTTAATGTGGGTGGTAGCTGGGGTAACCTCAGGTGAATTATCCTAAACTTACTTGGGATAAATCCTAAGTGATAATTTTGCTGCAAACACCTTCTAAGACACAAGACCCCTATTTCACAGACCTTCTCTCACCCATATAGGGTTCTCCAGGAACCCAGAGTGGGTGAAGTGTCTGTTAGCTTCAAATGCAGCCCTGACAGAAACAACCAAAGCTTAGGAAGAGCAGTTCCTACCTGTAATTACTTTATTTTTGCAGAGTGATTTGTTAGATGCAAGTATCTGAAAAATGATTGAAGATTATTTCACTCCACTTGTGCCAGTGTTTAGGTGAAGTCAAGGCTCTCTTGTATCTCTTTCTCTCTAGTCCTCTTTACCTGTGGTAATGATTTATCCTGTAGTCTCAGGTGATTATGTGCCTCCTTTTCAAAGAGAAAATGGGAGAGCTTACACTGCTCAGAGCTGTTGTTCCAAGATCTCCCCAGATTCTTTTATCACCTACATTCAGCTCACATTTTGAGTCTATATATTCTCAATGAAAACTAAAATAGGAGACATATGATTTTGACAAAAAAACACTTGTATTTTATAGCAGTGTGTAGTGGTCTCATTAAGCTTTGTGAAGCTTCATCCTTATTTTTTAATCTGACATAAGAGTAATGTGATTAAATTTCCCGTGCATCTCTCAATCATGCCAATAACTTTGGAAGTCTTTGACCAGTTCAAGAAAATTTGACACACAGGGAAAAATGCTTAGAATTCTAAATTCAAACAGTAGGTGGATACTGTCTATCCCATCCATATACATAACTCTTTAGCCAGGAATGAGGTATTGTGCGCTGTTCACCTCAGGGACAAAACTGGAGCTTTCACTCCGTTTTATCCTTGTGTTAATTTCTGATTCCGTTAGTGGTTTTGAAGAGTCTCTCAGCAATTGAGGCGAGATTTACAAATTCATACTCAGCACATCTATATACAATTTTGATGAAAGCATTGAACAAGCTTCTCTGTTCTATTTCAAGTGCCCTTTTACATTTAGTTTTCATCACTTCTTCTGAAGCTATTTGCAGATAAAGCTGGCTGAAATAATACAATCATGTAGCATAGTCACAGTTATGTCAGCTGAAGGTGTTGATACATTGGTTGTAAACTCCTAAAAACTTGCAAAAGTTTTCCTGACTGCTACAGGAAGTATTTCACCTTGACCAAATAAATAAAATCTTTACTCGAGTCATTAGACAGGTACAGAGGAAAGTGTACAGTCGCTGAAAATTATAAAATACTTATTGAAAAAACCTCCAAACATTTCTATGATATCTTATAGCATAATGATTTTCTATGCTTATAATTTTTAGGAAAAATCAAAGGGAGGTGAGCGAAAATCAGCCAATATTGGGGTTCATCCTGACTGGTCACCTGGATTGTGTGTCAAAGAACAAGGAATATTTTCTTCAGGGAACTACTGCTAGATCATTAAAACTATTTAAGCAGCTGGAAATATAGACAGGATGATCCCTTAGGGTTATCTTCCAAAAGCATGGTGTCTGAGGATGTTGGAAGATCCCAGATGTTATTTGTGTATTAAGTACTTTTTTAAAAAAATGGTAAAAGAAAGATAAGTGTCACACTGAGTCAATGATGCAATGGACCAATCTTCAGTTTCATTCAGCTTTGGAATATATTCAAATAGTAGAAACATCACATCCTTATATATCCCTCTGTAAGATTTTATTCTAGTGTAATGACAGTGGTTAGGAGTGACATAGTGCAAACTTCTGTGCTATCCAATGAAGAGAAATAGCTGCCTCCTGAGGACAATTCCAGAGCTCTGTATTCGGAGAGACATTTAAATGACATCTATTCCCTCCACTATGCTACTCCAGTCCATTTATTGTAGCCACTTGTTGTTAGTAGTCTTGTATTTCACTGGAAATCTCTTCAGAATCCTGGTATATTTATACAGATTCTAATACAATAGAGCATTATCTTGTACCCCTCAGTATCCCCAACACGGGAATCAACACAACTACCACTATAAATTGCAACATTGGCACAAATAGGATTTATTGCATTTGTTAACAATAATAAGAATATTGTTAGTAATAATAAGAATAAATAATTAGTTCCTAATCATGCATTTATGAGATAATCTTTTAACAACTTGTCAGGGCTGCGTTTTTTTGGTTTTTTTTAAGAAATAGTACTTTTAAAAATGTTAAAAGTTGCATAATCACAATGATATTACTTCCTCTGAAAATTCTGTGTTACTAGAAAACTGAAAAGGCATAGACAAAGGAAGCATGCTGATTCTTAAGGGCAGCTCCCCCTTCCTCTTCTGAGCACAGTGACAAGAAAAGGTAAACAGGATAACAGCAGAAGTCACACCTCCACATCTGCTGAGAAACCTTTGTCTTCCAGAAGGCAGTCAAAACCTAAAATTCTTCATCAGGCACTGAGAATCAAAACATGGCACCTTGAGACTTAAAAGAGCAAATCTCAGTGACCTGTGCCACTGAAGTGATATTTAAGTACCTTTCGGCATCTCAGCATGAAAAGCTTTGTCTTAATTTTCTAATACTGTCAGGTTCTATATTTATTGTAATCAAAGATCATTTGATATCTTCATGCAGTTTTTTTCTCCTTAGAAGCCTCTTTGGTTTCTCATTTTTTGGTTTTAAATGCCTAAAATATCTGTTCTAAAGCCAATTAAAAAAAAATAGATCTTTGTTTCTGATCCTACTTCTAGTAATCTAAATGTAGAATTTCCAGGATAAGAATTTGGATATGAGTCTCACTGCCTTTAGGTGTTGAACCTAACTGATTTTTTCACCTCTCTGAACCTTAAAACACACAGAATGCCATCACAGACCCTTGTTTTTTTTTTAAATTAGAGTGTTGCAGTATTCCCACCACTGTTCACTAGCAAACACCCTTCCTTGGTGATTTAGCACAAGGATCAAAGCTGCACTTCATTGTTCACCCTGCACATCCACTTGGGCAATTGTACCCAGCTAAGCACAGTATGGGTTTGTACCTAACATTAAGTCCAACAGATAACTTACAGTATGTGGCTCCTCAGTTCTGAAAGGCTAAATTACATCAAAAGAAGAAAAAGTACATGAATGTCTTGAAACTAAACGCTAGTCATCCATATGACCAGGAAATACTGAAGAAGTAGAGAAGATTTTGGATGCTACACAGTGCAGGACTACTTTGCACACATGTTCAAATAGTGATAGTCTAGAAGGGAACACACAAAGAGTCTTCCCAGAAAAAAACATGCCAGACATGATAACGGCTTCTACCTTGCTTTTTTCAGCTCTAAAGGACTATTTAAATTGAAGTAACACATTTTCTTTTGAACTTGCTAGGAAAGGCAGCAGTTTAATTAATTTTTTGAGGATATTAGACGTAGATTTTGTGCCTTTACATATTTTCAAAAAGTAAACTTCCTGAAACATCACTAAGGAAAAAACAATTTAAAAAAAAAAAACGGAAATTGATACAGAATGGGTAATGCTGAATGCAAATCAGACATTTGGATATTTTTCATATTAGTTCTCCATTCAGATACTCCTTTTGTTTTTTTCTGAAGTTTGGAATAATTTCCAATTACTGGATTTTTTTTTCTCTGATTCTCTTATTCTTTCATATTTTTTCCTGCTGCTGGGGATTCAGTCTCACCTGCAGGAAGCAGGCATTGAGGTCAAGTTACAGCTTAAAAAAGTGTTCAACCTCCATTTCGGGGACAAACAGAAAAGAAACCAAATAGTCCAAACAAATGCAGAAAGTCATGAAGAATGATTTATTAGTAAAATGAATTCCTCCCATTCAGAAATGAGAAATGAGTATTAGTAGAAGGAATATGCTTCTTCTTTAAAGGCAATTTAGATTTCCCTAAAGTCGAGATTGTAGACAACTTTAAATTCAACTATTTCTTTTGTACATAATGGAATTTGGATTGAACTGAAATTCAGAATGCTATGCAGCTGTAAGAATCTCACAGTATACATCCTTTTTTTTCTTCTGTATTATTAGCTTGCATTTCTTGTGCTTGTCAGTGGATTTTGCCAGACATGTTTGCTGTATTTAGTGAATAAATTGTAAATTTTAAAAGCTTTTTTTTTTCATAATTTACAGAAGCAATTTCTTTTCAAATTAATAGATACAGCAGAACATTTTGAGTTTAACGAAATTAATTGTACAATATAATGAAAGATTTTTCAAGAGCTAAGACAACATAATTTAAAATAGTCAGCTTAAGATTCAGAAATATAATTTTGCTTTTGTTGCGGTTGAAAAATGAAGGTTTCTTTTATATACTGTATATCCCAAGATGATTTCAAAGCACTTTCACTTAGAAAAGCTAGCTGCTATTACATATGAATTTTCAAAGCTTGCCAAGGCTTTGGAAGGAATGATGAAAATTACTATTGCACGACCTTCAGGTTTTCTTTGTTTCATAAAAGGCTAAGATAGCATTTTTGTCATTTTTCTTTCAGCTCAGGTCTTTCATCATAAATATCAAAGCATGCAATTATGCCTGCTCATATCCTACCGTATTCTGCCTGTTTTCTATCTAGTGATGGTGTTCTCTTTTAGGATACCTTTTTCTTTTGTTTTTTGCAAATCTGAAAGAAGTCCCATGTTTTTGTCGAGTGCCATAAATTGTTCATGAAACGCATGTTGCACTGATTAAAAAGAAGAAGAATTGATTAAAATAGCTTTTATTCTTTTGTTCTAAGCAAAATCCTAAAGTAATGTTCAAGTGTCAATCCTACCAGGATCGTAGGAGACTGATTTGGCCTACAGGTGGAATTTTTAAATAGTGCTCATTGTAAAAATTGGGACAATCCTCTATTAAAATCTCTAGGCTTATGCTAACTTATTCCTATTGTTCCTTTTCATTTTTCAGGTATAAATTGCTGTTTGGTCTAGTTTTGGGGTTTCATGTGGCCAGATCATCAAAGGCATAGAATGCTCATAGCTGCTGTTGATTAAATTAAGTCATAGTTGCAATATATTTCTCAAAATTAGGATACTGCTATGTCTTAAGTACTTCAAATGAGCATCTGTTTGCTTTTTTTGTATGTTTACTGATCTATTACAATTTATAAGGCATAACACAGGTGTTATATCTGGCTGAAATATCCATGTCTCATTTCCTTCTGAAATGTTTCTTTTATTTTGCTTTGGGTTTTTCCAGCTAGTACCTTAAACAATAATAATAACTTATAAAGTAAAAATAATAAATTCCATTAACTGATAGAAGAAAAAAATCTTTCTCGAGAAACAGAACAGCAAACCTTTGCCAGTGCTTGCAGGAACACACCTCCCCATTTTTGTTTATTATGCTCAGATTTTTATCAAATTTACAATGACACAAGGAATACATTGTTTTCATCAATTTGAACTATGCTGTCACATGAATGTGAACTTACTGGCTATGTCTTAAGTTAAATGTCAAGGGATATACATTTTCCACATAGAATAAAATTGATTTCGAGTTTCCTTTAATGGTGGTGGAGAAAAACCACCTCTGTATTTTTAAAACAAATAGAAATGCCCCAGCATGTATTAATAAAAATGTGTATGCCTAAATAGTAAAAGTGTTACTCATAGTACCTAACATGACAAATATTTCTAACAATAATAATTTTAACTAACAAAACATTACTCTTTAGCAAAGTCTGCTGATATAAAATGATAATAAATTTATTAACACTGTTTTCAAAAAAGCTTAATCAATTTCACCAAAAGAACATTTAGGCATTTTGCAATCCTCTTAAAAAAAAAAGGGAAGCAAAAAGGAGAGGCTTTCTGAAGGGTTTTTTTTTGCAGGTAGCTTTTGAAAAGTCACTTCTGAGCATATAAACACTCCCAGCAAAAACCTAATCATAGTAGCTATATGTATCAATACTGCAGAAGGAAGATGAGGCTCACCATAAGAGAGTTCATTAATTCTTAAGACTTCTAAAATATTAATAGGACTTTCGAACAATGTTGATTGCTTACGCAGTGTCCATTCAATTCATTGTGAAGTTGAGATGATAGATGGAAATTCTTACAGTACTGTATGTATCCTTCTTCCTAAATCAGAATCTGTACTTGCTTATTTTCCCACACTTAATTATGAGTACACTCAGAAATTACTTACATTACAAAAAGAGAACAACTTGATAAGTGTCAGGGAGTCATAAACAACACAGACGCTTGAGAAATTTTTTAATGTCTGTAGCAACTCATGGAGGATTTTGACCTCTGCCTATCTGAAAATCATCTGAAGCAATTTGGTTTTTGCAGTGTATCTATCAGCCAAAAACTGCATTTCAAATGTTAAACATCAGTAGTAAAGGGATCTTATACTGAATAAAACTTTAAAATACATCTTGTTCTCGATCCATAATACTTGGATGCCAGAATACTTTAGAGTCTAGCCACAAAGCAAGTAATACTAAATTTCTTTTTTAATTGGAAGAAACTCCTTAACCCACTTTAACATTCCTTATGGTCAGTATAGAATAGTAATGACACAGTTAGTTTTTGCAGATTATAAATCTATCTCCCTATAAGCCTATCATAGTCCAAGCTGACATAATAGCTTCAACTAATAAAATTTTGGGTTTGCCTTTATTATGAAAACCATAAAAATTATTTTTAAAGTATGCAAAGTATTAGGAAGATATACTAAAGTATTCCCTTTCGCCAGAGGCAGATACTATTAGAGACTGATGTAGGTGTGATGTTTATGATCAAAGCTGAAGAGGCCAGAGCTCTGTTAATAAAATCAAGGCAGTATTACCAATTGCACATGTGTAAAGTGTGGGTTCCAACACAGAACCAGGGAAAATACTCCAAAGCTAGGGGTGGAAGCTTTACTTATTGCTTTTCATGTAAGCAGACAATTGAAAATGGAATAAAAAGATGAGCTGAACCATGGTATAGTGTAAAACAATGAACCAAGCAAGAGAAGATAACTTACATGATATCCATTATGAATTACAATGATTGCTGGAACATCTTGGCAGCAGAAGGACAAATTATGCTGTGTAGTTGACAGAAATCAGGACAAAGAGAGAGTCTTCTCATAAAATATATGTCAAGGAAGGGTGTCAGTGAAGGGGCTTCTGATGATGAAAATCTGTATATTTAAATGTTAGTTCACTAAAATAAATGTATGTAAATTGTATTGCATTATTGTCTTTAGAGTTAAGAAAAGATATTGAATGCTTAGCAAAAAAATCAAAGGTGTTACTAATTTGCTATTACTGTTAATGACAATTTCTGATAATTAAATAGTAATAATAGTGTGATTCTCTTAAACCAGTGGTTTTAAGCCTGCCAGGTTTAAAGATGTGTGTCATTTAAACCATTTCTTTCTAGGATTATGAATTCTAAAAGCATGCAGGAGAAATAAATTGGAAATGATAATATACAGGAGTTGTTTGAAAACTCTGGGGCCACTAAAGAAAAGTGACCACAATATAAATTGTTTTAAAATTGTAGGATAGGACTCAAACAAAAAAAAAGTACTGTGACATCAAATTACAGAAACAATTTTTCATTGAGTTTTGTTGTTTCTTTTAATTGCATAACTAGTCAAAGTGACCCTAGTATTAAACATGGGTAAAATTAAATTTTGACTCAGGATAGACATATGTTGACTGTGTTATAACAGAATTACATAGAGCATAACTTACTACAGCGGAAAATGTAAGACAAAAGTCAGTATCCATAAATGGCAAAATCTGCAAGATTACTTGAGTCAAGCTGCTAAATCCTATTTTTCCATGTAGAAAGAATCATAAATTCTGTCAGACAAACATTTAAAATAGAATAAGAGAATAAGAACGGGGGAAAAAAAATCACATATCCAGAGACTAAAAAGCAAATAATGTATTGCTTAAGTATGAGAGAAACAGGAGGTATGTGTGGAAATGTGTGGGTCTTCAGGACTCCCAGAGGCTTATGGGACAGACTGTGGATGATAAGGACAGAGTGATAAAACAGTTTATTTCTTCCTGACAGCATTCATCTTAGGTCATACAATATCTTCAAGAAGAGATCTTTTCTCAGTGTTAATCCTACTGTGCCATTATGTTCAGATGTCTCAGTTTATGGGTGACACCAATCTAAGTGGTACATTTGATATGCTTAAGGGAGAATGCCATCAAGAGGTACCTTGACAGGCTTCAGAAGTGGGCCTGGGTGAACCTCATGAAGTTCAGCAAAGCCAAGTGCAAGACCTTTCACCTGGATTCAGACAATCCAAATTATCAGGAAAAACTGAGAGATGAATGAATTGAGCGCAGCCCTGCAGAGAAGGATTTGGGAATAATGGTGGATAAAATGTTTGACATCAGCCAGCAGTATGCCCTTGCAGCCCAGAAAATCAGCCATTTCCTCAGCTGCACAAAAAGAAGAGCAGCCAGCAGATTGAAGGAGGTGACTCTCCTCCTCCACTCCAATGAGACCTCACCTGGAATATTGCATCCAGCTCTAGGCCTCCCAGTGCAAACAAAGACATTCATCTCGTGGAGCAATCCAGAAGAGGACCACAAAAAAGATCAGAGTGCTGGAACACCACTCCTATGAAGAAAGCCTGAGTTGAGGTTATTTAGGCTGCAGAAGAGAAGGCTTTGGGGAGACTTTATTGTGGTTTCCTTACTGAAAGTAAATAAATAAACTGGGGTCAGTCTCCAGAAAATAAATTGATAGAAGAAGAAAGTTAAACTAGGAGTTCACCAGAGAAAACACCAATCAGGCCAAACTAGGCTCAGTCCTTGACTAATTGATTTTTTTAATCAATGCCACCTGACTATGAAAGAGGATTGAGACAGGAATAGTATGAGTTTTACATAGGTCCCCAAAAGTAATGTGTTTATCTCCAAGTACAATACAGTTTGTAATGTGTACTAGGGCAACATACCTATATTCAAATACAAAAATCAGTGAATGTGAAGCATCATGAAGAAGTCTGATGGAGAAGAAAAACCAAAAGTGGCAGTACAATTTGATGTGGAATTTAGGTACTCTTAGATTCTCAACGAGGCCATGCATATAATATCTTTTATAAAATAGTGCTTAAGGAAGCCTGAATCCAGAGAACTAGTTCTGATATCCAACAGAACATTAATCAGGAAATTTTAAGTAGAGGAAAGTAAAAACAAACAAACAAAAAATATGAAATACTATAAATCATCATGTGGTGATCCAGGGATTACTTTTAGGAAATTTGCTAGTAATTAAACCATTGGAATGATCTTCAATACAGTAAGAAGTTTCCAGAAGTATGGAGCCACTTAGATCTGTGCACTGGACAGTTGTTGCTATATTTCAGGGCATTTCTATAGGACACTGGTATGCTATCCTGGGAGACTTCCAATGAACTACCCTATCCTACGTGGCGGCAGGATCTCCAGGATCACTTTGAAAATACAATCTTTTTCCATCTATACATATATATGTATATACTGAGTTCAGGGAGCAAAGAGAAATTACCTTAAGTCTTGTGATGAAGAACAGTCTGGCTGGTTAGCAGAAATCCGTATTTACCAGAAGAAAGAATCTTCTAGACCCTTATATCCAGCTTTTCTTCAGCCTTGGACAGAATAGATCAAGCAATAAGACTCACTAAAGGTTGCAGAAGTTAAACCTCACACTTGGAAATCTAGTTAATTATGACATATATGTTTGTTTTTCCAGCACATTCGGTGAGAGAGGAGAAGGAAGGGATACACATTAGTAAGAGTCAGGTGTAAAGGCTCTGAAGGTTATTTTTGCTTGATTTTCAATTTTTAGTCAGTTAAGAGTCTTTGGGTCTTTGTGTATTGAATACTACCAGAAGCCCTTCCTAAATATATTTAGCTTTTCTTGAGCTAATCCCATGGCAACTCATTTGTAACTATCCATTAAATTAGCATAGCACCTATTACCCTTAAAATTCTATGACTTACTATCTTAGACAAACTAAAGCTTTAGGAACTGTTAATTAGGAGTTACGGGACTTAATTTAGTGGGTTGAAGAAGAAAGTTCTCAAACGTTGTGTTTTAACCTGTATTTCTATGAAGAATAGCAGTTAGTTTGTTAGAAATAGCAGAATATGTTGATTTGAGAATTTATATATCAAACAAGAAAAAAAAAATTGAAGTTGACTTGCTTGGGCTTTTTGAAGTATCAAGCAGAAAAAACCTTTACTCGTGTCCTGTAATTCAGGTAGTATTCCATAAAACAAACAATTTCCAAGACTTTCTGAGTAGGCGATTCAGCATGCTGCAACTTCTATCTCTAAATGTTTTCAGTGCACAGGTATTAAAAAAATTTCTGCATATTAGGGTTTCTTCCATCCATTAGTGGGAATCTACTAAGAAGGAAGAAGACTGAATAAAGCTTTTTGACAAGAAGCTTTTTTATCAAGTGTTTTGGCAAGAAGAAACATTTTCAAAGTATTATTTCTTGAACAAAGTCCTTGTGAAGAAAGATGTGGCCAGTTTTTAACCTGTGTCAATGAATGACGTATTACTGCATTTGGTCTTTTACAATAGATAGATAGATGATACACAGATAGATAGATATTCCAGGTGACTTTGGTATGTTTTCTCACTTCAGGAGAAAAATATCTGTCTGATGAATCAATATAGGTATATGTAGATGTACCAGGAAAATATTTTCTCACTCAAGTAGCTTGATCAGAACAAAACTTTGTGTGTGCTCAGAAATCTTATCTGTTAAGATAAAGTTATCTACTGATTTTCTGAATATACTGTTCACAATTTTATCCTCCAAATCAATTTTAGTTTTTAAATTGAAAAATGTTATCAAAGTCAGAAAAATATCTCCTGGTAAGTTAAATGGAAAAATCTACATAAAAATCACTGGAACATCTGACAAACTACCTAAAACTAAATCTGTAGATATTAAATGTGTGATAGAGTGTCCTTTCATATTATGATCATGACTATGGAACAGATGTGTCTTTTTTTCATCTTTATTGCAGCTTCAAGGTTGCAGTTCATTCATAGGAAATACACAGTCAAGTGAGATCCAGTCTGTAGATATAGCCATAACATGCAAAGATTAAGTTTTCCTGTAAGGTGATCTAAAAGAAAAATTGGTGTCCCTTCACTCTGTCTTGGTAACTGTAACACCATTATGCTGCTTCAGAACAGTAAGTAGATTCTACCTCTGATTAACTTCCTTAGACATGGGTCCAGATTCGTGGAAGTTAATGACACTTTTTTTCTACTTTGCTTGAGCTAATTAGAGAGAATTGGAATTGAGAGTCCTGATTGCCTGTTTTCCTAAATAAGGTAAATGTGAAAAGAAAGGTAAGCAGATAATAGGGTGAGGTTGATAGCCAAGTAGTGCTAAAGGTCAGCTGTAGATTAATAAGTACCCAGAAACCAAGGTATTTCAGAAAAGGAATAATTTTGAAGAAGTATTCCCTTCTTATGTCACTACTGATGTGGGTGCAGCACTCAAAGAGTGCTAGTGCAGCATAACCACAATCTCTGAGCTACATATTTTTCCCTTAAATTTTAGATCACGAAGTGCAATGGCATCAGTTAAGCATGATTACAAACAGTCCTTTGATGTATTGCTGTACATTGGTTATATTAAACCATTTCTTCTTTCAATCAGAAGCAGAAGAGACCACTTAGTGCTGGATACAAATATAGTAGAGACAAAGAGGTGGTAGAAACAGTGTGATCCTTTTAAGTTTTTATTTAATATATTTATGACCTATATTTCTTTGGGCTTCAAAGAAATTCAAAGGGTAAAAAAATTTATAATTATACAAAAAATATGAAATGACAATAATATTAGTATCGGTATGAAAGAGAACTTATGTAAACTGTGGTTTTTATTTTAGCATTTTTTCTTCAGCTTCCTAAGTTACAAAAGATGTAGACGCCTTCTTACATCTATCCTTTAAGGTGATACAGGGTATTGATTTGACACATCTTGAGACCTAATAATCAAGTACATGTTTTTATGATTGGCTGATGTTGCCTTGTGTCTGGCTGCCTAAAGAATGTTAAGTTGACTGAGGTCATCTATAGCCTATAGATAATCTACACGACTAATAAAAATGCTAAATAGGCTGTCAATCTGTTTTCCAATCATATCAAACTCCCTAATCCAATTTGTAATTTACAAGATGAAACTAATCTAAAAAAAAAATAAAATATATGTGCTTACTAGAACGGAGTGATATATTACCAGTACACATCTAGCTGCATTTTAACATTTGAGCTTTCTATTGAAAGGCTATGATAATGAATATCATAGCCTGGTAAATTTTTAACAGATTTTTATGGACAGAACATTGTACTGGAGATCATTATCTGAAAAAAAACTCTATCTGAGCCTCAGATATGTGGAATGCATTACTTTATAACCTTAAAAATCCATTTTGTGCTTTCTCATAAGGTATTTTCAGCTGCAGATTCAGATCTGAGGATGGTATCTGGCTGAAAACATACATTATAAATATAATAGTAATATTTTTTACTGCATACAGTCAACTCCAAATGTTTTCTTTTGCTGATGTGGTAAAATTTATATTTCAGTTTAGTGGACTTAAAAATATAAAACAGGAACTGTGACTGTAGAATACTGCATTTCAGTTCCATGACAAAACTCTAAATTTAACAGTAAATCCAAGACCACCCTTCCTCAAAATAGTAGGTGTTAGCAAAGAATCTGTGGTCCAAAAGTTGATATTATTGAAGAATATTATGTTTTCTTTCCAAGATGTACATCTAAAGAAAACCAAGTATTTACAAAGACTGTGAATTTCATTATTAGTCAGACAATTTCCTAACTTCAGGTAAGCTTGGTTTAAACTCACTTACCTATGACAGTATATTGTAGGGCCATTGATAAATTGTCATTCTCGTTCAGTTATGTGAATACAGATTTTACAGCATAAGCCATTCTGCAAAAATTATCATGACTTTCTGCTGTAGGCCCTTTAAATCAGATAAGATCCCAGGAAGACGTGACCATTTCCCAATTTACAATTTGTCAATATATGTTACATTTATTTTCATTTTGCTTCTTAGACATCAAATTCCTGAAATAATGTAAATGTTTTTAGTTTAGAACATGAAATATGGACTCTGAATGTTTTTAATTATATCATTAACATGATGAAACAAACATTTTTACCTGTGAGAATCCTGTTATTTAGCCTCTGATTCCAGTTGTAAGGCTGGATATTACAAAAACAGAATAAGGAGTTAAAAATTGTAAGGCTGAAAATTTGCCTTGGTTTCTAGTGACCTGTTGTTCAGACTGGGTAAGTCGTGGTATTTTCCATACAGCCTAGTCTCCCCATTTTCTTTTACATGAAAACCAGAGAGAAGGGGAAAGTTTGCAGTGTTGAGTTCCCACATCTCATCCTAAAATAGGCTGGAATAAAGATCATCCAGTCTAGGAGCTAAGAGGTGCTCCCCAGCCAAGCTCTGCTGCTAAAGTCTAACTAAAATGAGATAAGTAATGTTTTGCTTACTAGAAGAATGACAAGAATGAAGTTACATGCACTGGTCTAGGAGAGGAATTCACAATACAGATCAATGTGCTCAACTCCCATATACAGTGAATGCAAAGAGCTTTGTACTTCATGATAAAATGTCAGGAGTGCATGAGGAAGGATGCAAAATGAGACAGAAGAAAAAAGTAAATTAATAATAAAATTTTTGACATCATTTTTATTTCCTAAGTCTTTCTTCAAGCAGCAAACCTCTAAGTAAGTGAAGTAATAAAATCTTTTAAAGTTAATTTTTAGCCTTTTGGTAAGATAAGCACAATTTATTTGCCTAAATATCTATAAGTCTACTGTCATATAAGCCATTAAGATATCATGCCTGACTTCTACCTGCCCTTCATAATGGAATAGAGCTGCAAAGTTTTGCTATATTTTGCAGTCATGTATGAGGGTCACCACTTATTTTCTGCAACTTAATTTCTTAGTTACTCTTTGCTGGATCCTTTAGAAGTAATGTGATGCCTTAGGTTTTAACTTTTATATTTTTCAAATCCTGTACTGCTAGTGTAACTCTGAAGTTTCCTGTAGCTTGTTAAGTGTTGTTCTCTCATGCTAAGACAGATATAACAAAATCTAGTTTGCTGTCCAAGGACACTCAGACCAAGAACTGTAAACCTCCATCTTGGGGAGAGGGGCAAGCTTGGGGAAATTCCATCATTGGCTGGGTTCTGGTTGGGGAATTTATGCTGATATGAAACTGTGAAGAACTCGTGACCTGTCATCCATTTTGGGATCCACTGAGGCAGGAACCTCTGGAGCCCAGAGTGTTTATCTGAAGGCCTTTCAAATAAATACCTCCTTTATTCCTTTATTCCTGTCTAGTCTCTGTTTCTAGGTAGCCATTTAAGGCATCAAATGTATAGATTTCCAGGGCCTTTCAGATAGCTGAATGGGAACATTCTGCTTTCAGGTAAATTTTGATGTAATTTTCAGGTACCTTGGCACAGTTATTGTTTCTTAAAAAATTAAAAAAAAAAAAAAATTGGGTGGGTTTTTAAGAATAATGAACTTGACTACAGTTTTGGTTACTTTCAAGGTAGGGGAATTTAAAAAGCTCCCCAAATATAAAAGAGAAGGAATTTTAGATGTGCATCACTGAAATACTGTGAAGGGACAGAACTAACCTCCATTCTCAGTGATGGATTTTAATGCAAGTTGATTCTGCATTCTTCTTTACAAAATAAAATTACTGAAACCTCCTTATATAATACATAAATAGTATTTTTCTTAAATTCTTCTGGACACTGTAGAATCCATGCTTTTTTCAGGCCTTTCAACTTTAGGAATTTTTAATCTTTTGACCATTTTTGAATGATTGCACATATAATTACCTTGAACTAAGGATCATTTCAAAAGATTATTTTCCAGGTGACATAGTTTAATTTGTAATAACAAAAAAAATATAAACTGCAACTCTGGAAAAAAAAATGCTATAAAATTTTACTTGGAAATGTCTTAGTTATAGCTAAACTCTGCCTACTCCCTACAGTGCAGAATGAGAAAAAGAAAATCTACCTTCCTTTCTTCCTATTTGGCCAGCTAGAAACATCTGATTGTGATTTCAGCCACACAGAAAGATAAAGGCAATGCCTTCACCCTTTCAGTAGGAGAATAATGGCAGAAAAAGCCTGGTAGGTCTTAGGATAACTTATATTCTTTCTTGTTTAGGGCAGCCAATCAGGAATGTTGAAATACTTTCTGAAAGAGTGAAATCATTTTACCTGAATGCGAAGGATTTCATCTTACATCTGGGTGTTACCTAATGTTCTGATCAACTCCCAGAGGCTCTGTCTGAGGTGATTCTCAGTAATTTCAGTTAATTTTAGTTGGTTCTCAGTACGTTAAGTAAAAATATCCTGGCTTTTTCTCTTCCTGTTCCTCTAACTGGCAGAATTTCAACCCAAGTCTTTAGATCTGTGACTTTCATTTTTTCCTGAGTGTGCCAGGAATAGTTTTTTGGCATCTGGCATTTTAATAATAATATTGTCTGTGACCAGGCATTGGATAGAATCAAAGAATTGGCACTGTATTTTGTAATTTTCACAGAAGCATTTGATTTGATTGACTCTAGAATGCTGATTAGAGGAGATAATGCTATGATACTCTTGAGGATAAGTCACTTAGCTCAGATTCATGACTGTTTAACAAGAAGAGCACACAGATTTGTTGTCTAGGGCAAGAAATCTGGCTTGGCTGAAATGGACTGTGATGTCCGCCAAGACTCAGCCTTCAGACCATGTTTATTGAATTTATTTGTCAATGATTTATTCTTGATTGTATTAAATCTATTTTACAACTATATAGATGATGCAATGTTACAATATGGTTCTAATTCATTGTCCATGGTAGGGAAGGATTCACATAATTTATGGAGTACACTTTAAAAGGAAAGCATTTTCTAATGAACAAGAGAACAGCTAGCTATTAATATTTCCAAACAAACCCCAAACAGTTTGCAGTCCTTACTCGTATTAGGAAAACAGAGAAAGCCCTACACTGAAATACATGCTTAAGTCATGACTTAAGGACTTGATCAACACTGTCTAGTTACTCTTGAGCAATTTTGTGTTGAAATGCTGTTAATTGGAAGCAGTTATCACTCTGAAAGGTAAGAAGTCCACAGAATATATTGTACTTAAGCAATAGATGAAGCAAGAAACAAAAAATCTGCAATGTGCTGTCAGAATAATGTTGTTTAAATTTAGAAGTAAGACAAACAGACTGTGATATCAATAAAAAGCTATGTAGATTTGTTTTATATTAATGCTATGGATAGATAAAATTCAATTTGGCTTTAGGCAAATTTTCAGATTTGTAGCTTGACAGAATATAAGAACACATCACTGCAGCTTTTATGTGAATAAGTCAACTTACTTCCTCCTCAGTGAGTCTGGAACTATGCAAATGTATTTTTTGTTTGGAGAGGCCCCTGGTTATATGAAAACAATGTTGTTGTTTCTTTTAGATTTTAATTTAATATTCTGAGCCTTGGAGGGAGAAATCATCATAGGCTCATTTACCCTACAGTCAGTGTGACAATATGGGAGGATACATTTAATGCCTTGGCAGTAAGCATTTTGAACAGGCATCCAAAGGTGATAAGAACTGAAATAATCTTTGGAAAAATTCAGCTGCATCTTAATTGAATATTTAAAATCTTTCTCAAGGTATAACTGAGAATAAATTATGTAATGATGTGGTAGAAATGATTTGATTTTATACTTCCTTCTGCTTAATATTACCCCATATGCTTGGATACGAGTAGGCAAGTTTCTTGCTGTGAAAGTCGTTTGAGATGCAATACAAAACATTGTACATTAATGAGATTTTATTATCTCCTTTTCTGATATTTTTATGAATAAAATGATAAAGGTATTTATATATATATACACATATATCTTTAAAGCAGTTTCTGGTTTAGACCTTCATTTCATATTGGCATCTTCTGCTGTATATAAAATTTTTAATCCTTTATATTTTCATATGGATATTTTTAAAATCAAAGAGTTTTTATATGCAGTGAATAGATCACGTTTGAGGGTATGTGATACAACACATTCCTTCTTCAAGGCAGAAAGACTTAGATGCTCTCCTGTCTCTTGCTTTTATGTTTCAGGTTTTGGTTTGGGGGATTTTTACATTTTTTGACCTATGGAGAGATCCCACTGGATAAATGAAAATGCCATGAAAATCTGGTTATGCTTTGCTTCGTATTTTTAAAAGCAAACAGAATATCCTAAGTCTTGGATGCCTGCATTACTGAAATCTAGGCCCTCTGTAAGTACTCCAAAAGTTGTAATATGCTAATACTGGAAAAGGATGCAAAATGCATTTATTATGAAAAATGGTACTCGTTCTGTTTATTTGTAGACACAATTACCTCATCAAACTTCAGCCTCAGTAAGAACAAACAAAAGAGGTTTAGCTCCAAATTTCAGTGACACTTCAATACCTGCCATCAAATAATATAATTATAAATAAAAATCTGTTTCCATGTACACATAAAGCTAAGAGATTAATAATTTTTTCATCACTCCAAGTGTATTGCAGTTAAGGCTTAGCTCAGAGTGTCTCTCTGGTGGATGTTTATCAGGGTTACTCTGTTTGCTCTGCCTTCCGTCCTGCCTTCACTTTACTTTTAAGTGTATTGTCTTCTTCTTCTGCCATAATTGAGCAAAATTGAGCAAAACTGAGAAAATAAGAATTCTGCTCACTAGAATACCTTATGAGCCAAGACAAGGAACTGCCATAATAGAAGAACTCTTCTGCCACTGTATGCTAAAACAGATGAATCCTCTCTAGGGAGAATGTTGCTGGCATTGCTCTTTGGATGTAACTAGCCTGTATTCATATGTACATAAAAAGATCCTTTGTCTTAAAAATGAAAAAAAAAAAAAAGAGTCTAGGCTGATTTCAAAGTTAAGAGTCTGACAAAAGTGAGTTTTTGCATCTTGTTGAGGCTGACTAGTGAAGAAGGAAAATTCTGATGGTCAAGAAATTTCCAGAATTTAAGACTCAGCTCCATCGAGCTGACTATCCATGTTGGCCTCAGGGGCAGAGACAGAAGTGTCCTTCATTATCTTTTGCCTGACAGTTTAGTTGCCTTAGTCAAGCTACAGCTGTGCAGACTGAAAATGGAAAGGGTCACTTTGAACTTTTACTCCTTTTTAATTGCCAGCTGTATTGAAAATTCATTTTGAGCTCAAAATTAGGGATTCTGAGAAATAAAGGTTGTCAAAACTCTGCTCTTAAACAATTGTATTTTTAGATTTTCAGATTTTATCAAATATGTAATGACATTATAAAGTTTCTAATTGGAAACCAGTAGCATCAAATACACGTGTTCAAATTTGTATTGATAATGTTACCTTCTGTGATACCTTATCCTTCTATAGCATGGTGAAAAAGGAATCAGCCATGTGTTTGCTACTTTTTAAAACTTTCTTTTTATCTATAGACGATACGGTTTCCTTCAAATTCTTTAAATACCTGTTGACACACTTGTTATCTTTGCCAGTTACTTTGAAGATCTTATGAAAAGATGGGTCTTTGAGTGAAAATGAAGATAAAAGTGCAGAATGTTTAGCCATTCCATGATTTGGAAACTATCTCTACTGAAGGTAAGCATGAAAAAAAAAAAATCTCCCTCTTAAAAAGCAGACTTTTTCCTTATGAATTCACATGTTAAAGCCCTCTTGCACATGTTTAATTTCTATTTACTGATAGCTAGGTTTTTGCATCTGCAGGAGATCAGGTTATTGAAACCGGGGTTTTGAGGGGTTTTTCACCAGAAGTGAAAATGCTGTGAGCAGGTCAGTGACAGATCTATTTTAACACGTCTCAGGCAAACTAATTTTTCTGTTCAGTTTATACCTTAATTTACATTTTGTGCGATGAATCACTGGGATAACCCTAACATTTGCATGCCATGACTTTTGAATCTTTAAAATAGAAGCCTTCATGTTGAATTGACAAATGGTTTGTATTAATATAAAATTAGATTTAGGAAAATCATTTAATCTATAAATGACATCTGGTATTTACAGCTTTAGAGTCTGATGAAGATAGATGCACTAACTTCCATGTTTATAATATTTTGTAAATTTGCAAATGCATATTTAAATTGATTGTATCCCTCTCCAATCCTTCAAATGTCACTGGGCCTCTAAGGACCTAGTTCAAAGCTCACTTTCATTAGTGGAAAGACTTACAGTCTGTATGTGTACCCTAAATTTATACAGTGACAGGGACCATTCCCTAGCTCTGGAATACTACTGTTTCTACTGTTCAAGTATCAGTGTGTTCCTCAGATTGACCTGGGCCTGTGCCAGCAGGTCTTTGGGTGCTGTTTGTTCCTGGTAGCTCAGGCGATAAACCTTGAACAGACACTTTGAGCGCAGCCCCCATGTTCTGCCATTGGCCTTCATATCTCTTTCTGAGTACTCACAGTGTTTAAAGCAGCAAGTTTGGGGGGTGCTGGCTTTTCCTGTGTTCTCACAGCCTTGTACTGTATTGACTTCCTTTCATAAGCCTATGCTTGAACAGAAGGGGTCAGAAGCTTGATTTGATCATAAGAAATTCTTCATCAGAATGTCCCTTCCAGTCCAAATAAGTGTAGAATTCCTGTTTAAGAAAGTACACAATTGCACTAACTGGAGCGGGGAGAGTAAGACCCTGGCTTAAAAGAATCAACAGCTGGGGAACTTATAGCCTCCAGCCCACTGGAGTCATCTTCTGTGACTTAATATGACGGCCTTTGGGGTCTCAGTGTGAGGCTGAGGACTGGTGCCAACATGCCCTCTAAGATACAGGGTCAAATGGGATCAGACCTTTTAAATTTGAAGTGGTACTTTTGAAAACCTAGAAGACTGGGATCCATACCCCTTCAGCTTGGAAAATCAATATATTTGAAGACAAATATTAAAAATCCCCAAAAACTACACTTCTTTCTATTTTATTTTTTTGTCTGATTCAACTAGCGTCTTAAATGTTTTTGATTTTGACTTATTCAGAAACTTATCTTCAATTTTAAAGAAGTTTCTAAGCAATAGGAAATACAAGGGTCATATAGAAGCTCTCTTTACACGTGTGTGTGATTGTGTATAAAACTTCAGCAAAGAAAATTGTATATTTTGCAATAAAGTTTCATTTATTAATTCTTTCTAGTGTATCAGTGTTTGTTTCTTCTCTTGATGTTAAACAAGTCTATTTGGAGAAGCAAGGGACTGTTCATGAGGTTCTTGACCATGGGTTAATACAATTTACTTTAATGGCAGCATTTAATCTAGGTAAGTTTAGGCAGAATTTGGGCCTTTAACATTGCTTTACATGAATGTAGAATGCATGTAAATGCATTATCATCTTTTCCTTCCTATGCATATTTTGCTCAGGAACATACAAAGCCTTTACACTCTTAAACCTGTGTTGGTCTACAACAGATTGTACTTCTATTAAATATTTTCTAAAAAAACGTAGTGACAAATGTGTAGGCTGCAAGTTCTGAATGAACTATAATTATGACTGAAAGGAGATACTCTTGAGGCATTTGTTTGTGGGCCTCTTACACAATGCGTAGACTCATATAGCAATAAGAATTTTGTTTGGCTATATTTTGGCAAAAAAATATTGCATGTTTCATGGAACTTTGCCAGAGTGAGAAATAGTGTCAATGCATAGGAGTCGATAGAGTCCCTGAGACATGCTTGCTAGAATGGGAAAGGACACATCATTCCTTCAGTTGTGCTCATGATTCCAGTGGCCAGCAAATTCCACATGTATTCCTCAAGTGCCAAGAATTGTCTTCAATGCTCCAAAATAGCAGTGTCTGGGAGAATGAGTTCCTTGCTAATCTGCAAAGCCAGAGAGTGTGCACTAGGAAGCATGTGTTTTATCTTGCCTATAATGCCGTTGCTCTGTGCAGTTCTCCAGTGCTTTTGTAAAGTTTATGGATAATTTTGGGGTCTGAAATCATGACGTCTCCAGACACTTCTGCTTCTCAGCTCCTTTGCAAAAACAAAATAAAAGAATATTAATGCCAAAACTGGGAGTATTCATGGAACTTCTTCAGGTTGGTCAGTCTATTTTCCCGGTAGTCTAAACTCTACTTCTTTTATCCTTATTGAGGAAATCTAGGAAAAATAAGTTTTCTAACTTGAGCAAACTCCAGGTTTTAACACCCATAGTGAAAGAAGGACAAGTTTTGCCTGTGCAAGAGAATAATCTCTGTAAGACATATAGGAAATGCTCGAAGCATTAAATTTTCCATCTTCTTCATTTCAGTTCCAGTATTTGTGTCTTCATTCAATGGTTTTTTTCAATTTCTGGTTTTCTTTCTCATCTCACTTTTCTCCATATTTTATTTTAAAAAATATTTTCTCTTTTTCTTATCTCATCTTGTCCTGTTGAGAATCTGCAGCCCATCCTGGCTCTGTTGGACTTTCACTCGCAGAGCTTTGAAACTAGTTGAAAATGGATTAAAAATTATCATCTCTTCCTGGCTAAAATGTGACTATTAATTTCATATGCATTAAATGGATATTGTTTACAGCTGTTTATGTCTGGATATTGCTTGACATGTTGGTTTTCTTGGACCTTTTGGTTTTGCTTTCCTCCTAACTCTGACCTTGCCTATACAAAGCCTGCTCCACAGTGTCATCTGATGTGAGCAAAGCTGATGTTCCTTGTATGAAATAGCAGTTTCATACAGCATGGATGGAGAATGCTGTTGTCTCATTTAAATAACACCTCTTAATAAGATGTTGTCTGAGGGAGCAAGGGGAAAATAAAGTTGTGTCTGTAAATTATTGGCCAAAGACTGTTTTCTGTATGATATACAGAAATTGTAAGGAAATGCAATTTATTTGGAGTACTTTTGTCATAGTAAACAGGTCTTAAGTTTTCTATGCAGTTTTCAAAAATTTCTGTAGCAACCTAGAGATAAAAAATGTTTTCTTACCACTACTGATAAAAGGAATTTTAAAAAGGAAAAGAGTTCTTAACAGACTAAAAAGAGACCTGAAATCATTATTGTAAATATCACTAACAATCAATTAATTATATCTGAAATAAATGTACATAAAGGAAAGAAATATAGAAATGAAATAAATACAGCTAATATACCCAAAATTGTAAAATTGTTTTAAGAAGAGCCTTTCTCATTACAGCTGCATGTGATTTTCCAGATAAAGGCATTGTAATATGACCCTGTGTGCTGTTCTGTGTGTACAATAAAGCAAGCAAAATTAATCCCTTCCCCTGATGACCTCTAGAAATGAAAACCCATTATAGTAATAATATTTGTACTTAGGCCTTGATGTTTTTGTGCTGAATCTGAATGCCATGAAATGATTGTATACAGTGGCTGATGAGGACACATGTACAGATAAATACATAAATAATCCGCTTTATATAGGTGCAAGGTGACTTTTTAGATCTGGTATGGAAACTAGTTGAAGCCTAATAAAACTGGTAATCATTTTCTTTACTGCTTAGGCCTGAATCTTATTATGTTGAAAGGTCTGTTAGGAATGTTTCCCTTTTTAACATGGAATGTATGTAACTGGATATTGTGCACAATTTTCCTGTTTGTAAAACTTGAATTAAACATTGAAATTTCTGCCTAAGTTACTGGTTTTGCTATTTGCCAAGGTATATATGGTATCAAATACTATAATATGTCTTTGTTACCAGTCTGCGGTTTGGTTAGCAAACCCCACTTAAAGGGTAAAAGATCTTTTAAAAAACAACATTATTTAGCTTGGAACAGGAATCAATACTCCATATGATATGGTAATGAAACACAGACTTTGCAACATATTGATGGACAGTGAGAAAGTGTGTGTGGTGAGAGGAGTGGGTGTATTTGTGTGCATGTTGGAGGGACCACAATAGTATTAATAGCCTGTAAAGGAGGTTTCTGACATTTGGTAAACACATGAGCACGACACAGAGCACAATAGGAACTACAGTTCAGAAACAATGATATGTACATTACTCTGGAACGCCATTAAGTACATGTAAGCTTTCTTCTGTCAGTATTTCTATTTTCACAGGATGTAGTAGCAAAGCATTGGCTTTGTGGAAAAGGAGGTCTTAAAAAGCATCCACATATTGTTTTACCATTTTGCTTTGCTTTTAACGTTTATGTATCTTTCTGATGTGGGCCGTACATTCAAGGCAGTTCAGTTTTGCACAATCTGGCTTTCTATTTGTCTAAGTGGTAATAAATTCCCATTGATCAGGGCTTAGTGGAAATTAGAACACCCTCCATGTCCCTCAGCCAGGGAGGCTGCTCCCAGCAGACTCTCACTCCCATTAAAAGCCCACTGGAATGTTTCAGGACAGTTGGTGTTGCTGCATATTACTTCACAATGTCAATACCAGAAGGCTTATTGATTTGGATAGCTTTCTTTAAATAAAAGAAATTATTTAGTATTTGAAAATAGTAAAAAGGCCACCAGAGCAAAAATAACAATACTTTGTCTCTCTTTCTTAGGTTGTCCATCAGCTTGGGAAAGCCTTGAATTATTGTACACCGTAATTATTTTTCAAAACCATATACTCTATGTTGTAATTTCAATATAGTAATTGTAAAGACTTATAATCGAAGACTTCATCTAAAGAATAAAATTTGAATTTATTAATTGTGTTTTATTTTAGATTAAGATTGGGGATTTGTTTTAGGCAGTGTGTTTATGTGTTTTAAAGAGGATGACCTGAGAAAGATACAGATATATGCAAGACTTATCAGTCTTTCAGACCTGTTCTACTCAGTGTTGGTCAAGCAGCAGTGGCAGAGGAGGTATCTTTCTCATGCTGATTTCTAAATGAATGTAAGTAGACTGCTAAAAAGTGAGAGAGAGAGGAGATATGAAAGCAAAAAGGACAAATATGAATTGGAAGGCAATATATGCTATGCTAGTATGAAACTCTTCATAATTATTAAATACTTGAGTCAGTTACTTAAGTCCATATTATAAGGAACTAGAAGTCAAGATTCATCCATATGACATAATGATTGCCAGTAAAGAGTGTGTGATTTGGTTTCACAGGTGGTTTCTTTTTTCTGAAGAGGTTAGGAAGGCTGCAACTCAGCCATGTATCTAAGTGTGTCACATGTCAGGAAGAATCTGTCTTCTCTACGTCAGTAGTTTATAATCTAATAGTATTTCTAGTATTTTCACCCAGATTGCTTCCCACCCCTTCTTTTGGGTTCCATTTTCCTTTGCCTGATCCTTCAGCATCCTTCCTGGTATTTCCTCGTCCTTGCATGTATGACTCACTGTCAGTGGTTGATGAAGCCTATTGAAGGGATAAAGCTCTTTGGGATGCTGAGAATAATGTGACTGCTTTTGCCTGGGCATTCCTCTCCAGCATTCTTCTGGAGCTCTGTGACACTCTTTTGAAATCCTAGTACCATATGAAAATAATGTGACTTTCTCTTCTAGCTCAAAATGTGGGGTTTTTTTTCAAGAACAGCATCAGTCATGCACAGCCAGTTAAATGAACACTTGTATTCAAATAACTTACTGATTATGCAAAACAACTCTGCCTGTTACGATACACATTCAGTGCAGAAAATTGCTCTGTTATTTGGACTGCTTTTCCCGTCACAATGAAACATACATCTGCTTACAGCTAAAAGTCCAAGGGCCTGATTTAGTAAAAATTAGTGATCCATCAGATTGATGGGCAATCTGCACTCTTGGTGCCTTGAAATTTCTTGCATCAGTCACCAGATCATGATTTACTAATAGGGTTTCAGGGCTTGCAAAATAGCACAACTCTAACCACATATTAATATTTAATCTGGCATTTTAAGTGCACCTAACAAAAGACCCCAGAGCTGCTGACAGGACCCTAAATTGTGAATTTCTTTAAAAGGAATTGAGCATTTCCATAGTGGTTTCATGTGGAAATCTGAAACAAGAAGAAATACATGAGTTAAGCCCTGCTCATGAACTTACAAGCTTCTGAATATATTTTCTTGAAAAACTGTTTATAGTCTGGGGATTTTTTGTAATCTAGCTTCATTAACATATGACAGAATTTCCGTTGGCCATTTCGCTGTCCATAGCTTGTGATTGCAGAGAAATTTCAAAACTCATTTTTACTCCGTGTGCAATTAAACAGTCTGTCCTTTAAATGCTTAATCCACTTGGCAACTCTAGAAAGGTACTAAATGAGGGTAAAAATGTGTAAGTCACAAAGACTTCTTTATAGCCATAAAATTTAGTAATTGAATCTGCACGAACTTAGTAAATTAGGCCCTCTGTGTTTTGTATAGCATTTTTAAGTAACCAAAATAGGCAAGAAGCTGAATTACATATTGACAATGTTTCTACCGTTTCATAGCTTAAATAGAGCAATAGACTGATTTAATAAGCAACTTCTGCTGCTTCTGTCAGATGAATATTCTAATTTTGCAAAACATATATAGTGCGTGTCTAGAAAAGAGTTTATTTGTTTCTTCCATTTTCATATGCCATAATGTATGAAAGATGTTCCCAACACCACCTGTAATAACAGAATGTTTATTAGTGTGCAAATGAGGGTTATAAATGATACTGCTTATCTATGGAACAAAACACAAAAGACAACTTATTAGCAAAAGACAAATTGCTCAGCAAATTTCAATGAGCTGCTATGTTTGTCATGAAAAAAACCTTTTATTTGCACAGATCAATGTTTTTATAATCCATTTAAAATAATATACTTGCCACTAGGTGGCTATTTCTGATCAGATCATTTTACCATTTTAATTACATTTTTAATATCCTGGCTGCATAAACAAAGATAAATTACAAGCCTTGCACAATCTGGCTGCTAGCTAAGGCACAATCTGTAATAATATCAGCTTTTGTTTGTGCCTCCTCTAATTAGATTCTGAAATCTAGGCTTTATCAATCAATAATTTTAATTTCAGAATTGCCTTTTGATCTTACATTTCATGTTTGTTTGCAGAAAATGATCAGTAGGACAAAGCTGATAATTTATGCAGAAACAATCTCTCAGCAGAGTTACAAGCGCATTCCTAGCCATCAACACAACCCGGCAGACTAAGCTTGACACAGGTCTAATTAGCATGCAGATATGTGTCGCCTCATTGGCAATTCAAATTGCTTTTTTATAATGTACCTCAAATTGTGCTACTCAAACATTGTATTTGATTTCCAAAGCCCCCTGGGCATCCCATAATGTCTCCCTTCATCCTGGGTATGAAGCATTTATTGAACAGTCTGCTTCGACTCTGGCTATCTTTCCGAAAGCACCCAAACATCATAACCATGGGACCAGGTTTTCCTCCTCATCCGACAGCAAGTTGTTCTTCTGCAGAGCGGCGGGTGCCACGTCCGTAGGTTCGGCGATGATATGTTACCTTGCGAGCTCCTGCTCCCACGGTGGCTGCTCTGTAGAGGGCTTCGTTCCTGTGCCACTCATCTAAAAAGGGGGAGGATGTCTACAGAGCACACATTAATATGCGGCACATAACCACGTCTCTGAATGCCAGCCTTCCATTCTTCATTAAACAAAATGGCTGGATTGCAGTGATTGTTTTCCCCTCCACGCGCGCGCGCGCACAGGCACACACACCACGCACGCAGGCACATACCCACACACCCCCCACACGCACCCTGGCTCTCTCTCTTTCTCCCTCGCTCACTTTCACACACACACGTACACACACACACACACACGCACCTAGCGTGTCCTTGTTGGTGCAGCGAGTTACGTGTGAAAAGTTATCTGCAGCATGCGTGACACGCGAGGAGATTCCTGCCAACGTCAGGGCCCTTTTTTGCCATGCAGCAACAAGTGGCAGAATCAATGGTGTACAGTTATTCAGCAATGTAATTCATTTCACTGGCTTTGGCTCCCAGCCAGATCCGCCATCTGTCTCTTGCTCTCCCTCTCTCTCTCTCTCGCCTGAATTTGTCCTACATTTCGTAATGTTACGTGCTTGCCATCCTTATTCTATGTCAGAGGTACAGCACGAGCCTCACCCCCGTTCCGACGTGGAGTTCTGTGAGTTCGGTGGCACTTTGGATATTCCACTCCAGTGCCATAGGAAGAAAAGGGTAAGCAAAGAACAGAGGGATAGCTGCAAAGAGAATGGTGCTCTTCTATCTGAAAGCCAGTGCCTCCGCTTTTTATTTAAGGCATTGATATGGATCTGTCTCACATGGGAACTTTTCCTGCTTCGTTAGACTATCTTCGTTTTCTTTATTGGATGCTGGCACTGTACGCCACTGCACAGCTCCGTGGAATGCCTGCTGTTGGATACTTGCAGATCCCTGCCACCAAGCAACCTCCTGCATTGGAAATCGGGTGACTACTCCAGGATCTTATGCGTGCTTGCTGTTTGAAGCTGCAGAAAAGTGAATAATCAATTAAGTATTGATTTCTTGTAAGATTTGGTAAATTTCAAAGGCAAGACAAAGAGGATGGCTTAAGGAAAGCACTGCAGGGACTTGGCGTAAATTAGACAACTAACAGCAGTGCAGAATAAAATAACACCTCAACTGAATATTTCCTTGGAAGAATTAGCACTAGCTATTGGAAGACGATGGTGGATTTAATCAAGACGGCAGGCACGCTTGAGTTTTAACCGTGAACCTGAAAGAGGAGCTAATTATAACCACCTTTTTATATGGAGCTAATTTGACTGAATGGATGCAAATGTGCTTTATTTATGGATGAAGAAGCAAGCCTTACAGCATTGACTTTGGGATCATCGCATATGCTAAGCTTTACAGCTTCTCTAAAAGTCAAGCCTACAGTACATTTTTATTTACTGAGAAGGTATTTATATGCAAGCATAAGCTAGCCGTACAAAAGATTCATCAGAACAATGTACTGTGTGGCACCGAGGATCTAATTATAATTTTGCAGCATTTCATGTTTTCTCTAATTTGGTGCTTTTCAACCCTTGCTTGTGATGGGCTATAAATGGGACAATAAATGTATGATTTAAACTATTGTGATTTTCATTGTATAGTTTATTAATCGTACTGTAGTTTTCTTAACGTGTTTCTGAATTATTCAGCAGTAATTTATAATGAAAGAAGCAGAAATGGTGGGGTGGTTTTAAATTCATTTATAATCTCCTTACAGATCTAAATGTACAGGTTCTACCAGCCGATGAGCTCTGTAATTATGAAAGAATGTTAAATTTTTCAGATAAATGGGGCACTGACTTTACAATGGGCACAATATTGTATAATCAGTAAAAGGAGGATTGTTATGTTTTGACTCTGTGGAGAATGGTCTTGGTTAGTTAACTCCTTCTATGCTGATAATGGTAAGCAAATGTACCTTATACGAGAAAATAGGGGGAGAATGTAATGCACTGGTTTGATGTTTTGCTAGTCTGAAACCTTAGCATATTTTTTTTCCATTTATTTCCATTTCTGTTACTTTTCTTTTCCCTATTTGCTTCTCTGGGTTTTGTCGAGGCTTTTTTTTTCCTCCTGTCTTGCAATCTACATTCCCTGAGCAACCACAGGAACCAAGTTACATTAAGCTTCAACACAAAGACGATGTAAGAATAATGAATCCTCATTTGCATCGACATTTGTATTCAGATTTGCCAGGCTATAAACTTGGCAGATCAAGCGGAATATTAAGTAGAGGCTTCCATGGTAAATTGCGACTCTTGCAATTGCTGAGTCGTTTTTCCTATTTTTTGCATGCGTGTTTGTGTTCGTGTGTGCGTATGTGTGTGTTTGTGTGTGTGTGTGCATGTGTGTGCATGTGCATGTCTGTAGCGGCAGGTAAAGTCTCATGACTACTTGGTTTCTGAGAAGCACATTGGCCCTCTTTCTCTGTCAGTATATGATGTCAGTTTATGCAAAAGGAAGCAGGAATACACAAGCAGTAAGCATTTTAGCTGAAGATTCAGTGTGAAATATGAATTAACTCCCTTTTCTAGGGACTGTGGGAAAGAATTACTTAAACAAATAGATAAACAGTAGTGCAAAAGCACACAGATCTTTTGCATCAGCTGGAGGTTTGATTTCACTGCATGTAGAGTCCAAAGCAAAAACTCTGAGGTAGAGTTGAACATACCTGCTGCATAATGCTGTTTCATTTGTGGTGGTGCTGCATGTATGCTGGTAGGTTTCCATTAAAAACTTTGATCTTTGGTGCACCTACCATCAGCTACTCTCCACTTTGGTTTGGTTGGACTCTCTCCAGCTTTACAGTAGTATGTGCAAGAGCTAAGTTGGCCCTCCTCCTCCAGAGTTGGACATTGAACCTTTTCCTTCATTGACATTTCCTGAAGAAAAAGTGGTCCTACATGACCCATTTCCTTGAGAATTCCTTTCTTATCTTTCTGGATGAACCTCTTTCAGAATTAATAACTGCAAAAGTGGAGTATTTACCTTATCAGTCTCCTGTTTAACTCTGTGTTTTTGAAAGTAATTTATTCATGAACTTTCGAAACTTTAAGTTATCTTTACCATGAGCTATATTATTTCAGAAGCACTGAAAAAATGCTCAGTCAACAGCTGCTGAAAAAGCTCCAAGACTCACTTTTGCTATCCATAGCAAAAGTATCCATTTTCAAGTATTTGTCTCAGGACTTCAACAAAGTCCTCTGGAGAAAACTTAAGAGTGTCATTGAATTAGGCAATGCAGGAAATGATCAGGCATGCAGGAAATACTTCCAGTCTGTTCTTTTTGTATGCATCCCCTTCCTACCACATCCATAAAAACACAGACCTAGCAAGAATGTCAGTGCAGTCCACAGTGTGTGTTTTCACAATTTACAGTTGGCCTCTATGTTAAAAAGGTACTATTATAGGGAGAAATCCTGGAACTTGTTCTAGTCCTTTCTAAACAAGTTAAAGGACTGAATTAAAAACTTAATCTATTGATGGTCATTTAGCTAATCCATCGAAAAGCAAGTGCAATGCAATGGCTCAAGCTGTTGTAAACAATATTTTACTGTGTAAGTATTGGCTACAATTTCAGCTGAGAAAGCTGTATCAGCTTTGTTTTCTATAAAAATACACAAAACCCTAATACTGTTTGGATTTACTTTAATTTTGTTTTTACACTGTAATGGGATAATTGATCGTGCAGGAAATGGTTGCTTGTAATGCAGCGTTCACTAACGGAGGAAGATGATACCCTGCTCATGTAGAACAGAAACCTGTGGCAAGCAACCATGCATCCTCATTTGTTTGCTATTTTTGAGAAGCTTTACAACTATATTCTTTTATTATGGGTGAAAATATGGAATATGGTGTTTCCTTCCTTTGAAAGAGTATTCTGAGCTACATTTCCAAAATGGTGCTTAAAGTAAAAGGGAAAGGTAGAACTTTCAAGGTATGTTTCCTTACTTTGTTTCCTTATGCACGTCATCTTGATGAAATTATATTGAACCTTGGTTTTTGGCTTAATATATGTACCTCCCATGAATTGTTCTGAAAATTCACCCTAAAACAGCTAAAAAAAGTGTCCTTTTCTGAGAAAGGAAAATCAAAACAATATCTCAGTAACTTTCCTAAAAAAAAAAAATTGAAAAGTTATTTAAGTTCCAAATTTATAAGGCATAACAGATTGATAGACTGCAATGTTTTTGTTAGACAAGCATCTGCAACAACTTAGACATTCACTAAGTGAATCCATTGAAAAACTAATCCTTTTTGGGGGTTTTGTTGTGCCCATAAAAATTCCCCAATTTCTTGCTCCCTATGATTATAGAACCCTAAGAAAGGAGAGATGAATGAAAAGTACTTCAAGCTCCAAAAAATGTATCATATTCACTAACAAAAAGATTAAAACCCCCAGAAAAAAAATGGAAGGTGTGAAGCTAATATTTCCTGGGAGGAACTCAATCTGTTGTCTGGCCTTTTATGTGTACAGTGTTGCTGAGTAGAATACTGGTGTACTGTACTTAAGAAAATGTAGTGTGTGGTGGTGCTCACCACCACTGGACAGAGCGATGGCAGGCAGTCAGTCCAGGCACAGCATATGGATGCTTTAGAGGGAAAGCTCAAGGCCCATTGCAGTTATTTCAGTCCAGCTCACTGTCTTGCTAAAGAATTTAAGATTCCAGCAATACAGAGCTGGCTACATATAGTAAGGGTCAGATCTGCTGGCCCATAGCATTTAAAGGGAAGCTATAATTTTTTACTATTATTCTTGTGATGAAAGATCCTTTTGTGTAACCTACTGTTGTGATGAGTATCACTCAAGAGTTGTATTTCTTACTGGCAGCTTGGTTGTCTGTTTCTCTCATTGGTGCGGACTTTATCTTGGGACTGAACTGTAAGTTTTCTGCATCTGCAGGAATGTAGTTTCTTAAATAGTTTTCTTTCAGCTTACTTTGTGCATGAAGCAGCAGTTTGAACTTGGAGAACTTAACTGCTTCTCTTATCTAGACAGTAAACCATTTCCTCTTCAAGTTGGTTTGTTCTTTTTTTTATTTCCTAGACAGAAAGAAGACAGAAATTACTTTTAAAAGAAGCAAATAGGTATATATGCAAACCAGAGAGTAGAAAAGATAACAGATTGGGTAGATAACAGAAGTGGCTTTTGCACTTTCTTTTTATAAATGATAAGAGTTAAATCTTTCTTTCCAAGGTGAAACTTACCTGTTCTCCTGGTTTTTGGTTCCTTCAGTGGTATGTCTTTGGAGACAGTGAATTTATAATCTCTGTGCACATTCCAGTAATTTACAACTACCAATTGAATGTTTTGGGCACGATTTTCTAGTTTTGCTAAAGAAATTTTGGTGGGAAAGTGTAATCCACTGAAATGTGGTATATGCCCTACTTTGGCAATTCAATAAAAAGTTCATGTTTTCCATAATAAAATAAATATGCTTTCAGTATCAACAGCTTTCACATGGCAAAAATTTTAATTTAATTGCCAGAACTGAGTTAGCTGTTTTCAGTTTCAAGCTGTTCTTCAATTACTAGAGACAAAATTGTAAAGACTATAAATATTGCTAGATAAAGAATAAACTGGATATGCACAAAATTCCCTCAGACCTGAGACCATTTTTTGTGGTTTGTTACATATTTAATCTTATATCAAATCACACTGCAGTCCTTTAATTTGTGTTAGTATAGCATCTAGCATAAGACTCCAATTCTGATCAGTATCATAACACAAATAATCCCAGAAATGCATTGTTTTGGACAATAGACAAGCTTTCCAGGGTGGTTGTTGATTTGCATAATCAACACTGTCTCATTTAGTTTACTGGTTACTGCTTTTGGCAAAATTCTGTGGTCATTAATTGTGCTTTGAATTTCATTGGGAATTTTACTTAATGAGAATAGATTTTGATGCAAGGTCAGCTCTCTGAAAACCATACCAACCCACGCTTCCTTATTGTCACAGTGAGTAATAGAACAAGCAACATGGAAATATCTTTACTCTGCGCTGAATTTGGCCAGCTCTAGGGTTGAATTCAACACTTTGGTAACAAAACTCAGCAACTGAGCACAGGGGAAGACTGAGGAAAGGAGAATCAATTTTTGAATTTTAGGTTATTACGGTGCAGAGGTTAGATGCGGGACAAAGTTTCTGTGCAATGGAGGAACAGTACTGGATGCTGATAAAACAAGTGCAAGGAGATGGGAAATTTAACAATATTTTTACTGTTAACCTGATGTCCATAGTTAAAAGAAAGAACAAGAAGCAGAACACAAATTCCAGTCATTGCAACTTGCAATGTATAACTACCAGTTTCTCCTGGATTCCTAATTTATGTTGGAACATGCAATGAATCATGGCACATAGAAGTGGTCCTAGGCTGCAGAAGATAAATCTAATGACACATCAGCTATTACTAATTTAGGGCTGCCTGCTTCTGCTCTCAGTAATATAAGTGGGAGTTTTTCTGTGGACTACACTGGGAGTTGTATTTAGGCTTATTCACAATACACTGAAGTTACTTGTGCTGCACTATTCCACAGTCATAAACACTGAATAGGGCATTTTAAAAATCTGAAATGTTCTGGAGCCATATTCAATTTAAAGATTTCTCATCCTGACTTAAGCTTTTTCTTATTAATAATTAGCATAGAAGTTTATCCCTGCAGTTTAGAGAAGTATTTGATTTTTCTTTTTAAAAATTTGGAGTTTTTGCTTATGTATTCTCTAGATAACAAATATAATTTCCTCTAGAGCACTTACAAAATATAAATAAGATGCTGAAAAATAGAGGTTAAAAAGGATCCAGCTATGAAATGGGTCTTCTTCATCTTACATTTTTCAAATTCAAATTAGATTTTCCTTGCATTTGTGTCCCAGCAAGCCAGTAAATTCCCCTCTGAAATCCTTGCAGTCAGAATGACCCTGGTGAATGTTCAAGCCACAGTAAAAACATGGAGAGTAGCGGGTGATGATGCTTTTCAGACTCTTCTGGACAATTAACAAGCCCAGTTAACCAAAAGATAGAGGGGCAGGATATGTTGAAACTGTTGGTTAGAAATCTAAGTCTGGGGGGGAAATGAGAAAAGTGAAGAGCAGCACACCCACTCAGGTGTTGTTGCATCACAGAAGTAATGAGGAGTGCTTGCAAAAGAAACTTTCCCCATAGGTCGACTTAGATACAAGAGGTAGAAGGAGAGAGCAGTCTTTTAAGGATGTATTAGGAAAATGCAAGACAATACAGATCTTTACGGTACAGGAAAACATTATTTACTTTGTTAAGCAGTGCAACTACTTTAGAAAAAAAAAAACACAAAGCACTTCCTGGAATCAACAACTGGGTTTTTTACTCTGTTTTCACAGCTTCACAAATTTTCTCACTACTACTTTGTTTTGCACTTTCAGCAATATTCTGTATGATTTTTAAGCTCCTACCATCAAAATTGTTTTCCATTTCTCATACATACTACTTCAAGAGCTCTACTTCTTATACATAATGACTAGTACTGTCTGGACAACCTGCTGAAAGTGTTTCAGAGTTTCTCAGCAGGATGAAAGTTAAAAACAGAAAGAAGTTGTAATCTTCTTGATTATTTGCAGGGAGATCACAAATTGAGGGAAAGGCTATCTTGTTCTCAATAAAAATGAAGGTTTGTGAAAAAAAAAAAGCTTAGCATCCTGTGGGGGGTTTTAACAAGTCACCTGCTAGTTTTATCTCAGTTATGGATTCCAATCTTTTGTTCAATCATTTTATTCCAAATGAGCCTAAGTTCTGGTGCTTCTTATTACTTGCATTTTCTTTCCAATTTATGTTTTAATCTATTTCTACAGCAGGACACTTCCAGATGTTTAGTCTTGTGAAGTGTTAAGCATCTTAAGCATATGCAGATCCTCTGACCTGAGCACCACATAGGCTTTGCTTAGAATACCTTAGTACTTTTTGAAGACTCAGTTAGCATGTTCCATATAATTAAAAACAGAGTACAATGATGGTGATTCCTGAGTTGTGCTTTTATTGGCATTTTGCAATAAAGCAAAAATAAACCCCTAAATGAGCTAAATCCAATATTTTGAGGCTGGCCAGCTATTTGGGATTTTTTTTTCAAATTGGTAGTGCCCATTTCAAAGAGTAATGACTGACAGCCCTTTCAAAAATCAGGCCTCTGTCTCAGCTGTGGAAAATGGCAGTCTCCAAACTTTAACTTGGCTTTTGAAAATCTCAGGTTCAGTCAATGCTGCATTTTAAACTTGATATCTTATTTCTTTGAAAAACAAACCATCACTCAGGCTGCATTTATCTAATACCAAAAAAACCCCAAACCTTAAGCTGGTTGTAGTGTTCATTTTGCAGTAACTATCTATTGATGTGCAATTACAGAGAAGATTTCTATTACTCAGACTGTTAATATTGTAGGAAATGCAATGCAGAGATACGTAGCAGAGAGAGTTCTTATTTCTACCCCTGAAAGGGCAATACTAGAGAGAGCTGGCTTCACCAGTGTTGTAGCCAATAAAAAAAAGGAGGAGTTTCTTCCATTCAAAAGAAGAAAAAATATTATCTTTTTATCATCAAATCATTTAGAAAAGAAACCACAGGTGGGAATCCTGAAAGCTTACATGAGTCAGAAAGGTCAAAAACCAATTTCTGACTTGTTGAAGACACCCTCCTGGTTCTTTGAAGTGTGGGGTTTTTTTTTTCTAGTGGTATTCTTGGCCAGCCAGGCAGCTTATTAGACAGTCAGACTGCTTCATGTGACTATTCTAAAGACTGTGTTGGCTTCTTATTTGCACCACTATTTAGTTTAAGGCTTGATGTGTGAAGGTTATTTGGCTTGTATATGGTGATATCTCTCAGCCCTAAGGTTTGCAACTTACAAGCATGCCTTACTCTGTAGATCTTAAAAACATGGTGGAAAACCCTATAATTTTTTTTTTCTAATGAAAGTTCTGACTTCAGAAAAAAAATACCCAATAACATTGGAGAGTGAGGATCTGCTTTTGAATGCATAACTGCATAATGTGACATGGCCTCAATAGTATACATGGTAAAACTGTTAATAATTGACTAAGTGCATTATTTAGAAATTTTCGTTTGACTTAGCAGTTATTAACAGTTTTTGACTTAGCAAAGCATTAATTTTTATATTGCATCTCCAAGAATTCATCTCCCAAAATATGTAACATATCTTACATTGTAAGTAAAGCAGATGGAAAGAGAAGATCAAGTGTAGATAAGGGGGGAAATTATTTGATACCCTGCCACTTGATAGCAGTCACATTTCCCGTGTCAAATGGGATGGATTTTTACTTATAAAAATTACTTTTAGAAGGGATAGGGGGGATAAGGGATAAGTACTCTTACTCTGGACGTACTAGGAACAAGCTTAGCATGAGCTGTTCTGTTGTTGTTCTCTTAGAAAAGGATGTATCACATATTGACCAGAAGTTGCTGTGGTATCAGTTGCAAATGACCTAGTGAAATTTGGAGGAAAAAATACATACAATCCACTTCCCCCAAGGGGAAAAGAAAGAAATAAGGAAAGAAAACTGAAACCTACTGGATTTCAGCTGAAGGTTTGCAAATCATCATGTGAAATACTAACCTTTCATCGCACTCAACAGATCCTAGTATGTGACAGTATGAATCTTCTAATCAAGCTGCTTAAAACCCTCAGGCCAAGGCTTGACAATACAGTAAATCTTGCTTCAGAGCTTTTGCTCTAAGACTGGAAATGCCACAGCCACATGATGCAAAGCACTCATTTGTTATAAGATCATTGCTATGTTTGTATTACCAACTTTTTGTTGGATCAGGTGTCATTTTTCCTCCTACAGCTGACTTGAAACCCCTATAAGAGAAGAATGATGATATAAATGCTATACTGTATCCTTTGACCAGCCCAGCAGTAGTGCATTGGCATATCAATATCTGAACAAAATCAAGTTAGTACCTGATAGTGCAAAAGTCTCGTCTAAGTGGAGATGAAATTGCAGCCAGAAGAAGAAATCATTTCCTCTGTGAGGGTATTCCAAAATATCTGAAATTGCTAGAAACACTGAAGAGTCTTATGTTGAAGACTCATCCTAAAATTCATTCTTTGGTCTACATGTAGACATAAGCATCTAGTGGAACTTCCTAAAATTTTGAGTTTACAAGTTCTACCACATAGGGCTCAGTGCTAGTAATAAATATGCAGTGTGAGATCCTAAAAATCCTGTCCTTTGCCATATGGTGTGTAAAAGTGGGGGAGTTAATTTTTTGGGGTTATTTTTTTCAGTTGCTACCGGATGTTGACCAGAAAGTTGGAAGGGCTGACATCCTCCCACAGTAAGTTCTCACTGGTTTTCGCTGCCAAAATTTTCATGATAATCATCAAAATTTGTACCAACAATTGTCCCTGACTGTGCTTAATAGTAAAACAAGATGGAAAGAACATTTTCAAGAACAAGTTGTTCATTTGTATGCAAACTACTTGTCCTGAATTTGTCAAAAACCTCTTGCTTTTGCCTTACACCCACGCCAGAGCAGTTCCAAAATATTAAGTTTCAGCACACTTAATTCTTATTGTTCCTGGCATGGCTTGCAGAAGAAAGGGATTCTAAGGAGATTTCAAATTTTCTTCTGTGCACCATAACAATTGTTTACAGCCTTACTGAACTGTATCAGTTATCATCCTGCCTCATAAGAACATGCTTGGTACTGCTATATTTTAAATACAATTTTTCTCACTTTTGTAAAATAAAGGATTAACAGATGACCTAAGAGTTACTAGTAGTCCAAATAATAAGGCTACTTCTTATTTCATTGCATTTCTTAAGTGCAAGTATATTATGGTGCCAAATAAGTTTATACTTGAAATTCAGGAGTTTAAAAAAACTGCTGACCTAAATAACTGGTCAAAGACTTTTGAATGCAAAGGTATTAAGCAAAACTGGAAGATAGTCAAAGGCAAATTAAATGCGTGAAGTTACAATTTTGAATACAAGTTAGGTAAAAGATGTTAAAAGAAGAAGCTGAAGAAGCAATAAAATATGATTGGAATATGTAGATAAAATAAATATGTTGAAAGAGTTTTGTGACATTCTCAGGAAAAAAGTGAATTATGCTTGCTTTGGCTTTGCTGATGATGATGGTAGGAAGAAAAGGAGTGCAAGTGACTAAGGCATTATTGTAGTACTTTAAGTAACTTGGATAATTTATTGACAACTCCAAGCCTTAGGAAAAAAAGTAGCTGTAAATACCTGTTTTCCAGCCACCATCTGTGACACCATTTTTCTTAATAACAGAGTCTTGAAAGAGCCATGTTTTTTCAAAACCTTTTCTCTAAGCAAAGTTGGATTTATTTACTTGAAAAAGAGAACTAAAAGTTCGGGGCTGGGATATTTTTGGCATTGGTTTTATGTTTGGAATTTCAATACATCTGGGTATCACCGAATGTGACACTTGAGTCTTATCTACCAGTGTCTGAATGTCCTTGACTTCATCCAAGTGAGCTGGAAGTCCACCTCTCTGAGTGGTGCAGAGAATCCCAGCCAGCAACTATGGTCATATTTTCCTGGATATTATGAATGTGCATTGAGTAGAAGCTTTTCTTCCATCTAATGTGTGTGAAGTGATGAAGAATCCCAGTCTTTCCCTTTTGAAGAGTGCAAGATGCCTGTGAGATTGACTCTTCTCTCCAACACCCACACAATGCTGGAAATAAAGTGGTTGAAGTCCCTGCAGCTGGAGTTGCCAAGCCTTTGTCATTGTTTTTCTAATGAAAAGCCAAAACAGAGGCTGGTATTTTTCAACTTTTTTTGTGACCACTTGATGTGCAGTTCCTGACTTCAGAGGTAAGTGTCGTGTACTGGCGCTTCCAGTAATGGCAATCAGATAATTCTGCATGAATTACATGAGTACAGTTTTAACTATCAACTGGAAGTGGTTTAATACACCAAATGAATAGATATGACCATTGTCCTTATTCTAATTCTTTTTCATGATGCTGTCTGTAACTTTGCATTTTTATGCACCAGCATAATAAAATTTTAGTCATATTTTTCTCAGTTTGACTGCTTAAAGAAAGTGGGTGTGCATATCTGCCTGTCTGTCTCTGTGTATACATATATCAAAAT
Source organism: Vireo altiloquus (assembly GCA_013396875.1). Taxonomy (NCBI): domain Eukaryota; kingdom Metazoa; phylum Chordata; class Aves; order Passeriformes; family Vireonidae; genus Vireo; species Vireo altiloquus. The sequence goes on from VZRF01005005.1 coordinate 386,499, forward strand.
AGACTTTCAAAGTGGTAATGCGAAAAATACAAGTAAAAAGTTCAGAGATTGGCTGTAGACCTAATCATATGTCTCATATTGAAAGAGAATTACTGGGCTGAATTTGTCTCAAAAACATTTTGGCAGCTTTTCATTTGTGTTATTTGCCAGTAACAGACATCAAAATAAGTGCAAAGATCTTTTTTCTCCTAAACTGCCAAATTAAAACATTCGTTGTCAGTTCCTTCCAGTTCACTGCTCTTTTATAGAATCATAAAGTAACCAACTATGTGAACAATAAAAAGGTCTGATAAGTATTTTTGTTGGTCTTTTTTCAATCAGAACTTCATGGAGATGTGGTTTTGGAAGGAACTTTAAGAGGTCGTCTAATCTACCCCCGTGCTCTGTATGGGATCAGTTGCACAGAGCATTACTGGTAGATATTTGTCTAATATTCTTAAAAAATAGCCATTACTGGGGCTTCCTCAGCCTCACCAAGCAACCTGTTCAAATACTATTCTTCTAATAAGAAAGTTTTTCCCATTATTCAAATTAAATATTTTTGTATGCAAATACACTGATTACTTCTTTCCTTACTGCCGTGAAATATGAAGAATTGTTGATTACTCTTATAACAATGATTTATATATTTGACTATTTTTAACATTACTGTTCTATCTCAGCTGTTTAATTCTGTTCATTGCCTCAGTAGCTGTATATATAACAATGGTCTCATTGGTATAGAGTTTGAGTCTGTCATATTTAATGAATATAGATCTATGCCAGTGAATCTGATACCACATTATATGATATCACATTATATACCTATATATATATAAAAGAGAAAGATAGGGACATTAAAGCTTCAAGTGAGTGGTCTGTAATAAGTGTAACTACTGATATATTTCAAAATTTCTGAAATTATGAAGTACATACAATATATATTTACATAGTTGATATTTTTACTTTCTACTTGCTGTGTGTGCATATATATATAAAATACTGCAGTATAGGCAAGAATAGTACAAAATTATGAAAGAATTAAGAATACAAAAATTCATTTCATATCCAGAAAGAGCTTCTGTGGCTTTTGGGTAGTCATATTCTGCCTAGTGACTATGGCATAAAAGTGTGAGTCAGCTTCAGGCTAATTATATCATAATCAAATATTATCTTTATGTGTAAGGCACAAAAGCATACAAAGACACATGTACAAAAAATCACACACCACTTGTGCTTCTGAGCTTCTAAAACAGAAACAGAGAAATACCATTAAAAATGTGTGCTTCAGTTTGGTTCCGATTTTTTAACCAATGATCTTTGAGCAGGTTCACACTTTTTCCCAAACAGTTCACCCAACTATCATCAAAATGAGTTGTAATGAAAAGAACTTCAATATCAAAAAAAAAAAAAAANAGACCTTAAAGTTCTGAAATATTTGATCCAACACGTGTTGTCCACAGGCCTTCTTAAAGAGATTTCCAAAAGGGGAAATATATCCTTCTAGTTCCACATACAAATCTGGAAAAAAGGTCAGAAGGGGAGCAAGCACCCTCATAAAAACTGAAACATTTGGGTCATTTTCCCACAATATGATGTATTTTCAAAGTCTACCACTCATTTTATGACTTCTAGTTTTTATATTCTTTGGTATTTCACAGTATTTTATCTTTCATGTCACATGTAAAAAAATAGTATTCCATGTCTTAACAAATGAAAGAGTTGCAAGATTTCATCGTTGGTACTGCTCCATACTCATCATTTGTATAGGATTAACACTCTCAAAAGCACAGAGATACTGAGTTACAGCTTCATCCTCCATAAAAGAGAGCACATTTTTATTCGGGGAAAAAGTAGTATCAAAGTACTTTCTAGTTCTTTGCATGCACTTGTTTAAAGAAACTTTTTCTCTCTTTCCTTTTCCCTATATGCCTCCTCTGCTCACCAACCGAAGAGAAGGTGTCGCTTTGATTAACTTTTGCCTGTAATGTGAGTCTTATGTTCTCTAAAAGATCTATTTGGACTCAAACTTGTAAAATTTTTGTGGAACATTGTCCAATGATCGAATCAGGACAAAATAATAATGTCACAAACAATTTTTTTTTTTTTTTTTTGCTTGTGTGCTTAATGCCATGGCCTGAATTTACAAATCCAGTCTTACTTGATACATGTCTGTAGAGAATGAAAAGAACTTTGATAGTTAAAAATGACTGCCTTGTTAAAAACCTTACTGTCTCCTCATTTGATCGTCACCTTTGAAAGCATTTTAAAATGTGACAAAGGTGAAAAAGGATCTCAGAGAAGGGCAAGCTGTAGGCAGCATTTGAATACCTGGGGATCTGCCATATTTCTATACCAACACATTGGCTTAATGAAAAAATGAATAAATTTGGATTTATTGATTTTTTTTTTCACTATTTATAAATTGAAGGAAGAGTCTGAGATCACATATTTTTTGCCTGTTTCAATAGGTATATCCAGTTTCCTACTGCTTGTACTTTCCCTAATATAAGGTGGTTAACAAAGGAATAAGAGAAAAGTAGAAATTATTAGTGCTCTAGAAGGCAGATTGCAGAGGACATAGATAAGATGTGACTTTAAATGTAGTGTACCAATGATGACAAAGGGCCATTGTTTTAGAACAAAGCCTTTCACCCTGGAGGGAGCTCTGTTGGGTACAATGTGGTCTGGGTGAGTGAATGGAAGTCAATAACTGAGCCCTGCTGCTGCCCCTTCAAAACGTGGCTACAGGGTAGAGAGACACCAGTGTCTATCTTCCTCCTTCTTCTGAGTGTGGAGTACTCAGAAGTGCAGGGCAGCAGTGAAGTCTCAGGGCTGAGATGGCACTGAAACCTGTGCACTTTGCACCCCATCCTGATCGCCACAAAAACTTATGGGCAATAATAAACTTACCTGGAAGCTGCCAAGTTACAGCTTGTTGGAAGAGAAAAAGAATAGCTTGAAAAGTAGCTAGAAAGAAAGAAATCACCTCCTAAAGAAGAGAACCGTGAACCTCGTGGCACATTTTAGAGGTTGTTTCATTGCCGTGACTGGAACAAGAAAAATTGCTTTGGAAGCTGTGCATGCAAACTAGAAGGGAGTAACATCCATGTAAATTTACTGGCTGATAACATTTATAAAGGATCTGAAGCAGATATGCACAAACACTTATAATAATGTCAGATTCTACCTGCTAGAGAGCTTCCATGTCAATATTATCATGCTTTATACCCAACTACTGTTGTGGTTTGACACTGGCCAAATGCCAAGCACCCACAAAAGCTGCTCCCTCATCCTCCCCTGCTACAGCTGGGCAGAGGAGAGGAAATTTTAAACAAAGGGTTCTTGAGTTGAGATAAGGACCAGGAGAAAACACTCCAAGGCAAAAACAAGCTCAACTTAGAGGTACAAAGTGAGTTTATTACTAACAAAATCAGAGGAGGATAATAGGAAGTAAAATAATCCGTTAAAACACCTTTTCTTCCCCCAACCCCTCTCTGCTTCCCACCAACAGTGCAGGGAGACAGAGGTTGGGGCTTTTGGTCAGGTTGTCACCCGAGATTTTTTTCCTCTTCTCCGGGAACAGAGTCCTTCCCCTATGAGACCATGTGGTTCCTCCGACAGGAGGCAGTTCTCTGTGAACCTCTCCAACATGGGTCCACTCTCATGAGCAACAGTCCTCCAAAAACTGCTGCAACGTGAGTTCTTCCCACGGGTACATAGTCCTTCCAAAACTGCTGCACCGTGGGTCTCTCCTTCCACGGGGTGCAGTCCTCCAAGGACAGGCTGCTCCAGCCTGGAAGCAGGGGCCCCTCTCTCCACCGGGTCTTCCACTGGATCACATCCTCCTCCAGGCATCCACCTGCCCCAGCATGGGCACCTCCTCACGGGCCGTGGGTGGCTCTCTGCATCCCCCGTGGACCCACAGGCTGCAGGGGGACAACCTGCTTCACCATGGTCCTCACCACAGCTACAGACGAACCTCAGCTCTGGGGCTTGGAGCACCTTCTCCCCCTCCTTCTTCACCAACCTTGGCGTCTCCATGTTTTTTCCCTCACACATTCTCACCTCCTCTTCTTCTCTAGCTGGAATTCAAACTGCCCCACCACATTTATTTTGACTTCTATGTTGTCACAGAGGCGTTATCAATCACTTCTAATTGGCCCAGCCTTGGCTAGCAGCATGTCCATCTTCAGAGCCATCAGGGGTTGGCTCTGCCAGACATGGTGGAAGCTTCTGGCAGCTTCTTACAAAAGCCACCTCTGTGGCCCCTATGCTACCAAAAATCCAGACCACGCAAAACCAACACAATTACTAAGATTGAACAAATCCTAATGCATAATTTTAAATGCAACCAGGCAAAATGTGGCTATGACTTTCTAGGCTTTACTCATAGCTTAAACAGCAAGAGTTTAAATGAGCTAAAAATAAAATTAAAGAAATAAAAAAAGAAACAGCCAAGAATCATCTATCTCATATTGTAAAATTAAAATCCAGAATTTAAGTGACATAAAATATTTTTGTTGGGTGCTGTCTGTAGTATTCTAAAATATTTATAGTACCTATAGACAAAAAAAGGGTGCATTTAGAATTGCACATCAGTCTTCACTTAGAAGCGCTTTATTTTGTCTAAGTCACACCCTAACATAATTGTAACATAGCATTTGAAGTTAATTATACTGTATCTAGGAAACACCCTGGATTTTATTGCAAGGCTGAATATGCCAAAGGTTTGGGTGCTTCCACTGCCAGCAGCTAGTAACACAGTAAGAAAGTCCAGCTTCCTGTAAAACAGGATAAAACAAGAATTTTTATAGACATAGTGAAAATATACATATATTTGTGAGTCAGTGGAATGAGTCACAAAAACCGTGTTTTCACTTGAGAGGAAGCAACTTTAACCCATCTTACTCAGTTTTAGATGGGTCAGTCGTATTTTTTTGTTGAAACTAGTTTTATGATACTCCCTTCTTCTCTTTTACAAACCCTGTGAATAAAGATTGCACATTCTCAGGGTTCCTTTAGATCTGGAAAACTCATATCTGAGACAGAGAAGTGCTTAGATGACCACTTTAAGCTCAAAGAAAAATATTTTTTTTTGGGAGGAGAAGCAAAATTGCATAAAATAGAAAGACTGCTGTTACAGAACAAACATAAAAACAGAAGTTATAGGTTTGTTAGTTAGAAAAGGTATGATGCTTACCTTCTCTAACTGCTTCTTAAGATACTTGCCAGTATCGCCACTTTCCAATGAGTAGGGAATGAAGTGGCTAAAATTCTAATATGCTTTAAAAATTTAGGAATGGTGTTCCTGGTTCCCAAAAAATTCTGGTGCACTCATGAGCCTCAGTGTGATCCTCTAAAAAAAGCTCTGTGACAATCTGGTTCTTGTCTTATATACTTATATGTTCTCACTCATGCCTTTGGTAGTGTACTAGACTGATACAAAAATAACTGGATCCATTTATATAACCAGCAATTATAAGAATCACAAGAGCAGAAATATATTTCTTAAGAAAATTTGTATCTTGCATGAAATAACCCAGTTCAATTAAAAGAAAAACAAAATCAAAAGGAAATGCAAACTTCGCGATTAAATTCTTTGCACTTAGTAGTCTTGCACTGATTTCCCTCACCTTTTTGCGTGTACATACAAAGTGAGTACAATAATCCTTGCTGGAATATGCTTTGCATAGATTTGGTGAATATAGTAACGGGGATTTTATTACTTTGGTACATAAGTAATTGTTGCAGTAAAAATTCCTGTTTTTTCAAAAATAAATGGTGCATAAAAACACATAAAATTTCAGTTAATATGTCTGAACTTGCTCAAGAACCCGACCTGGCTCAACCAATGGAACTAGTTTTTTATTCAGCAGAGACCTCTTAAATTCATTGCCTCACTACACAGTAAATCTTCTCTTTTAGCAGGTTTTTCTTTTAGCAGGTAGTCAGCTGGGGGGAGACAGGTGTCCTCATGATATATATATCTTTGCAGTGAAGTGTGTGTTCTCACAATATTTCAGTTATCTTTAAATTTCATCGCATACTATTTAAAGAGGGGTGTTCTAATTAAGTTTATGATTTCCTAGGGTAACATGATTATCTTTTTAAGCTTATAGGTGGTGAGGGAAGAATACTTTTATTAGCAACTCACTTTCTTTTCAAACTCTCAGTGCTACATATTTTAACCAGGGAAGAAAAATAACCTCTCATTGTAATTCCCACCCTTTACTCTTCCATTAACTGGCATATGCACTTGAATGTGGATAAATAAAGGAACACCATAAAGATATTATTTAGAAATTTAAGGTAACTGGCAAATAGAACATTTAAAATGTACAAACCCTACATTCCTGATATTCAATGTTAGGGGAATTCCATAGCCTAGATAGCAAAAAGGACATAAGTGCATTTTGGGTGACAGAACACGACCAGATCTGTAACACTTATTGGATTAATTTTTAACTTCTGAGCCTTAGAGTGATGACATTCATTGCTGTAAAGAAATAGAAAAAGGACACCACATTATTTCATCAAGCATATGCCATAGAAGCCTAATTTTTAATTAAATTCCCTACAATTTAGTGTTCATAGTAACCAAATAATTGAAATATTAGATGATTCTGAAATGTAAACCTTATTTCTAATGTAGGCATTAAAATGCTGTTATAAACAATCATTCTATTCTTAATTGAATTTGTAAAAATTTCCATTATTTAAAAAATAATACATGTACTAATGGGATTTGATAAGATTACTGTAACTGAACACTGCTATAAGCTCCAAATCCGAGGAACACTGTATATATTGCAGATGAATTAGCTGTTCTTAAATTAAGGAATATTACAGTCAGTAATGGTATGACATTCTTTTTTATGGCTGTGGCTTGGGTTATAATGTGACAGAAAAAAAATGTAATGTTTCCAAAATGACAGTTTTTAGATTTGTGTTGCCTGAGGTAGTTCAGCTGAACAATAAACTATAATTTGATTGATGGAAAATTGAAGTGGTTCATCTAACTTGCCAGTCTGTCTTACCCTAGGCTTTGGTTTTGCATGTATGATGATGTATCACAGTTTTAGAGATAATGTTGTTTGTATTATACATGAGACTTTTTTTACACATAAAAATGAAGACTTCGTTACCCAGTAAAGATCAAAATATTCTACGGATTAGGAAGGAATCAGATTTGTTTGAGAATGGATTTGTACATCAAAATGAGCTCTCTTTGTGAAACCAAATGATAAATAACATATAGGATCAGAGTGCCTTTATTTTCATGAGCAAATCAGCCATATCACCGGTTATGAAATTATTAACTTAAAGGAAAGGTGACATATGCACCCAAGAGAAACAGAGTGGTAGCTTTCCCTTCATCCAGAATTAATCCTGTGAAATAACAGACCAGTCAGCAGAAATCTTTTCAAAAGAGCAATAACATTTTTATAGATAAATTAATACATACTTTTGGAATTAAAAAACAGATTAATGAGAAAATAATAGAGATAGTATTAAATAAAAATTGGTAACCTTTATATAGGGTTTGGTTTGTTTTTTTTTTTAATTACTGATGCAGTGTGTGCCCAGCAGCAGCTTCAGAAAAATTACTCCATAATTTTTTTTTTAGCATCTGTGAGGACAATTTTAAATTGCTTAAACCAGTCAGTCACCAGCCATTTTTTTTCCTTAAGTATTTTGTGTCAAGAAGAATGTTTGTCCTCTGCTCTTCTGTCATCAAACTAGTAACACCAACCATCTCTAAAAAGCTAAAAATAAGGCAGGGCATCTAGTTTCAGCTGCTAAAGGAAGCAAGATCTGAGGAAAGGATCATATAGCAGAGAGTATGATTATAATGTCTTGTTTTGATTCCTTTTTTCCCCTTCATTTTCATTCGAAAGGAAAGGCCAGCTGTTGAGCTGTTTTGAACAAGGGTCTTCTTATTCTTTTTCTTCCTCCCTAAGCACATAAAATAGCTAATATTGGCTTTCCAAGTGAAACTGTAACACTCAAACTTGAAGAAACAGGCATATTACATCTCTCTCTGCTATTTATTACCCTGCAAAACACTAAACAAGGCTATGATCAAACAAAACTCTGGTAATCCAGTCTTCTGGGAGATTTAATTGGCATACTACACTCTTTATTTTTTCTACACAATGTCCTGAATTACAGATGTTCAAGAGTTGGGCCTTAAGTGGCAGATAGAGCTTTTTATCATTACATAGAAATACAGGGAAATTGTATTTGAAACTATCCTTGAAGTAACAGAAGATCTGTCTGTAATGAGATTTCCAAAATTACTGTAGGGAATTCTCTATAGTGGAAGTGCTTTCTTCTTGGGTCATTACATTGCCATAAGTCTTAATTTTCCAGGCATTTTATTCCTTCTCCCTCTGTGTCATGCTTTTTCTCAGGGTTCAAATCTGGAAATGCCATTGTCTTTTCAAAACTGCTCCTTAAAGCTGAACCATAAATTCAAGGAGAGGAACAGAGATGATGCACCAACAGTAGTATTGGCCTTTCTCTGTTAGAAAAACAAAACAAACCAACCAACCAAACAAAAATATGAAGAAAGGTCGACAGACAGCTTTTCTGTATTTTGCAAAATAAATCAAAGACTTAAGGAGAAATAAAACTGCTTTATTTAAGGAATATGGTGAGAAATCTAACCATGGAAAGAAAATAAGGATCAACTAAAAACATACAACTGAAGAAGACGTTTTGAGTCTTCTATTCAAATTACAGGCAACACATCATATAATGCTTTTATAGAGTTTTTAGCTCTATCCGAAAACTATTTAGGATTTTTTTTTTACAGCATGTTTAGAAGGACACCAGAGTCTTACTTCTTGGTAGAGCAGTGAGTTGGGAATGTCCGTCCAGTTTGAAGAAAAATGTAGTAACTGAAAACTTATTTCCAGTTCCTCAACTGGGAATAATCAACATAATATTTCATCTGAAATAGTTTTTCTTTCATCCTAGTATTACTAATGGTTTATTGATAGGGATATTTATTTTGGGATATCATCCGAGAAAAACAGCTCAAGAAGGGCTGGTAGGAGGAGTATTAGTTGGTGACCATGAGATCAGCTCTGTTTTGGACATGAGAAAAGGCAAATTTATAAAGTGAGGGGTCAGAGCCAGCAACAGGGAACTATTCATAATGGTACACTTTGGTACAGTTCCTGTTGCCATCATTCAAGGATTCAATGAAACTATAAGTATACTAAAGGAAACAAAAGCAGAAGAAAAACAGTTAGGATGACCTGCTTTTCCTGAGAACATCAGAAAGGGGGAACAGAGAGTTAAACCAAAAGCCAATATTTTTCCAAGTAATAGTAGTGTGAAATTGGTATTGAATGTCTTGAAGTTGGGGAAAAAAAAAAAAAAAAGAAGTTGTGAACTCTTTGGTCACAGTAAATCTTGAATAGTCTTCTAGTTGAAGCAGCGGGATGAAAGCCAACCTGCTTTTAAGACACTTCAGGCACTTTACATCTCCTAGTAAACTCCATCTCAGCTTGATTTTAAACATTACCTTCTTTGTTGTCTTACCTTTTCCCATTATGTATATGCCCCTGCTTATACATGTTCTGAGAGGGTTATGCACACATTAATCCTCTTTTTGGAAGGTCTCTTCTCTTTATCCATGACACATCTTACTGTTAAGTTTAACACTTTTGACTTGGAAAACCTTCAGACCTCAAGTTCTTAAGCTCAGATTGACCATATTCAAGTTTTTTTAACAAAACTTTACTGCTCAATTCCTGTATCAAAATAGATCCTTCTGAAATCCCAAACCTCAATGACTACCCTACTTTTGTATATTTTCCCTTTAATTTAAATTGAATCTACTTTTTAATTAACTCCATGTTAATTACTTAAAGTTATTTTCACCAAAAGTTCTTCTGAGGGGATAGTTGATTAAGAAACATGTCAGCTAAACACATCTAGGAATACTGAGTTCCTTTGGCTATTAGTTGCATTTCTTCTCCAACATATACCTTGAGAATTAAAATTTCTTAGTGTCATGACTGTTGAGAATAGTGTTTCTCTCCATTAATTTTACAGATAACTCTATCCATAGATGAAGTCTTATCTGATTACCTGGGTGCAGAGGAGAGTTCTATCACTAATTATTCCAAGTTAATTTCTCCAGCCTTCCAAAAAGTGACCTTGACCTTTTAATACATCTATTCCTTCTTCTTTTTTCTTTTTATTTTATCACATGCTGTGTTTTTCTTCCATTTTTCCCTTTTCCTCAGTATTTCTGGATAAACCCAGATATGTACTTCATACTTCTTTTCTTCCCCAGGGAACTGATCAATCCTTTCGTCCCCAAATGTCTGTTTCCTGTTCTGTGTCACTAGTTCAGGATTCTCTAATTTGCTGTACAGGTTTCTGGCAATTAAGGCTTCTTCAAAAACCGTAAAAAAACCCCAACTTCTAAATTAGCTAAAAATGATTAAATTGAGCCTGTGGTAGTAATTTAATTGTCATGGTACCTCAGTGTCTCACTAGCATGCAAAAAATTTTAGATAGGTTGTAATATCCAAGCTTTTCAGATGCAGACAACCAAGTCAGAGTGACTAAATGTTTATCCAAGGTCAAACAGGAAGTTCTGATCGAAGGATAAAAATATTTATTGCAGTTTTCATGTATCTCCAGGCCCTTGCCTTAATCAGAATACCTACCCACCCTCCATCTGCCCGCAAGACACAGTATAGAAATATTGTGGGGCTGACTATTCAAAGAGCAATAAGGAAATGCTCTCAATATGCAATGGCCTGTCAAACTTTGTGACAGTTCACCCTTCACTTTTTCCTGGTAGTTATTGTCACAACCATCTGTATGCTGATTTGTTTAAAACATAGTTTGTAGAATATGCAACCAAGCATCTGATCCTTAATGTACACATCTAAATTCCTTGAGCTCTTTGAACATTAGAGAAAAGCAACCATTTGTGACTTTTTAATTGGTGTCAGTTGGCTGTATCATTGTTACTACATGACATATGTTACAAGGACTTTTCCTGCTGAAGGTAGGTGCATAGAATGTCACTTTACATTTTTTGCAAGTAGCCAGTATCTCATCAGTTTTGCATAGCACATCATTAGCAACATCACACAGTGTGACAGTATATTGTGCCCAAATATAAAATGTTGATTCCTTGCAGAAAATATATTATTTTTAGGTTGGAAATCAGTTTCTATGTCATACTGCGGGTTCCTGGACCAAAATAATCCTGTGGTTTGTCACAAAATTGCGAGCTGACAGATTCTACACAGAAATATTTTACATTTATTCACATCACCAACACACTGCAAACAGTTTCCTCTCGTTTGTTTTGACCTAAGGTCCTCTTAATCCTGTCTGAGTGCTAGCAGGCTATTTCCAAGAAGCTAATATAGAAACAGTTTTTTGATTTAAAGATTTCTTTATTTCAAGTATCAAATATCCATGCCTTCTTTGTGGTTGGTTGAAGACATAAGAAGTTACGTTGGTTCCTATTTATATTTTAAAATTCTATAAATTTTTAAAAGATATACAGCTACAAATCATATTCTTTGTACTTTATTATGCTTTCAGACAATGAGAATATATCCTCTCCCACTCCTATTAATTTGAAGAATAAGAATATATTCTTTGATTTTAAGACCAGGTGAGTCTGTTTATCCTCAGGGAAGACATGATGTGAAATCTTGGATTCACTGAAATCACTAGCAGTAACTTTTGCAGAGCTGAGATCTCTCTCATTGTTCTATACATAGAATTCTATCTTAAATATGCAGGAGATTCCTGAGAATATCTCAGGCTTTAAATTCAACTACAATTTTTTACACCACAGCTCATTTTCTGGTACTGGATAATTTTAAACAAAGACACATGCTTGCAACCATTGGTAAAGTCTTTGTGAAGTACGATAAATATTCAGACTGAAAACTCTACTAACTCAACAGTCTGAATAGACTGAAAATCTTATTATAAATAAAATGACAACTGCTATCATTTGTGTATAACATAAGAGAGCATGCAGACATATAGACTTAAAATTCCTAGCCATAAAAACCTTATATACCAAAATCAATTTATATAGAACTTAATTATAAGCTTATCTTTAAGTTTACAGGATTATAATTACAGATTCTACATTTTAAAGAAAATAGCATCAAGGCAACATACCTCTCTCTCTGAATTTAAAAACACAAGTGAGATCTATATTAAACAAAAACTTGGGAACAGGGAAATACTGGGGGATATATGAACTGATTTTCTGTAAGAATGAAAAATATCTTTTTTTTTTGTTTTGAATCACCAGAAGTTGATATCCAGATCAGATTTTTAGGAACAGGATTGATCCTCATGACATCTCACAGCTGTAACTAAGACTCTATAAGGTGGTGTTGTTTGGATGTAAATGATGAAACTGACCTTACACTGACCAGAATATCAAAGATCTGATAATCTTTCTGAATAATCTGTTAGTTAAACCAAATTGCATTAAAGCAAAATCAGAGCATGAATGTAACAATTTGTGACCAAATACCAGTTTCATTTTGGGGAGATCAAAAATTCTGAGAGCTTTCCTAAAGAGTAACATCCTTTATTGCTTCTTAGTATAAAAATGCTAGTATGAAATACAAACAAAGAGGTCTCAAAAGGACAAGAGACAACTTTTAAAATAATCTCACAAATGACATTTCAAGACCCTCTGTCCCACTGGAAAGTTGAAAAACAAGTGACAGTATTTATATGTATCCCTTTTTTATTTTGGCCAAATCACATTCTAAAAGTGCAGTCAGAAAACCTGGGAAAGCTAAGTACAATGTATGGAGAATCCAAAGCTGCAAAATATTAGGCTTGGAATACTTCAGATTGTACTGAAATTGAATGCACAGGATGTCTTCAAGAGACACTCTGGGGGAAGGTTTCACACACACCAAAAATAATATTAAAAAGTATTTTTCTAATGCTTAGAGGCAGCTGTAGAAAAGAATATAAAGGGGTCATCTTGACCTGCAAATAGAAGAACCAAAAAAAAAATTTTAAAAAACAAACAAAACCAAAAACGAACAAACAAAAAACCCAAACCCAAACCAAAACAAACTCCCCCACCGAAAAAAACCAAAAACGCTCCACATCAAGGGAAAGTCCTGGAACACCTGATCTCCTTTTCATCTTTGTGTGTTTCCTCAGACTTGTTTTCTTGTCCAATTTCTCATTCCCCAGTCTGCTACTGCTGAGGTGATTATCCCAGGACAGTTCCCTGTAGATATTATAACTGCCTGAGTAACCACCCTGGACTGGGGAAGTAGAGAACTTGCCAAACTACCCTGAGGTTTGGAGGGGTTTGAGCCCCTATCTGCCTGAACAAAGCATGTAATGAGGAGTCTGACACATGCTGAAAATCTCTTTAAAAGTTGAATTCGAGATCACACTTTTCATCAAAAGTGTATCTCTCCAAATGACAGCTTTGCTTCCATGCAACATCTCTAGTAGGGCCATTCTCCCTCCTCTCACATCCTTATCCACAGCCTCTCATGCTCTGCCCACTTGTTGTAGCTGCAGGTGAGCTCTTCCTTAGCCTGTCAGAAACCATTGCAAGGCCAGGTAATGAAGCAAGATAGATCACAACCTATATACCACTGAGGGTTGTTAGCTTGTGCAGCACCTGTGAAGAACGTTTAGGATTAAATGAGCACTTCTAGCCCACGAACAGAACTGATGGAACAGAAAATCAAAATGAGTCACTGGGCATTTAGGTTTTCCTGGGTTACTGGAATCACCTGCAGAGGTTTCAAGTGTGCTGTGTGAATCAAAGACATTTATGTTAGAAAAGACCTCTAAGATCGTTGTTAGTCTAAAACTGCTGAGTCCACCACTAAACCATATCCCTAAGTGCCACATCTACAAGTCTATTAATACCTCCAGAGATGGTGACCTAACCACTTCCCTGGGCAGCCTGTTCCAATGTTTGACGGCTCTTCCAGTGAACAAATTTTTCCTAATATCCAATCTAAACATCCCCTGGCAAAACTTAAGGTTGCTTCCTCTCATCCTATCACTTTTTACTTGGTAGATGAGACTGACAACCATCTCACTACAGCCCAGAAGGCACATCACTACACTAGGAGTCTGTGAGGAATGAGAATGCTAAAGTGAGACAATGAGTAAGATCCAGCCTGAGGAATGTTTCTTGCCTATGCCTCTTCCATCATTACCACGGCACCCTGAGAAAAACTGACCTGTCAGGCTCACTTCTGTGCCTGGGAAGGTTGTGGTACAGATCTCCTAGAAACTGTGCTAAGGCACAGGGAGGACACAAAGGTGATTTGAGACAGCCAGCGAGACTTCACTAAGGGCAAGTCCTGCCTGACTACCTAGTGGCCTTCTGTGGTGGAGTGACTATATCAGTGGTCAAGTGATACAGATTCCATTTATCTGGACTTCTCTAAAGTCTTTAGCACAGTCCCCCAGAGCAATGCTCCTGGTGTCAATACAGGCTGTTGGGTGAGAGCAGAGTGAGAGCAGCTCTGCCAAGAAGGACTTGGGGGTGCTGGTGGGTGAGAGGCTGGACATGACCCAGCAATGTGCACTCACAGCCAAATGGGCTACATCCAAAGCAGCATGGCCAGCAGGGCGAGGGAGGGGATTCTGTCCCACTGCTCTGCACTGGTGAGACCCCACCTGCAGTGCTGCATCCAGCTCTGGGACACTCTGCATAGGAAGGACATGGACCTGTTGGAGCGAGTTGGAGCGAGTCGGAGCAAGTCCAAAGGAAGGGCACCAAGTCAATTAGAGAGACAGAGCACCTCTCCTATGAGGAAACATTAAGAGAATTGGGATTATTCAGCCTGGAAACAAGAAGACTTTGAAGTGACCTAATTGAAGCCTTCCAGTATCTGAAGGAAGGCTACCAAGAAAGATGGAGAGGGCTTTTTATAAGGGCACGTAGTGACATGACAAGGGATAATGGTTTGAAACTATGTTTAGATTAGATGTTAGAAAAAAGTTCTTTACTGTGAGGGTGGTGAAGCACTGGAACACAATACCTATAGAAGTTCTAAATGCACCATCTCTGCAAGTGTTTAAGGCCAGATTGGATGGGGCTCTGAGCAGCCAGGTCAATGGCCCATGGCAAGGGCCTTAGAACTAGATGATTTTTAAGGCCACTTCCAACCCAAATCATTCTGTGACTCTGCAACCTTAGTGGTCTTTTCCAACCTAAATGATTGCATGATTCCATATTGTCCAACTCTTTCCTTGAAGTGGCAATGTCTGCAGGAAGGGAGAGCCCCAGTGGCTGTGCACTGTTTTTCTGAGAAGGTATGGTAACATCAGAGGTGTGTAGTCACCAACTGTGGTCCACGCAATGGGCATATTTTGTCTCACCAGAACAGCATACTGCCATCAAAAAGGCTTCAGAGGTAGTTTTCTTCTCTGCTTCTGAGTTGTTTAGCTTTACAACAGTGTGATCCTCAATTTTTTCCCATTTCCATCTCTTAATTCCAACTGAGGTCACACTGTCATTCCCAATCACTGTGGAAGCTGCAGACTGACTAAACAGACTGACACTTGTGAAGATAAGTCAATAAGAATGAAAAGAATTCACTAGAAAAGTAGTTTGTTGTTCTGATGTGCTGGAACTGATAGTCTTAATTATGTATTTTTTCTTTTGACGGTCCCATGAGGAAAACTGGAAAGTGTAGAGAGATTATAAATAATAATCTTGTAATTGTTATCCAACATTTAAAAAATCTGAGAGAGCTGTTTGATTGTTTTCTTTTGTAAAATTATTTTTGTCTTTGATGGATCATTTTCACTTTTTCTGACTGTGGTATAAAAAACTAAGATTCACTTTTCCGAGTCCCTATTCCAAATAACCTTGCTGCAGCAAAGCAAACAGCTCTGAATGCCATCACAGAACACCTATGAGAATTCAAATTTAAGATGTGAGGTCCAGCCCAGAAGATGTTGTTACACAGTGCTTCCCTTTCACATGACTGTTACACCTCTGTAATTGTACCTCTGAAGGATCAAGCCTCACCCAAGGCTTTACTGCTGAGCTCTGCCCCAGCTTGTCTGGAGAGCATTAATGACAGAACTTTGCTGTCATCTGACAGAACCACTGTCCTTCATGGATACAGATTGAAGTGGGAAATCTGTCTACCATAGTAATTTTTTTGCCTTCTCTCTTGAATCCATTCACACTGGGCCTACATTTAGTAAAGAAAATTCCTGTCCTTGCTAGAACAGTAGAGTCTGTGCTTCTGCTATCTGTCTGGAAGCTCTATGATATAGATAATATTGTTGACCTGTCTAATGCTGTTAAATAGTCCCTCCTAGACTGTTTACATTTTTCTTACCAGTCTGGGATCAGAACTTTGACCTTTTGCCCCACTTCATATGTCTAAGCCTTAACTTGTCAATCATACCAGCTTTTCTTCTTTTGCCATGTTTCAGCAAGGTTATTATGGTGTGCTAAGGCCATACACCCACTTACACTCCTGTGGAAGTCCAGCACATATGGTACTACTGACTCCTCTTATAATTCCAACATGATTTTCTGTTTGTCCCTCACAAGATCAAGGAGCTCTCTCACCCTCCTGCAAACAGGATCATGTAAGGCATAAACCCCATGATCTCTTTTGAGACCCCTCGACATGCAAGGAGAGATTTCTGTAGTTATTTATCTTCTTATCCCTACTTTTGGCTTTGTAAGTCTCAACATGACTTTGCCTGTCCAAGTAGGCCATCACAAAATGCTCCTAATTCTCTTGTCTTCACACTGCTGGTGATGATATAGGAAGATCTAGAAACTTCAGTCCCAAATCACTTTCAGAGTACTTTGAGGGTGCTTAAAAAACTCTTGTGTTTTGTTTGGACATTTCTTGCTGAATTTTTTTCTCTAACCCATCTCAAAGGGCCATTCCAACAGATGGCCCTGTAATTCAGATTGTACTCAAGAAGGTACAAAATATTCTATTTTGAAATACAGATGAAATTATTCAACAAAATAGCACCTAATATTATCTGGGATCAAAAACAGATTAAATGGGAAGCAGAAGAGCATACATGTTGGTAAAGAGACCAAATAAATCTTTACTTGGTCACATCTTTTGCCTTCAACATTGGAAAGTACCAAATGAGGAATTTTGATACACCAAAATGTATAATTATTAAACTTGACTCATGTGAAGTTTCTTTGCAGCCCCTCTCCTAGTATTGCTTGAAGCAGGAGTCTCTCAAATCTTTTTTCAATAGTAAGTTTTTTCTTTTTATTTCTTTAATTTGACCTCAAATGAAGAATAAACCTAGTTCATAGCCTTCAAAGGCTATTTTTAGGTTGAAAGTTAATTGAAAGTTAGTAATGTAATGGGGAAATGTAAAGGCAGAGGAATTGTCTTTAAAAGGTCACATAACCCTGGATATTGGAGTTATTTCTTTTTTGTCGATTTTGGTCATCTTCCACACAGTATTTAAAAATATATAATACACCTTTTACTAATATCTTGAAGAAGATAAGTATTGGAAAAATCTCATAAGAATATTTCTGTTATATATCATGTGTATTTTTCACACTTCTGTACAAACATAACATCCTACTCAGTTTGTCCTGTATGAACTTGTGAGAGTCCCAACTCTAAATAACCTCTATATTTAACCTTTTTTATGTGTTTTTTCTTTCCTGTAAAATGCATTTTTTCTATATTAAGAGTCTTTTAAGTTACTGTTTTGTACGGGTGTGTAGGAAGAGTCTGGATATACTTTTAATCTTCTAATTATGTAACTTAATTTCACATCTGAAAGTTTTACCGTGCAATAATCGAAAGATATTTTTAATCTGAAAAGAAAAGGGAGATCGTATTCAGTGTGAAATCAGATTGACATGGTAACATTTGGATTAATGAATTTTTTGTTAATTTTAGAAGACTTACTTCCAAAGTAATTTACCGTTTCTGTGTTTGTTGATATTGCTTTTTAATGTGACGACTGTGACATGCATTTCCACAACAGATGGATTAATGTCATTTTTTCAAAAATTACTTCACCTAGACAGGTGTTTCCTGTATATGTTTGACATGAAATTAAACATTACTCCAGATGTTCTATTTGTAGCAAAGCCAATTAATTTTATTAGAACATTTAATCACAGATCAACAGTATAATAGAAATGCAGTCTGTGTGAAGTAGATATTTAACAGAACTTCCTAATGTGGAAGAATCTGTATGGAGGAGTGAGGTACATGGTTTTGTAGGTGCATCCCATAAATGCACTGATGTGACATGCTACATTTTCTGAATTCAGACCTGAAGTCATGTTATTTGCTTACGTAAAAGAGTTTTGATACAAGGTAAGTATTTTTGACTGCAGGATATTGATAGCTTTTACTTTTTCTGATACATCATCTGTCTATACTAAGGTTCAGCTTCAAAACAATGTATTATGAATTATGTGACTCTGTGTCTTTGGTTATGGGGAGTCCTGCACTGTTTTAATGCTTGGTACACTTTTGTTTATCTAGAGTTGCAGACACACACAGGTAATTGCCCTGCTTGTAATGCATGAACTAAGATCCTTTATGCCAGACTTAAATATCATTACATGCCTAGCTGTTCTTCCATTAAGATTAGCTATAGATTTCCCATTAATTATTACATCAGATTTATTCATCATTAATAAATTAGATCGCTGTGTTCTGTCAGGGACTTCTTGGGACTCATGAAATACGTGAAGAAAAAGCTTTAATGTAGCCCTGGTGATTCCAGGGTAAATGTAGAAGTATTCATAATTTTTTACTTTGAAATACTAGTTTATGTATATGGACTAATAACAACTTAAACCCCTGTGATGATTGATGTTTTTTGTTGGCCCGTCACCTCATTGTATAGAAGTTTGTTTTAATGAGTTTCTCTAATGAATATTTTATTCTGATACTTGGATGAATGGCATATGGTAAATGCAAGGTAAATTACAGCTCTTTAAATAAATATTTTTCATAAATTATTTATTTTGTGATGCCTGTATTGGTTAGATGTCATGTCAGATGAAGGCTGGAAATTATTTACTCTAATACTTATTTGAGAGTTGAAAAAGTAAAAGACTTTTAATTATTAACAAGCTTCCAATATACTCATGTAATTTATGGGAAACTACCATAAATTGTGTAAGATTACAATTTTGTGGGGACAGTTTTATTTGTATCATGCAAAATAGAATAATCTCTTGTGTCTTTACAAGAAATTTTATTTATTCATGCAAAAACTATTGTGCTATTCCTGCTAAAACCTGTTTTGATGAATTCTGGCTTCTGAAAGATTATGAGTTCTTGTAAACTGTGATGATTTTCATTATTAGTCCTTGGTTATTTTTAATGGTGCCAGAAATTAAAATTAAAAATCAGCAAAGACATAAACAGTGTCTTGAGTATCTTTGTTTTGTATTGGAGTCCACAACTTTTAGAAATGATGCTGCAAAACATAGCTATTTCTAAGTACAGTAATGACCCAGTTCTAGATCCCTACTGAATTATTCCCCCTTTTGTTATTCTCAATGAAATTAAAGAAAGCAGGAGGAATTTTATTATCTTTCAGAACTGAAACACATTTTCTTTCAGATATGCCAATGCCTACCATATAAAAATAAACCACAAAGGTGCAAGGAAGGCATCTGCCGGAACAAAAACACAGAACTGCAACAGTATCTAGATATTGTAATCTTTAAATGTGCCATGTTAGAGATGAATATAAGTTATCTGTGGTCACCTGAAGATAGCTGCACTTTAACTTCAGACATAACCTACTATGCATGCCTCTACTTACTAGGAGCTAATCTCATGGCTAATATATTCCATATGCTTTTTAGAATAAACAGAGCAAAAACTGTAACTAAATCACATCTGTTTTTTGAGATTTTTATATGTCTGTAATCTAAATTCCTAATTCATGTCATAATTCTGGTGTGGAACTTTTTCTCATATGTATACATCAGTGGTCTGCTTTTCACACTGTTCAGAATGGTGACTAAACACATGATCTAGTCTTTAGGAAATAAAATATTTTCAAAATACTAAAACTCACTGTCATTTTCAGAAGTCTTTGGCCAATATTCTATGAAAAAGGTACATAGTGGAAGTTGATTATACAAACTAAATGAAAGTGTTAAGGATTCAATGATCTCAAAAGTCTTTTCCAGATTGTGCAATTCTATGATTCTGTGTCATGCAGAGTCATAGAATTGGTCTTATTCTAATGACCAGTTCAAAACTGAACTGGTTTATTTTGCCTTGTAAATTTTTTCCAGGAAAAATAATTTGTTAAGTATATTTCTGTTGTAACTGATATTTTGAGTTGACTCGAGTAAATTCCCTAGTAACTATATTTAATATAGTGGAACACTTTTGTTATGTTTGAGTTCCTCACATCAGGGCCATGCTGGATTATAAATCATGCAGAAAATAAGAAAAAAAAATCATTTTAGGTGCATTTTAAAACTATTTGTCTTAATTTTCTTCCAGTGTTTTCCTATGGTCCTGTGTGTTTTAACAATACTGATAAAACAAAAGATGACATTTTTCTTGTCTACTTCTGACTTAAGCTTCAATCCAGAAAATAACAAATATTCAGAGGACTATAATCAGGATTCCTATCTAAGCAGAAATAAGAGGTGTGGCGTTAAGTGTATGTTATTCAATATTGTCTTGTTTTGTATGTACACCAACTGTGCAAAATAATGGTTGCAGACAGTAGGCCATTCTTTCAGCCTCACACTAAAATGGTTATCTGAAACAGCAGTTCTCCTTTTTCAACAAATCAACACTAATCAGTGACCAAGATAAACAAAAAACTCTTCTAGTGTTTTTGGAATTTCCTTTCCTCAACCATTAAAAACCAAAACAAGAATGCACACTATATTGCCTCAAAATGAGCATTTGCTCATGTTTTAGAAAAAATGAAGTTTGAAGATTACCTCTAAAAGACATAGATGGATGCTGCAATGATATTGCTGTGAATATTTTCCTAAGAAACTATTCAAAGAAATTGTATACTCCATACATTAAGGCTGTCAACAAATTCAGGCAGTCATTCCTATGGAAGCCACATATAAGCTGTGTTTTCTGGTTTGTTTAATTTTATTTTTTTTCACAACTATACTTCCTTTTCTGAAAATGCTGACCTGTATCTCTGCCCAACCCCTTTCAAAAATTACACCTCATATTGGAAAATTCTGCTTTAAATATTGACTGTAGTTCTCTGTTATTACTGGCTGATTTTACGACCTGATTTCCTACTCTGTCTTTAGAAACTTCAGTTGTGTTAGTAGCCTTATCTTTTTGTAAATGTTATTCTATTTAAGGTTTTGATTTGTCTTCTCCTGGATTCCACTAAGTAAAGAATCTCCTTCCAATAAGTACAAAAATCTCATGCATGAATGTGCATGTATAAACTAGTGACGAGTATGTGTTACAGGTTCCCCTCTGTGCTGGATCCACAGGAAATATATGTCTGTTGTAGCCACAGCTACAGGGGATTGGTTTGTTTTCTCAGGCTGTAGTAGCTCATGCTGTTAGCTCTGGAGGTGCCTGGTGTAAACTACAGTGACTTATCCAAGATGGTATCTCTTACACAAATGTGCAGATGCCCACACAAACATGTTCATTGCTCTTGTATAGCTCTGCAGCACAGACTGGAAGTTGGAGTAGGCTTTGGGTGAAAAAAGGAAAAATTATTCTGTCTATTATTCTCCTGGGTGGAATGGGTCTTCAGACAGCTATTCCATCCTCACACTCCTTCTGGAATGTATGTTTCCTCCCTATCCACATCACCACAATGTCTGACCAGGAGCAGTTCAACATTTCAGTATTTCTTACCACTGAGCTCAATAGATAGTTTGCCATTGAGAGAAGGCTTTGCAGCTAAGCTGGTAGCTCAGCTGGAAACTATGTTTTCTCCAGAGCCAAGTGTGCTGCTGCTCAAACATCTTTCCATGCTGGTAAGCACTTGTAGTTTGCCACCAGGGGCTCCTTAGACTGTCAGAACCAGACCATCAGTTGTGTGGGGAAACATGTCTCACCAGAGTCAGAAGACATTGCAGAGTGAGTGCAGACATTGTTAAGAGGTATGATGGGACAGCAGAAAACATGGAGGGTTGAAATATGAAAGTGTTCAGAGTCAAGGAAAAGATGGGGATGGAAGGGACAGAGAGCTTAAGTGGGAATTTGAAGCTGATGTGTGTCTACCCCATTGTTATCTATGATTAATTACCCTCTTAGGCTCTGGGACCTGGAAGGGGTCACAGAACATGGCTAAAGGTCTTGCAGCACACCACATCCTTTACTGAATTATTACTCATATGACTACGGGAAATAGTTGTTAATGCTGATGGACTCGGAACAAAGATTTAGCATTGTGGTGAAAACTGTGTGTGTTACTGATGGCTTCGTGCATGTGATTCAACCCACTGGGGCAAGACAGTGTCCTTTGCAGAGCCTGCTCCACACAGACTCTCCATGGAGTCAGCAGGCAGCAGAACAGCTAAGGCACATTGCCAAGGAGATGACCTTGAGTGAATGATGCGTGCACTTGCCGGGCAGTTTAGGTTATTAGATGAGCATGCATACATGCATATTTTGCTTTGCTATGAATCTGCTAGCTATATCAAAAGCTGGTATTTTGGGTTGAAACTGAACAGATTAAGGCTTGAATCAGTCAGAAAACACTGTGATTTTCACCTTTTGTAAGCATAATGCTCTGTGCCATGAAATGCTGTAACACTTTCACCTGTTTTCTATAATCAGGGTCTGCTCTATTTTGTTCACTCATGCCATCTGCAAAGAAAGGGTTAGCTCATATTTAAAAGGCATTCTATGCTGTAGTAGGATGTGCTGTCGTAGGATATGCTGTTTGAGTCTAGAAGTTGCAGACAAAATAATTTAATTTTATATTCACAATTACTATGGGTCTCTGTGTATGATAACCTGTAAAAAAATTGAACTCTGGATTTCAAAAACAAGAACAGCAGACTTTGAGGGAAAAAACTTCAAGTCTTTTTATCAATAGAAAAAAAGATTGATCAACAGAATTAGAAAATGTGTCTAAACATCACTTACATGAGATTATGCAGTTTCTATACTAGTCAAAAAAAATTTTTCGTATTTATGGAGGTAGCATTGGGACAAAATACAAGGTTTAAATCAACATGTGGAACATGTAGGGGGAAAGTTTTTATGTTGTTTTTCTTTGGCATTTTCATAAAACCTGTGTAAGCACTGCTACTCTCAAAGCTGCAGCATTTTTCCTTTTTTTTTTTCCTCTGGTGGAATTTAATAAAAGACCACCCCAAAGAGTTTTTCTGCTGTCTGTAGAACAGAAAAATTTGTATTACATATTGACAAGGGTCTTCTTACTCACTGAAAATGCTGCTTCCTCTGGGTGTATTTATAAGATTAATATTTACCCATCCAATACAATATCTTCTCCATTTTCAAGGGAGTTTTTGCTCTCAGAGCAGAAAGATATCTGAACATTAGATAATTGCACTCACTACTCTTAAATTATGCACTTTACTTTTAAAAGAATACAGAGACTGTTTTTAAAAATGCATTTGAGTTCAACAGCAACCTTTTGACGCCCCCGGACAGTATTTTAAGAACTCATTTGTTTGAGGGGTTTTTAATCTGGAGACACTGAAAAGTTACACCTGCTGTGATGTCGTCAATCACGCCAGGAGGAAAAATAGTGGCATGATTTGTTATCTGTTATTTCCCTTGCTGTGGTGACTGTCTCCCAGTGCCAGGTCTGTCCTTAAGGCCATCACTTATAGGGACCACTGTCTGTCAAAACCACAGCCAACTTTAAGGGCTGCCTTTGTTGGAGCAGACAAATGAGTATGACCTTTAACAATAAAATAGGCACCTACTGAGAGAGATGAAACAGCAACTGAAATTAAGATCACCATACGGCCATTTCAAACACTCAGGAAAAGTTAGAAGTTGAACTATAACTTAATTATAAGAGTAAATGTGGCTAGATGTTGTCAATAATGAAACAGATATGGTCAGAAATATTGATTAGCAATGAGGACGAAAACTTATTTCATCCAGGAATCATCCTGTATTTCATTAATTATGAATGGGATTGATGGGGTTCATAAAAGAATGCGGAAGGGTTTAAATTATAACATTTAAAGGTTTGTTGTCTTTTCTTTTAAGTAGGTTGCAGAAGTGTACAAATCATTTATGAATATTCTAGTCAAGCGAGGAAAAAAAAGATAAGAACATGCTAAATCTTTGATTTACACTAATAGGTACTTCAAAAGATCTTCAGAAAAGAGCCTCTGCCGGGTTAGTGATTAGATGTAAGGTCGTCATTGATATTTTGTAGGGTTTCAAAGCACAGTCTGAGAATTCCAGGCAATGCATTGTAAAGACCACAGCACAGTTTGTGGTTTGAAAGACTCTTGTAACCCAACCTGGCAAGTGGTCAGTGGAGACTATATTTTACAGAGAAACACAAATCAATCTTATTGAGCACTTTTCAGGTAATATAATATTCTGCCTGTGACAATAATGAAATTAGCCTATGGATTTTGTTTAAATATTGAAATGCCATTTGAATATTTAATGAAATACAGCACTCTGTAGATATGCAGATTTTTTGTGGCTTTTATAAAAAGAATATAATTTATTTTACTAAAAATACTTGAATATTATCAGGCTAATAATAATTTTTCGTTGTTCTTTTTGCTTGCCTCCTTGTTCATATTCAGATAGACCAGATCAAGCAAAGTGCTGAATGCCTTCAGCTCCTCCTGAGGTCAACAGGAGTCGAGGACACTCATTAGAACAGAGGTGTTTAGTACCTCCAAGTCATGTAAAGCATTAATGTTTTCATCACAATCCTTAAATCACCACTAAGCTTATATTTTTTAATTTTGAGAGAGCAATTTTTTTTCAGCATGTTCATTTTTTCCTTGTTTTTATTCTTATCTTACTTATTGTTTGCTCTTTCAGTTCTTTTAGAAATTGTTTACTAGGACTGGGGGGTTTGTGTTTATTTGGTTTTGGTCTTTTTTCCTAGAAAGTATGTTTTATCTCATTTTCTCATGAAAAATAAAATNTCCAGAGATCTGAGTTCCAGTGTGAGAATCAGTTCAAGGTGAAATCTGCTTGGTTTTCTCAGTGTAGCCCCAGTACAGAGATGCACATCACAAAAAGTAATACAGAATTTTCTGTAATCAAAAGCTTTTGCCAATCTTAAAGGCCCAACTTTTTAATACACCTGGAGTCTCAATTGTAATCATACTCTAGAGTGGTTATCCTTTCAGCTTAGGGTTAAAAAGCTTTGACAAAGCACCACAGGGAAGCTTGGATTGCCCTTACCTACATTGTACCTAGCCTTGGGATAGATAAATACAGTCTCATTCTCTAATGCTGCTGACTGCCTCCAGGAACACTAAATTTTAAGAGAGGAAAACATGAATCCTGTATTTCAAGAGAGGTGGAACTAAGCCATTGTTCACTCCCCTTAAAAAGGATATTCAGTGGCCAGTTCAGATTGCCCTAGGGACACCTAAAGCTGCATTAAGTACTTGTGAAAGTGAAAATCCACTGGGAACCCAATTCCAGTGTTTAAACCTCAGCATGAGAAGTGGAGCTCCTAGCAGGGTTCACTTTTATATGTCTCTATAACCAGGTTCAAAACTTACTGTACATGCAGTAAGGATCTGCTATTCCAGCTAACCTACAGAAACAGTATGAAGAGACAGCCCCTTAGAAAATCACTAACATGAAGAGAAAAAAGCAAACATCTATTTAACTACATCATGACAAAGGCAGGAGAAACAGCAGCTATTCAAGAACTGATAGATCCCTTTTACAAAGTTATGCACCTTATCCTTGGAAAAGAATATTTTTTAACACAAATTTATGCTTTAATTGAGGAAAGATAAAAAATCCAGGCTTATTCCTGAGCTCTGTAATAAATAGAGCTGATGAGAGAAAAAATCTGTTCCATTTCATAAGAACTGGAGGATTTCCAACGTTTGCTTTTATTTCACCTTGGATACTCCAGAGGGGCTATGGTTTTGAAATACTGTACATTCAGAATGACCAGTGGCTGAAAATTATCACCTTAGCTAAAAAAAATAAACAATACTTCTCATTCATGGGTTACAGGACCGCTGAGGTCTGTGTGTTTGGATATAACACTGGCAGCTTCAAGACCCCTTAACATTTCAATAGGTAGTTTGTGAATTACAGTAAATGTAGGTGCTGAAGTTCCGGCTTTGTAAAAATATATCTCATAGATATAGGTCCATTTGCCTCATTGCTATACCGTGAAACCCATAAGGGAAATTGCTGTTACTGAGGTGGGAAAGCAGAGCTGAACATACTCAGACATCATTTTATTATTTGAAACTGTCTCTTACCAGCTCTCTAGTTCAGCCCAATATAGAATCTATATTTAAACGTTTTTCCTTCTGGGTTTTGCGGAAGTTTCTTTAAAAAAAATTGAATTGAAACAGTAATTTTTTTGCTGGTAATGTATTGTTGTTATTAATTTGCAGACTTGTATTTTTTTGCCCATGCTTGGTCTTTTGTTCTACCTCTGGTGCTTCTTGAGCATAAACTGTCTATTAAAAGGTATTTCATAATTCTATAGGAAATGTCTCTTGTTGCTGTCTTGCTTGGTGACTCTGAGCAAGATCACCATCTTTCCTGCCACTCATGTCCATAATCCAGCCAACCTAGAAACCTTCTCCAAACCTTATTTTGCTGTTTTTCTCAAAACCCACTGAACACAGTCTAGTCTGGCTTGTAAGCAAAGATGCTGGATGACATCTTAAAAATATCTTCCCCACTTCTATATTTCAATTAAATATTAGCTGTTATTGGTCTCAAAATTCTTTTTCTGAACTACCCTTTTCCTGCCTGACTTCTTCTATTCCATAATGAGAGATTGACTTCTATGTCCCATCTGCCCATTGTATTTATTCTCATTGCCTGTTTGTTACATTTTCTTCCCTCTACTCTTCCACCTATTTCTGCTACCTGGGAGATACTTGCCCTAGCCATGAGTAAATGCCTCTAAAATGCCTTTGAAATTTGTCTTTCAAAATTTTCAGCAATACAAACAGAGACATTGACCAGAAGCTGCAAATATCCTAAGGTCATTGTCTGCTGACAAATTCTGTTCCCCACTCCTCCTTCTGTTATCCTTATCTGCTATGTTTTATTATAAGACCCTTAAGTGAAGGGGAGGGCATTGTTTTTCTACATGTTTACATACTACTCAGCAAAAGAGTGTCCTGGTCTATGATCTCAGCTGCCAGGGACTCTGGTGATGCAAATAATATATATAAGTGGAGCACATGCTCCTTGGGCACAGACCACATGTGAGGTAAATAGGATTACATCCTGCAGGTTAAAACTAGCCTACTATGGTAATACAAAAATGTATACCAGCCACATGACCCAAGGGGATCTTCTCGACTGCCTCTTGATAACGCAGGCTGCAGAGCTGTGTCTGACCAAAGGAGAACTAAGCCGTTCTTGAATTTCACACCTTAAAACATCAATGCTACTGAGGCAGGAGAAATTTCCCGTTAAATGATTCACAGACTTAATCCCTTTGATATTCGATTGGCTGACCACAACTTAGCACAGCATGCTGCTGGAGTACATCTTTAGCTCTGACTCACAGAAAGATCTCATTCCCACTGGAATTCTGATGCAGAGACTGGGATTAAAACCAGATCTCACAGGGATGGGAGGAAGGTACAAGACCGCAACTGGTAAGATCTAGTTTATTAACTCCCATCACTGCCATATTTTAGAAATTTTTCTTTATCTTAGTCTTGGAAATTTATTTAATTCCTCAAAGTTCTAATTCTTCATCTGTGAGTTCTCTCAATGAGCCTTTACTGTTTGTCAAGCTGTGAGCTATTCAAAAAGTGGGAGCTACAGAGATGTTAGTACTTTTCTATGCAAATATCAAAATATATATGTTAGGGATACAAGCAGAGCTGAGAAAAAGGAATTTACTTCTTCTAAACACAAAAAAACAATTTAAGGGGAACAGAAATGTTTCTCAGAAGAAAGAAAGAAACAAAAAATAAAAATAAAAATAAAAACTAAAACTAAAATAAAATAAAATAAAATAGCAGAAATAAAAATACCAAGAAAAATAAGAATAAAACCGAAACCCCAGGATATAGCACTTACAGTGTACCTGTAGGCACTTTCAGCATGGTCCATAATGAGAAAGACAAGTTTTCTCAATGTATTCCTAAGAAATATGAAATGAGTTCTACAAAACCAAATTCCACAAAAAAACTTCAGAGGAAACACTCCAAATTTTCTTCCTTTTCTAACACTTTCATTATTTCTGATTCAGCTTTCAACAAAATCAAGGTTTTTGTATTGGCCACCATTAAGTTGCTACAGCAATATTTATTACAGGCAAAACCAGATACTTAAAATCACCTCTGAAAACATGGCTGAACTCCCCAAACTTTCCTGTGGCCACAAACAAACCAACCTGACTGTCAACAGAGAGAGCCAAATAAATCTACCACTAGATAAGAACAAGGAACACTATCATATTTGTCACTGTCTACACTGCTGGATCCCTCTCAGAGCCCTTTCCTGCCACCGACATTGCCAAACACAAAGTTCCAGGCAGGCAGCCCAGACCTTGGTGCTCTGAGGCACAAAGTGTACAGTGCAGACAAGCTGGTGAGGGAGCTTCTTCTAAATCATGTTGCAATTGCTGGGATCTGTTTCCATCCTCGGGAAATAGGAGTTTACAGGGCT
This sequence comes from Vireo altiloquus, assembly GCA_013396875.1. Lineage (NCBI taxonomy): Eukaryota > Metazoa > Chordata > Aves > Passeriformes > Vireonidae > Vireo > Vireo altiloquus. The sequence continues at coordinate 415,295 of VZRF01005005.1, forward strand.
TCCGGCAAGCTGAGACTGATACCTGCTGCAGCAAGGATCAGAGGCAAGGAAGAGTCATCATACAATTGGGCTCTGGTCTCACAAAGCAAGTAGCAATTAACTGCACAGCCTTCCAGACGAGGCAGAAACCCAAATACAAGTGCACGCCTTGGGAAGCAACCAGCAGGCTGTTCACATGAATGGTGTGTGTTACCTGCCTTCTACTGGAGCACTCAGCTGCATTGCTTCTTCACCTACCAACAGATAATTCTGCTGGCTTTTTGAATGGTTCAGGGCTTTTTGCCTCTTCCTGTCCACTTCCTCAGTGGGTTTCACTGACCCCAAGTCCTCAGCTAAGTAGACTGGTACTCACTTGGTGTCTGACTAAGGGTAGCAAGATCCAAACATGTGAAAGAGTTGATATGAGCCAGTGCTTCCTGCTTATCAGATACATGGTACCTCACAGCTGAAACCAAGGTACATGAGTCAGCCAGGCCAGTTCATTTTCCAAGCTTGAAGGCAAAATCTCTTTGCCAAGTAATGCATTCAAAGTTCATCTAGCTACTGTTAATATAATGGAGCACTTTAAAAACAGTGACCTGGTAAATACCTGTGTCTGTATAATTAATCATTTTGTCTACAATGTGGCAGGCAATGAACGGATTCACAACTGGCTTTCTTTAATACCATTTGTGTCAGAGATACCACGAATTTAGCCATCACGGTGGAATATTCCTGCAATCCTGTCACATTGTATCTTATAGCTTGTATTATACCTAACATTAATATTGGGACAGTAGGCTAGTTTTTGTCATTCATCATCTAAAGGCACCAAAATAATTATTAAAATATATCAATGTGTGAAGATAAAATCTTATATTGCACAACTCTGTGATGGGCTATATAAAGTGGATGAAAATGCTTCCCATAAATATTATGCTGTTCTCCCTTTGTGTATAGATAAAAGTACTTTTCAAGCATATTGGTTTTAGATGGTTAAAGAAGACAAAGAGACAAAATCACACAGACAATGGCAATGGCCATGGCAATGGCAATGGAAATCTGCCTCTGTTTTACACTCATTTTAGTTGATCTCAGCAGCTTTGATCCTTGCAATCCAAGGATAGCATACACACTTTACATTTCTTCTGGGGAGAGAGCCTCTGAACCATGCCTTTTGTGTTACTGCTGAGCAAAGAAACAGCCAAAGGAGACAAGCACCTGAATCTGTGTCTCCTTTGCAGGTACTACCTGAGCTTCTTGTGCTGTTTTGCCCTCTAAAGGCAAGTGTGCAAAAAAAAACCTGTTACGTTTCACAATAAGCCACGCACATTCAGAAAACCACAGAATCTGGAACGGTTAAACTTAAAAGAGATCATAATGGTCATCTTCTGCAACTCCCCTGCTCAAGCAGGATCATCCCAGTAGCACATGGCACAGTCCTTTAATATCTCCAGTGAGGGAGCCTCCACAACCTCTATGGTTGATCTGTTCCCATGCTCAGTCACCTGCACAGTAAAGTACTTCCTCATATTCAGGTGGAAATTCCTGTGCCTCAGTTTCTGCCCATTGCCTCTTGTCCTATTGCTCGGGAACACCAAGAAACACCAGATACAATCCACTTGTCATACTCCCTTCAGGTATTTATAGACATCGATGGGATCCCTCTCAGCTTAACTTCCTCAGCCTGTCCTTGTAATAGAGCTGCTCCAGTCCCCCAATCATCTCCTGTGAGCTCTCTCCAGGATCCTCATGTCTCTTGTGCTGAGGAGCCCAGATTACCTTCCTTGGCCTAGTGACTGCTCCAGCCTTATTAAACAAACTCATCCTGCCTCATTTTGTGTACGTAAGACACATACCATAATTTTGAATGTCTGAGGACATAGACACTGACCACTATCACGCTACTAATTGTAGCTTGGGCCAGAATGGTGGGAAATCACCAAATCTGTCAAACAAATTATATTGAATGGAGTGAGCTGATTGAAAGGAATAGAAATCAAGATACAGTAATAAAGAATAAGATAAGGGCAAGGACAAACAGAAAGTTTAAAAATGCTGTTATCCTCATTTATTTAGATGTCCAAAAGTGTCTGGAAAAGATGCCACTTGTCGTGATATACCCTAGGACCAAAAAACCCAGAGGACAGACGTGAATGCTCTGATAGACATTGTAATGAAAGAAAGCTCACAACCATGTACAGAGAAATAAAGTAGTAAAGCTGATGAAGAGAAGAAACCATGGAACGGGCATCATTTCAGCTCTATTACTACTGCCTAGGTGATAGAGGAAAATTTAAAACAAACAAAAACAAGAATATTCAAGACTGAATAGCAGATGTCCTTCTGTGAATGAGTGAGGGACATCAAACAGAACCACAGCTGTGGTTTTTTTGTGGCATGTACAAACTAGACATGAAATTGCACCAGCTGACAAACAGTGTTGTTGCTTCCTTTTCCCTACATTTTCAAGTAGCTCAGTCTGAACTGTGTGATTAAAGTTTGATTAAAAATATATACTGATATATGTAAAAATAGATACCAATAGTCTGGTAGTTGTTGGTCACAAATATACAATGGTTGGTTGTTTGCACTACGTCTATAGCTACTAGAAGTATAAGTTGAATTCTTGCAAAGATGAAGTCACTTCCTGGTCTTTCCAAAAAATATGTTCTTTATAAAGTGTCATTAATGTCCTCCATTCTTTTTATAAAACCAAGGTTTCCCCCCAACCTATGGAAGATACTTCTCACAGCTAAGCTGTGAAGATTCAGTGCAGGCCAGCCAGTGGCAATTCCTTGTCCGTGGGATACACTAAAGCGACATTACCAATGGTGAATGATCTGCTCTATCACTAGTAGGGTCTTAAAAGGAGAATATAGCATCTCCTTTCGCTGAGCAAGGAAAGAAGATGTAGGTAATATGTATTTAAACTCTGCATTTTGTGTCCCTGTTCCAAATACGAACTTGCACAGTTATATCAGATAAATCAAAAATCTGCATTTCATTCATATGATAAGACTTGGAAAACGTGTTACTAGTCACCTGAAAAGACAAGTTTATGTACAATATCTTGAAGAACTGTTTGACAACAGAAGGTCAGATGTGACATATATTTGACATCCTAAAACCTCAAACTAGTAAAACTTTGAGGTCAAGTAAAGGTAAAATCAGAATAACCCTCTTCAGATTTTTATCGTGTATGATAGGACCACAAATAAACTTTAAGTTCTCCCGCTTCTAACATGTCTGAACTTGACTGAAAGCTAAAGAGAAAGCTTATCTATTGATTTTCACATGTAAGCTAAATGGTAAAATAACCTTGACTCATTAAAGATGTCAGTGTTGTAGATGATTTGGATATCTTTGTCATTTGAAAGTAACATATGGATAATTTACTCAAGTTGAGTTATTCTTAAGTAATTTGCAGTGCTGCACAGCTTCAGATTTTTCACCTTTGTGATTACCCAGAATACTTTAGCATTAATCACAATATTCAACGGTGGAAAGAAAAGCTAGTCTATTTATTGAATCTGTACAAAGAGTAATATGTCTTTTTACACTTATAAGTTTTACAGTGGGTTGCTTATTGAGATTTTGCCAGTGCATGCACAAAAAATGTTATAAATAGGAATATATGATTCAAAATTGTAAATTATTTTGCAAGTAATAGGTCCATTGTAAAGTATCCAGAATGCCTTATGAAACAGTGTCAGTGCTTGCCCATGTGTTGTATAAATATTACCTATCTAGCTTGTCACCTTTAGTCTGTGAGACAACCAAGATTTTATTTCTAATTGGTTTTTTTATTACTATCAAATAAAAAAGCTCTGTTCATAAAAAATTATTAGGGCTGTTTCACTAGAAATGTTGTGGTCTGGGATTACACCTTTTCCTAGTTAAAGTTGCCATCTCTTTTCTTTCTGAAAAGAATTACTCTTTCTCCACATTTGGCACAATTATTTCAGCTATGTCTCTTAATCTTTTTGGCTTCTAAATGGATACAAGAGTCAGCTAATGATGAAAATATTAATCAGACTACATGGGATAATGAAAGAGTAGGTGTCATGCTAAAGGAAGTTCCCTTACAGGAAAAAATATGTATTCAGACATACTTCAGATGTGACACTGATATTCATACTCTACATAACTAAACTTTTGTAGCTATTTACAATTTTCAAAGGATAAAAATAGGTTTTCCTTTTCCTAAGACTCTAGGGAAGCTTATTCACTTAAGTAGATAATCTATGATGCCCTAAGTATGTATGTGATACTGAGAATGGATGGGCTTGTGCAACAGGATTTTTAAAATCACAAGCAGAGTATGATGCTTCTGCAATATTATCTATATATCTAGAATATTTGTAATTTCTGCATGTGAAATTTCAAGCTGTATATAACAACACTGGAGAGAACTGGATGGGTGGAACAGACAAGGTCGTTCTGAGATCCTCAATCTGAATAAGGCTCTCTAGTCTTTTCAGAGCCAATTCTTGTCACCCCACTCCTGAGATGGTATTTTTAGATGGTGCGTCACAAGTACAGCCAAAACATTTGAACCTGAGCATGCTTCAAAATCAGAGTACTTCTAACTTGTATGCAGATGCTTTGCAGCCTCTTCAGATTTTCTCTTGCATTTTTGTATCAGAAACACAATATGTGAACTGATAATGGATTTCAAAACAATCAAATATAAATTAATTCATCTTGGTTCTAAAATTCCTAGAAGTCTGTGTGCAGAATTTGGCTAAGAAAGGCAGCAGTGCCTAGAAAAGGAGTGAAAGGGGGAAGGAGGCTGGATGAGTGTTCCTTAGGGTTCTAAATTTATAAAAGAAATTTGCATTTCCAGGGAGATGTATGATTAGAGAGTTTGGATTAGAAAGCCATTGGTGAAACTGAAGGAACATATGAAGTTGAATTTGTGTCTGTGCTTCTGCCAGTGCTTGAGTCATTGGGAACACTACACATCTGGAAATGAAGATCTGCTGCAACTTGTGGTGCTTCTAATTAAGTCAGACTGTGGTTACAGACCTGTGTCCAGAACTGTTTTCCTTTGCTTGAATTATGTTGTATTTCTCCTAGGAAAAACTCTCTATTAAGTTATCATTTTGCTGAGGAATGCTCAGTGGGAGTTTTAAGATTTCCCTCCAAATGCAAAAGGGAATACTTGGTCAAGAATCCAGCACTGGTCTGAATCAGTCAAATGCTCTGCAGGGGGATTTTTGACCCCCAAAGAATCACATCAAGGACAGTCTACAATATGAAAAGTCAACCTGTCTGAAAGGAAGACAATGAAAATAGCTTTATTTGGTAAAAATAAAAAACTTCAAGGCTTGTTTTCTCATGAATTTCTACTGAAGAAAAACATAAGGTAGTGTCTGTAAGCCAAGTTAGGAGAAAAGTCGACTGAGTATTGACAGACACCACAAAAACTGGTTTAAAAGCTTGATGTTTTGAGGAGATATACTGTTCTTAGAACAAACATTATTGCAGAATGATACAAACTACACTAGGGAAATCAGTTAGAAGGGTGAGCACTCTCTGAATATGTGGCGGCTTTGAAGAAGTTGGCAGGAGAGTATCTTTTTGGGACAGTCATAGATCAGGCATTGTGGGACAGGAATGTTTATGACATGTGAGACTGTCATCTGTAAAATCTTGCAACCTGTGCACAGACGCCTGTACAAACACAACTGCTTTAGCATTTGGAGCTTAGAAAAGAATAACCATATAAAACTTTTTTGTAACAGTAGGGATTATATTTTTGAAGTGACAAACAAAGGTACAGGTATTTTGGAAGAAAGCCTTTTTTTTCCCCCAAGTATCCATCTGAAGGAAGTGGGGGAGTAGTCCCCAAATCAAATTGTAGATGGAAGATGTATTTACGCTTTAAAAGAATGTTATGAAAAACAAGTTTGCTGAAAAAATATGCTTTCAGCAGAGATGGTGATGAAGTTGTTGGTCTTTCTTCCTCTGGATATGTTCTCCCTGGGAAGATGACCATAGAAAAACAGGTGAGGAACAGAGAGCTTAATGTAAGAGGGACACCAGGGTGATATGCAAGCAGAAAGGTACTCCCCTCACTTTGGTAGGATATAGGTTAAAAGGAAGAATGGACGAATGTTTAAATGTGTTCTATGAATTAAATATAATTGTTTATCATAATTTAAAAGTAACACATAATACCTCACCGCCAAGAAGAAATGGTTTAGTCAGAGTCCATAAAATTTTCCTTTTCATCCGAAGTAGAAGGCTTCCAAAACTGGAAACCACTGCTGACATAAAACATGCATGTACAGGAACTTGTCTTGGTATCCTACATGTGATAAATCCAAACTCAGAGATATTGCTACTGTATTTATTAACGAGATAAGATAGTAATGCATAAAAAGAAACATGGAGTGGGTTACTTAAACTTGTTAAGACTTTTCCTTTGAATGGACAATTAAAGCTAAGCATTAAGCCACTTTTACAAGGATAGAATGTAACAGAATACACAAGGTAGCACGTTACATCAGAGATTTGTTTAGGCAGATATCACTCAAAATCACAAAGCCTTTGATATTTGTGGATTTAAGTTGCACCTGCTACAAAGTTTTGATGGTGTTAGGAGTGGGCATCTGACAAAATACCTGTTCGAACCAGGAAATATTATCAAGGGTTCCATAATCATTCACTCACAGGAAAAATCGTTTCTTTAGAATGTAATTTCATGCAGCTAATTTTGAAACTACCTGAGTTTCTAAATATAATAAAGAGAATGTTTCATCAAAGATGGATAAGAGTATCAGGCATCCGAAGGCACACTTCCACCTGCAAGGAGCAGGGAGTTGGGTTCAATGATTCTTATGGGGCCCCTCCAACTCAAGATATTCTATGATAATATGTTCTTTTTTGATAAATATAGTGGATTTCTGACTTGAAAATTTTCAAAAAGCAAATACAGCAGAATTGGTGACTGCTATAACTACTGTTAAGTTAGAGAAGCTGATTTTCCCAAATATGCAAGTATTAACAGGTAAAAATTTCTCAAAGATGTCCTGATATATATCAATGAAATTAGAATTTAAGAAAAAAATGTCATATTGGATTTCTTGGCTTTAAACTGCTATAGACGTGACAATAGAACAAATAACAGTATGCGGGAAGGAAAAATGGGAAAGCAAATGAAAGTGGATATAAGCTGCAAGTTAAAACCTTTAGGAGAGCTAAAGGAAAGCCAAATTATATTTCAATGAAATATCAATTTCCTATAGAATTAAAAAAAGTATGAATGCGTGAAAAAATCTTATTGGTAACACCTATAAGTCCACTGCTAGGTTTGTTTGATCACATACGGATGTATAAAGACAGGAATGTTCGGCAGATATTTCAGTTATTTATTTGAAAAAAATAGAGACATGTATCTGTCCCATGTGATGCTGTTGTAATTGGAACTTTACCCTCTGTGGTAAAGGTTTTTTAACATTTTTAAGTTAACTGGCCAAGATATCTCACACTCAGGAGCTACCCAGAATGTCTCTAAACCATAAATATTTACCATAAGGAAATGGAAAACGGGAAAAATTCCAAGGGACTCAAAGACTGTAAGTGATTTCCAAATATTTCAAAGGGTTAGGAATTTTAACCAGAGAGTTACTAATGGGACAGAATGGTGCTAAATTTAACTAAAAAGACATTACTCACAAAATAGCTAGAAATTTAATTATAAGACGCCTAAGTATAGTCAATGCCAAATTATTCTCCAAAAGACAAGAATTTTCATCAAGTTGTATGGAGTTGGAGGGTTTTTTGACCCTTTTAATAGGATTAAAGACTTCAGTTATAAAAACATTCTGCAGGTAACAGGGACTTCTTCTAACCAACCAACTTATTACTAAAAGATATTGTGGTAAATAATAGGTTGAGTCCTATGTAATTAATAGGCTACACAAATTTGACTGTCTATAGACAGGTGACAGAACCTAGCTGGTTTTTCTAGAAAACAATAAAGTGACTTTTTCAGTCAGATCCAGAATTTCAAGTCTGGATCCAATGTTAGCTAACCTCTTAATCAAAAATGCAGGTGTCATTATCTCATCTTTCAGATGACACATATGTTGGTGGGGTAGCAAATGATGAGCACATCTTACTTTCACAGAGTGGTTTGAATGGCTTGTTAAAATGAGTAGTGTTTTTTACTTTTTAATACAGGCCAATAATACATAATACATTGAAGGGTGAGGGAAAAAAAAAACGGGCTCTGGTTAGAGAACTGAATAATTCTGGACAGCAGTAACTTGGAGTTGAAGCACAGTACAGAGACAGAGACAACTGCTGCTCCTGCCCTTTCTGCAGGACCTGCCTCCGTGGTTCACACTTTCCTTTGGTATGAAAATAAAAACAATACCATGTAGCAGTGTGGAACTCAATTTCACTTTGTACCTAGCACAGGAAAAGGGTGAGTAGGATATATATCCATCCATACTTCAGCAAGGGCATAGAAAACTAGAAAGAGGGAAAGATTAGGAGAATCTAAAAAGGGTTTTGGGGAAAGAAATGACAGGTTTTAGAATCCAAGGGTTTAAGGCTCCTCAGTTACTTTATTTTGTAAATTAAATTGAGTGGGGCAATCAAACATCAAAATACATGGTAGATTTACCTTCAGAGTAAATCTGAAGGTAAGAAGGCAAGATGAAGGCAAGATCATACATCCTCTTCAGAAATGTGCACCTGGGAGTACATTCAAGATAGGAGTACTGCTGACTGACTCTGTGACAGGTACCTCTCTGCAATGGCTCTGGATTCCGTGGGTCCTTATTTAAGGACCTTATTAAATAGCTTATTTGATGCACAACTCCACAATGAGACGGTAATTTTAACCAGACCTACCCTTGGCTTTCAGCAAGCCATGGGTAAGGCATTAAGGTTTTCACTCTCCCCAAAGGCACATTTGGGCTGTTGCTTTCTTCCTACCACATCTGATTTTTCAACAGTCGCTTTCAGGAATTTCTGACTAAGCATTAGATTCCTTTTCACGCATCTGGCTAATCAAACTTACAGAAAATCTCCCTGTGTAAATCCCAACTCATCATTCTCAGTGCAGAATCCTCAGGCTTTCCAGCCCCATATGTCTCACATAGCTGCCAGCTTCCACAGGCCCATGCAATTTTGCTTTATATGTAATGTTAGATCTCTAGGCTCAGTGAAGGATTTCTCATGTAACATTTTGGATTATGGACTGCATAAATGATTCCTTTCGTCAGAGCAGTGTTTCCTGATAAAATTCTGTCCCTTTTCATGCTTACACTGTTTCTCTGTTTCACTACCTCCCTGTCTGCCTTCAGCTGCTGCCTTGGAAAATGTATATCCTGGAATCACACAGCAGTTCCAATTGTGTTTCAAGAAAAGTACAGGTTGATGGACTGCAGTAAAATGTTGTGATATCTTGACTATACTGGGGGGCTGATCTCCAGAGGTTTCAGTTATAATGTACCTGGTAACTGAGAATGGCTTGGGGTGTTGTGCAGAGATGTCATGATGCCAGTCAGAATTAAGGTGTTAACATTTGGGGGGTGGAGAGACTGTATTAGCTCCCTAGTGGATTTTTGTCTTTGTTTTTGTCTTGGAACTTTTTTTGATAGCAACATGTGTGTCAGTTATATAATTATTATCCCATGTCTTTCAATGCACCTGTTCTCATTCTAATGGTGGTTTTGTATGGGTATTTGCCTTCATATATGAATACATTTTGCAGTTAAAATCATCATTTCTTGAATTTTGAGGAAGATACTATTTGGAGATGAAAAGAATTCTAGCCTGATCTACCTCTGTTTTCTCTTCTGCAAAACTTTATGTCTGTCTGACTCTACTTGCTGAAAGAGAGGGTGAAAATTTGGCAGTGCTTCTCTGCGCATCAAAATGTTAATATTTATACCTTTCAAATGATCACTTTTTTCCAAATAAATAAAAATCTATGTGGTAAAATATAACTTTTAATTTGATGACAAAACAAGTTCAAATACTGCATTCTTTTGGTTTGATTTGGGTTTTATTACATCATGTTGTTTTACATTTTATATTTCAATTGGTTAGTGCTCAGCTCTACTTGAGAAATTTTGGTACCCTGGCTTTCTTTCTATTTCTGCTTTATTTTCCACTAAAATATCACATGCTTTGAAAATGAATTTGGAGGAAAAAAAGCATTTGTTACAGTAATATGTTTCATCATTGTATAGGATATCCTCTGTATCACTCCATCTATTCAGGGTGCTACTGCAATTAATGCAATCACTCTGTAACCTGGCATTTCATAGCAATAATGCTGGCCTTTATGTAGCCTGTCTCCTGTGTTCTATTGTATAAAACTTTTCACTGTGGATCTCAGCATGGTTTCGAAAATGCATCTGTCTTATTCTTTATTTTATCACACAACCTTGAAATAAGAAGTTAATTTCTATCACAAACTTGACCTTTAATGCTGTTGAGCCTTGTCTTTTCTCATACTTTTTCTTTAACCTTCTAAGATACAAAAGACATCTTAAACCCATACAGAGCGTTAAATCCTAAATATTTTCTAAGCAGCTATGATCTACTTGCCACATTAGAGTTGTAAATTAAGGTCTCATGTGTTGCAGGAACCAGCCTTCCATATCACAGTTTTCTCCCCTGAATGAGGCAAGAGTCAGTCAGTAAATATATGTGGTCAACCTCAGATTTGCCTCACTGGGAGTTCACATGTATTTTTAACTGCCTTCAATTGTTAATGTATTCCTCAAATGAGATGCATCACCTTGAAGAATGACTTTTTGCCCTCTGGGAATACGCCAAACAAGTATTTCATTCACTATGATAATCAGTTCTACCTCCAGCAACATATGAAACCCAAATTTAATAGGCACTAGTGATTAGGTTTTAAGACACAGAGTCATCACTGTCCACTGTAACAATAATAATAATACGGGGAAAAAAAAAGAGGAGAAAAATATGCACTGTATTTGCTTTTAGGTATCATTAATAAAAGCAATCTAACTATCAACATTTGGGGAATATGCTTAATAAATATAATGTGTCTTGTCATTAGAGGGAAAAAACGATAGCAGCTTTTTTTATTAATTTAGAAATTTTCTTGAGCATAAATAAAAGCTACTACTTAAGTTGTATAACCCTGGAAACCAAAAATAAACCCAAACAATGAGAAAAAAGGAAGGGAGAACTGTATATCATATTTTTTAAAAGCTTGTACTTATAAAATTTATAATGAAAAGAAGAATGTGGGAGAGAAAATGAGAAAATTGAGCTCCCTGAACAGTTTTCAGTGTTAAAATTACCCAAGATCTTCCTTAACTTAAACTTTTATAGAAAGAAGAAAGGATAGTTATATGACATTATGGAAAATAAAAAATCAGCCTTTAAATCAGCAGCTTAGGTTGTGGACAGTAAATGATACAGTGGTTCCACTTTCTTGGAACTGAGAAGCAGAAGAAAATGAAGAAAGATGCCAGTGACAGGGTGAGGATGATGAAAGCAGGCTAGCATTATGAATGATATGTTAAGTGATTGGCTCAGATGGAATCATGGGATTGCTGCCTTTCGCAGATGCTGATTTTCATCTATATTGTTTGCCTCTTTCTCAGAAAGGCCTAACATATGCAGAATGTGTGTGCATGCGCATGAGCAATATAGAACAAACACAGATATATATTTATATGATAAGTTATATATTCTTATATGTTCAGAAGCCACCTTCTCCCTTTTCATGTCCTTACACCTGATCCATTTAGCTAATCAGGATAGCTTACTTCGACATAAACCAATAAACTGTGTCTTATATGAATTAATATCCTCCTGCTTTCTTTATTCATGAACGTATAACATTTCTTTTTTCATTTGTCTACCTCACTGAAAGGGAAAATATTTTGGTTGTTTCATTTTGCTTTGTTTTGTGTTACTAATTACTAATTCTGAAAGGTATCTTCTGATCTGCTAAACTGCATAAATACAAGAAATAGTATTTCTACTTAATAACAACGTGTTGTCTAATAGGAAGACATACTGAGGTCCTGTTACATTTCCTTTGATGTGCTTTAAGCTGCATACCGTGCATTCTCTGCTTTCAAACTAACAGGCATTACCAGCATCATTCTGTCTGCTGGCTTCTTTGTGTGGACAAACAGAAAGATAAAATGATGCTTAACACTGATGAGATATATCAGAAACATATGCACGCAATTAAATGTAATACTAATTTTGAAGGGTTGTTTTACTAAGATTACCTTCAGCAACATTTTTGGCATCATAAACAATCCCTAACTCCAAGCTTCATCTCTGAACATTAACTCTTTAGTGCCTCATTCATTTATTTTTATCCCTGTATTCTTTGAATATTCTTGCTTTGCAATTGAAACAATTTGAATTTTAAAGGGTCTGTGGGGGGGGATCACACATTGGTGTATAAAATAACACTTTAAACTATTTTTCTGTAAGATTCTGATGTGAGAAAAAAGTCAAATCTTCCCATTTTATCAAATATATTGCTTTTTTTAGCTGTGCAACGTAGGTACCAAATCATTTGTTTCAAAAACCTCTAGCATCTTAAGAGATGTACACAAAGGCATGTAGATATCTAAATACTAATAAGAATTTCATCTGAATATGTTGTTAGAGATTATTCAATTATGGCAGCCATGATAATATTTAGGATACTGTTTCTGGCAAAAAAGATGCCAGAGAACTATTCAGTTTAAAGTTTCTTAGCTTAAGACTCTATTCTAGCTCAGGTCAGTGGCATTTATGTAACTAATTTCTTGCTGCAATCCTATCACTTCACTGTATATTTACCAATTGCTTGTGGGGAAAAATAATGAATTCCTTTTTTCAGAGCAATAAATATTGATAATTAAACTAATGAAGTATTATTATTTTTTCCAGGCTGGACATAGAATTGACCCAGGTGCTCATTATTAAAACTTTTTAATATATTTTTGCAGAATGAGAAAATGAACATCAGTGAACCAATATAATTAGCATGCCTTCTAAATAGATGATATAGTTATATACTTGTTAGTATTAGGAGATCCTACAAATTTCATTTATCAAGATACAGCCCAGCAGGCATTTTCTAGTGAAAAGGGCGCCTGTGAATCCCCAGTATACCACTCAGATCACCCCCTGAGGGGAAACGCAACTTGCATTCAAATCAAACGTTTTCCTATCAAATGCTCCACTAATGGCTTTCCTATGAGACCCAAGCCTCTCAGTCACCTACTACCTATTTAGACATGTCAAAACAGAATTCGTTGTTTATTTGTATTTCATTGAAGTGAGTCTGTTTTCTCATATTGAATTTGTATCCAAACCCCAGGTTGTCAATACTACTTAGTTAGATCTGCTGTTTGTTGTGTTTTTCTCTGCATGCGATCCAGGGGAAAAATTAGTGTCACTCATGCCAGTTTCAACCCTCCTATAAATCCTTAAGCAGTGTATTAAATAATTTTATCAAGTAACTAGCATATATATTGAGGGAGCTTGGAAGCAGTTCTTGCATTGAAAGCTGTTTTATCAGATGCACTGACGACTTAGCTATGCTAAGGCTTGCCCAGAAAAAAGCTAGAAAAATAACCAGTGTAAGGAAAAAAAGAAGTGGGGGAAGCCATTGTTTTCAGTGTTTTTCTAAATTACAGTAAGTTTAATTGCCTCACTTCAATATAGCTCAACTAGTCAGTAGATATACGTGACTGCAGTGATTTTTGTGAAAATTATTTAAATTAATTCTGTTAGCAGCCTCTAAGTTAGTTTACTTGTGCTTAAGCCTAAATCTGTGCATTAAACATTCCATAAAAACAAGAACTAAGTGTTATGTTTGATATGCACTTCAAAAGCCTAAAAGGCCAAAGAAAGCCCTTCCTTAATTATTGAAGAAGCGTCTGTAAAGGAAACATGAGCAAATAGCATTCATGCTTTCATCCCCAGTAACCTTTTATTGTCCTTTTCTTCAGATGGCCAAGTCAGTATATTTAATAAAGGGAGCAGCAACCATCAAAGAAGGCAGGGGTCTAATAAATGGTCCTGATTAAAGGCCCTGACAGGGTATGAACTTTGCATAAATTTTCCTATGGTGTCAGGCTAGGATCCTGATTGAAAACCCATTAACATAATCACACATTTAGAGGAAATGCTGTAATGTATCAAAAACATTTCCCTTAGTGTAATAATTTTAAGGACATTAAAATGCAAATGATAATAAGGAACTGTGTTTTAGTGATGTTCTGAAAGCCTGATTATTCAAATATTTAGTATGAAATATGGAAGCTCCTTTAACTAATGCATCTACATGATTTCAAAGATTTAATCTATATTTGTACTTGAAAGACTTTTATACCACTACTGAATATTTCCTGTTAATTTAGACTTGCAAAATCCAGCAAGAAATTTAGTTTAAATGATAGTACTAAGTGCTAAGACCTTTTAGCCTGCTTTAAAAAAAAAAAAAGTCTATGTTGAAACCAGGACACAAGCCATGCTCTTTCATTAAGTACTGAATTGTAAAAGTCCATATTTTGGCATTGTTTGGCTTATAAAAATAGTTTGCAGAATTTGAATCATACTTTTCTCTGTTTCTATTAAAATATATGCTTAAAACAGATGGGCCATTCAATCACAGGAGTGATATTCTTTAATGCTAATTTTTAACAATAAAAGAAACACTATCCTCCCACGCACAAATAGCCATAATTATGTAAAGAATGACTGCTTCAGACTGATGACTTTCAATATGCTTGAGTCTAGCATACTGGTATAAGAGGCCAGAAAGGTCAACAGTAATTCATAACTGCTATAAAATTGTGTAGCATCCTAGGGCTTCTGGAGGATGCTGACATTATCATGCTTCTTCTGCTGGTTTGTATATGTAAATTTGTGATAGGAAGTGCACTGCTTTGCCATATCACATGCAGAGCATCAATCAGGCAGTAGAATACATCAGAGTATTTTCATTATGCCTAGTTATTTACTGCATCAGAAGAAATTACCCTGGCAAGCCAAGCAGCCTTCTCTGGATAGCATGATATGACCAACCAGGTTTCAGCTCAGAAGTCTTGTAAACATTACAGGATTAATCTCGCAATCACAATCATCAATCTTTCCTAGTCCTGCCTGGGTGCAACTGCAGAGATTGGTAACCAGGCAATGTAGATTTAAATTTAACCCTGAACATCAAGAGCTATATGTCAGATCTGTGCACCATATTAAAAACACCTATATTTTTACTCCAGCTTTAGTACAAAATGATGAAAACATAAAATTTTTGCAGTTCAAATTCGTGTCTAATTTTTTATTCCCATTTTTGATGCATTACAGGGAAATAAGAAATATTCTGAAAAAGATACATTTCATAATACCAGAATCTAATGCTAAAATGATGCACTGTGATGCCTAGATCTAATGTATGTATTAGAGACAACTGACACTGCAGTAAAATGTGGAGTAGTAATACAGGTTCAGGACCAGACCTGGGCTCCCTGGCACTGAGCCATTAGAGGTTAGGGCACTGTAGGGGTAATGTACTTAGCCTCTAACAAATGAAGCATTAAATACATCACGCTGACTCATAGGTAGCACTGGCACCAGTTTCTGAAATGACTGCTTGCTTGCCCTCTTGCCAAAGGAGGGAGATTCTGGCAAATCTAGATCCTCTGTGTAAAAATGAGAAGCTGGGAAATGAGACCAGCATATATGAATGTTTCATCATTGTGTGTTTAACTATGTGCAGTATATAACCTAGCCTACTGAGATAATGAAGAATATAACATGTATTCTTTTTTTTTTTTAAGTCACATGAAAATAGCAGTGATAGTGATCATTTTTCAGTAGTCAAGAAACAATAAATATATAATGAGCGGATCCTGTATAGAGACTGTGTGGCAGTTTAATTTGAACTTGATCTTTATTTTTATTCTTGCTCAAAATATTTTTTGCTGCATGCATCCTAAACATTTTCTCCCTTTTTATCTTTGCATCCTAAACACTTTTCTCCCTTTCTATCTGTCTATGTTTTTCTCTCCCTTACTCTGTCTCTGTCTCTTTGTCTTTCTCTTTCTCTCTCTTTCTCACATATATAGTTGTTCTGTTTTATAGAATGCCTATAAAAATTGTTAATAAGCTTGGGCTTACTTTTATGATTTACAGAAATATTAATTTCCATGGGTTTCTGCCTTTCTCTTTATTTAATCAGAACTGCAGGCACTTTACTGCTGTATAGAATGTATTCCCTCTGTAATAGGTTCCTGTTTAGCAAGAAAGCTAGCCTCTGCCAACTAAATAATTCCTGTATAATATGCAGTGATCATACTCATTTGGTCTTCAATGATGAAAACTCAGCAACACAGTGCTTAGCTTATGCACAGATGTGAAACCACTGATTTCAGAGATGCTTCCTGATTTATGCCAGCTGAATGTCTCATTTAAAGCATGCTTTCCTTCTACAGATGTGGGGACTGAACAGTTAAATGCGGAGAAGATGGGTGTACTGCAGTGCTTACTCCATTATTTCTGTTCACAATCCTCCTCCCCCAAATTGATTTTTTATCTTTTTGACCATTTTTAAATAACTAATAGCCTGATATACTTTTGTGACTATATCTAGTCACATGCTGTTCCCTTCACAGGCCCAGTTAAACCCACAATACATAAGTCTTCTAATGCAGATAAGACAAATGTGTACCACCTCACACAGATGAGCTTGGTGCACATGGGAGTGTGAGGGGTGTGTGACTTACCTGTTTGCAGAGAGGAATCACAAACCTCTTTAGGAGGCAAAAAGCACATTATAAAATAAGGTGGCGATATGATTCCCAGTTCTTTGTGGCTTCTTACCATAGTGAGATTAGGCATTTCTTTTACCACAGGCTTGTAGAAATTTCTTGGGTAAGCAGGAAGATATGAGAATTGTATAAAAAAATGGCCTGGCTTAGTCACTCAGTGCAAGATACCCTTCTGCCTCTCATGCCTAGAACATCTGCAATCTCTGGGCAGCCGGAGTACAATCCTTTGGGCCCAGCTGTGCCATGGCAAATGTAACCACCTATCCTTCTGCTGGGGCATGGTTAGGTTGGCAGTACCAGAGGGGGTGAGCAGGTGCACAGCTCTGTACGCACGCATGGAAGCCGAAGATTTCTGACTCTGAGCAGCAATGGAGATTACAAATATAAACCACGGCCTGAACATAATGAAACAGTGGTACCTTCACTCTCCTTTGTAAAGAAGTAGCCTCTGTAAAGAAAAAGAGCTCCATTCTCTCTTCTTGTTGTTCAAAAATACCATTAAAACAAGATATTAATCTTCTCGTTCAGTACTAGAAGACAGTGATTATTTTTTCTGCTTTTCACATTAACTGATGACACAGAACGAAAAGCTGACTTATTGTAAACTATCACAGAACAAAAAGCAGGCTGAAAATTCCACCCTTTGCTAAGGCTGAATCCACAGCATGACATAAGGCAGGTCACTAGACTCTAAACTTGAAGGAAGTTTGCCCTAGAGAGTGTTGCAATGCACGTCAGCTTATTAATTTAGAGACCTATTAGTGACAGGCCACAAACCCACCCATAAATCTATAAAGAGTAAAGGACTGAACAGAACTGTTCAATTCCAGAAATTGCTCATGTGTTTGGTGAATTATGAAATATAATTTTTGAACCTCTTGTACTAGATACACCTAGGAAATTCTGAGCTGGACATGTTTTATAGGCCAGGCAAATTTTTCTAAGCCACTGAATGGCACTGCAGTGTGTGCCACCTTATGAGAAGTTGCAGTTCTAGAAGAGGCCAAGGAAGCATTCCCTCTGGAGCCCCTCTAACATGCCTGAGAATTTCTAGCATCTGCTGCTTCCACAGAAAAATACCAATGAATGAGCTTAGTGTTAGGAGCTGAGAGCATTAGTGCACCGAGGAGGACATCACCCAACACCTCAGGCAGTGAGATGTCATGAGCCAAATATATTTCCATGACTTCTCCCAGTCTTCTGATTTCCATTCAGAGTGGCAGAACCACTGGCACACTCAGTAAGTGTTAGCAGCTGTGGCTGCAGGAGTTACTGTTCCACCTATAAGCAACAGCTGTATAAGAGGGAGCTTTCCAAATTTAAATGGTTTGGCTACTGATGATGCTACCTACATGATGTCCCATTAAAAAGGATATATGACATCACTTCAACCATTCACAGTTTTGCAAGGGTTAAATTCTGCTTGTCTATATAAGAAGCTAGTATGCAGGGGAGGAAATTAAGAGAGCAATAACTACAGCACCTCACAGGACTGGGCTCTTTCTTCATAGGCTGTTTAGATAAGAAGTTTTTTAAGGAAAGTACTCTATCTTCATTCCTGTCTAAATAGGTACCTTTTTGTATGGATGTTCCTAGAATGCATTGTTTGGTGCTACACACTTCACTTTCTACTAAAGGCTATGCCTGTGCAGTATAGCCAGATTATCATAAATTCACATTAATGCTCACTAATATCTACCTCCTCCAAACCTCAGCCAAATGGGGGCAGAGCCAAAAGCAGGACCTGAAACACATTCCTGTACACACAAGCCTGAGGCCATCTCTCCAGCTATTGACCCAGCTAATCTCAAACTCAAACTTAGCATGATGTTGTGGGAGCACTGATTCTTAAACAGCAATGAAAAGCAAAACAAAACAGGGTCATCAGTCTTGATGGTTTACACCTAATTAATGAACTCTAGGACTCATTACTTATTCTTTCAACACCACCACCCCTTACGCTTTTAAAAGCCTCCCCAAAATTATTCTTATCTTTTGTCCTTCGAACTCTTCTCAACAGTTTGGTTTTTTCTTATCTCTTGCATCAAACAGGATCCATCACCAACCTTTTTTCATCATCTTGGAGTATATTAGGATGCTCTAGGAATCCTGCCTAGGCTGTTTTATTGTACCTATCACTGCAGTGTGTATGAGCTCAGCATCTCCCAAGACCAGGTTCTTTGTTTATATGCTGCTTAGGTTATAAGGTCTTAGAGGAAAATACTCTGGTTTCTTCCCTACCTTAATAGCCTAGCCTACTGTTTGCCTTACACAAATAAACTGTAATAGCATTTGGATTAATTTCAAAAAAAATGTTTATCCATTGTACCTATTCTCAGCTTTACAATATTGGAGTCACTTAATGTGACAGTATTAGCTGCACTTTGGGATTGTCCATCTGTGGGGAAAAAAAAAATTAAGACCTTCACCACTTTGGTCAGAAGCTGGAAGTGTGTATGCATTCTTCTTCACATAAATCTGTCAGCAGTCTTGGAGCTAGGGCCAGAAAGTAGATGGAGTGCTCCACCCCACTAACAACCAGGTTCGTGGTAATGACAGACTAGCAAATATTTTATGATTCCACTGGAGCCTTATCCCTGAATCTCTGTGTCTGTGAAACTCAAATGTAGAGTAGCACAGAGAAAGCCACATCTCTTAATGAGACAGAAAGTGCCTGCTAATTTGTGTAGAGATTCCACCACAGAATACCTTTAATGGTCACTTCAGACTAGAGACCACTGCTTAGGCATGTGTCCATGCTTAGTAGCTCTGATAGAGCTGGGAGGAGCTAAAACTAGGCAGATCAACAGGAAACCAGCCACTGGACAAGCCTATCATACTGTTATAATGCAATAGAATAAATATTTTTTTTGTGCCCTCAGTTTCAAAGTTCTTTACTTTGAACACAAGCAATTTAGAACAGGGAAAGCTCAAATTCAGAGAACATTAATCCTGATGAAAAATTTACAATTTAGGAACTTATTGCATCCTTCCTCTTTTCTTAACACTAGAATTATACTTCTATGTGCTTGGGAAATATATTAACTGGAAAAATTAAAAATAGAATGAAAAAATTTTGATTCACAATAATTATTTACGATTCATTTAGACCTGGGAATGAGGATTTATTTAGATGTGCATTTTCCTCTAAAACTTACTGAAAAGACCAAAATAAGCCCTAACTGCAGAAGCAGGTATGTGCCATACACTTTTCGAACTAGCTACAATGTGAATCCTGTGACCAAGTAGTTCCTAGATTTTTCAAAATATCCATGACTTAATGTTGCAACAAAATACATGTAAAAATACTAAATTAAGGTTCTAACTCCTGTCAGCTGATATTCTTCTCTCTTTTCCTCATTATTTGTCCCCGTCTTTCCTTGTTTATTTTGAAGAAAACATTTGGTAGGTCAGCTTTCAGTAGCCAAGAAAGAGTTGAATATGTGTATGTATTGATATAAAAATACTTTCCTACTTTCCTTGCAACTGTATAAGTTTTATCTCCATCCCAACTCATCTTCCTCTTTCCTTTTGTTCCTTTTCAGCATATCATATGAGTAGCCTTGGATAATAAGATGCTTGGGCAGAAAGTTTTATATGTCACTAATTCCATTAACACACGTCTGTAACTCTCACACTCAAAAGTAAATTGTGGATGTCTACAAAAAGGTTCTGTCCATATCTGTGCTTAAGGTGGCAGGTTTTGGAGGTGAGGTTTTCCTCCGTTTTTTTCTTCTCACTTTACTCCTTCCTTTTCTTTCACTTGTCATTCCTCCTAAAGCCACACTATTACGGGAAGGTTTGCTTGTGAGATGATGTGATTCACACTGTATCTTGAATTCTGTTAAATTTTCCTTCCAGGGGCAGGAGTTTCTACACAAAACACTTCTGAGCATTTGAACATAGGTTGCATACACTTCAGCATTTTCAATAAGAAAAGCTGCATGGTGGATCTTGGCTAAAAGCCAGTATCTAAAATATCCTTAAATATAAGGACCAGGAAGTTGATTTGTATCTGGATAATGAATGCAGAAATCCATTAGAGCGTGCAGATTTCCATTATGATCTCTTGGCAGGTTTTCCTGCTTAAGAGGTGGGCTGCTGAGTGTTGAACAAGATGAAACTTCTGTGGAGCCCTTAGCCCTAAGTTAGGAACATGGAGATGATAAAAGCATGAATCACAGTTTCCAGATCTTCTTTTGACAGCAATAGGCACAGCCTCTTGGGGAAGGGAGAGCAACCATTTCTTACCACAATTATCTCTGTAGTCAGGACTATCAATGGATCTAATACAGCCTCAAGATTGTTCTATATTATCAGCTAGAAGGGCCATATGCTCCGTTCAAGCTACAGTCAACATTACTGATTGCTCCTTTCAGTGTTTTGCATTAACTTACTTTTCCCATTAGGAGGTGGCTTTAAAATTTTTAAGGGTCTTGTTCAGCTATGTGTAAGCTTCTCAAATCCTTGCATCAATTTAAACTTTTCTCATAATTTTATGTTCCCTCTTGTGGGAGATGAAATTGGTTGTAGAGGTTAAGATGGCGATCGTGGAGCTGGTGAAAGTCCAGCAAAATTGTGGTACTGCAATTATCTCCAGGGATCTCTAAAAAGGAGTGAGATTAATCCACACAGGGATCCATATAGGTAACCTATAGATTGACAACTCTCTCACAGTCAGCTGAGGTCTACACCACTTTGGGTATTTCTTCACCCAGTCACTGAAGGTTGCCCACTCCCCACACCCAAACTGCATTGTCTGTTCCTGCATGTAGCCTGATGATGATGTCTCCAATGTGTTGGTATAAGCCATATCTTTGTACCACAATGTTCTCATTGACTAGTCAAGAAAAGGATTTTAGAGAGTATTTGACAGCAGGTGAGATCATTTTGGTCAAGTGTTTAGCGTCCTGAAAGATCTATTGCACATTATGATGGTTGGGAGATTACTTTCTGTGAACCAGCATTTATGTTTCCGGTCATTAAAGTAGCCAGTTGCACTTTGATAGCTTTTACTAGCTATTAGGGTCAAGAATTTGCTTAATAAATCATAATAACGTATGTGAAGACATTTTTTAAAGCTCTGAAAGTATACACCACATTATTGGCAATGCCTATGTAGAATCCACCTTTTCTGAGTGTTTGAATTGTGTATGCATTGTTCAAAATAAAGTCTTGGGTACTCCATACTTTAAGAAAGAGGCCTGAGTAGATTTTTTTCATTTTTATAGAATGAG
Source organism: Vireo altiloquus (assembly GCA_013396875.1). Lineage (NCBI taxonomy): Eukaryota > Metazoa > Chordata > Aves > Passeriformes > Vireonidae > Vireo > Vireo altiloquus. The sequence goes on from VZRF01005005.1 coordinate 437,310, forward strand.
GGCACATATTCAGCTCTCTGAGCTTGCACAAAAACCAGATATTTGTTTTTGTTATTGAGACCCATGCTTGTGCATAGTCATATACCAAGAGAAAGAAGCAATTTATGCCTAGCTTTTCCTGCCTTGTGAAGGAAGGAAGTCTTGAATTGGTTTTATTCCTCTTGGTCCAGCACATTTAGAAATGAAAGATTGTGCTGGCCACAGGACAGTGAAGAATCTTCCATGATCGTGTGGTGTTATGCTGTGGTTTCTTCACTATGAGAAAAAATTTCATGAAAGACACTGCATGACCAATTTGTCCATCTAAAATGGCATCAACATTTGAAACAGAATCAAAAATCTCATCCTATAGAATATCTGTATTGCTGTATATGATCATTATGTGTGTAAACACAGTGTGTGTGTTTGCATGTTAGGTTTGAGCACAGACATTATTCCTCCTTTCTAGCCACAGCAACCATAATCAGCATGAAAAGATTAAGGCACATGCTTCCTTTTGTCACTCCCTGTACATTTATTTGTATATGCACTTATTTAAGTATGTACACTCTGCAAAAGTAAAGAATTTTCATTAGTTGTCAGTAAAATGCTGTTCATCCTTCTCTTTGAAAAGGAAGACTAGGAGTAGATGAACTTCATATTCACTGTAGTTTTTTGTGCTACTATCTGCCTTAAAAAACTTAATAAATTTTTAGGTTAAAAAACAATAGAAAAATCTCCAAAAGATGGTATTTTTATGAAACCCATATTAAGGAAGGGAACCTAAATTAATGGCTCTGGATCTTCTCTGCCTCTGCTCTTAAATAATTAACATTTATTTGATTGAAGCAATATCTGATGTTATTTGATTGCTTCCCTTTAACAAGGTCTGCAGAAAATATGTGTATACAATATGTATATACGTAAGTATGTCTCAGTCTTTGGCATGGTCCTGCTTTTAATATTTTTCTCAACTCCTACATTTAAAATATCAATGGTTTACAATTTCTGAGATGATATGCTGTAAAAGCAATGATGGGTTTGGTCTCTGTCAGTTGGGCTTTTTCCTTTTCTATCCATATATAATAATTTGATTGCTTGAGCTCTGACTTTGTTCTTCTGTTATATTTGTTGCCACCCCAATATTTCTCATCTACCAGGACCCGTGGAGAGCCTGAAGCTTAGGTGTGCTGTTGATGTTTCATGAATATATGAAAAGAAGTAAAAAATAGTCAGAGGAACTATTTCAGCCTGGAGATTTGAATAGTAGTCTCAGAGAAGTCTGGATTAGGATGGTGGGTGGGTTGTGTTTCTTTTCTTTTCTCTTCTTTTTNGGGCTGGAACCTTGCATTCATACAGCACTTCACACAGGAGGACCTTGATCCTGGCCAGGACCTCTGAGTGCTACCATTATACAAATAATAATAAAATGAAGCAGAACAAAACAGGAGCCCTATGGGCTAGTTTTTAATGCTCCTATCTCTTCTTCATTAAAATTAAACCAGTTGAAAGATAACACTGAGCAAGGGATTTTTTCTATTTTATTTTCAATGATTGTACATTTTCATAACATGCACATCATGAAATGAGTGGATGACTCATTTTCAAAAAGAAATGATAACACTGGATTCACTTGGTTTTACTAGGCAGGCTGCTAAGCATACATTGTTTAGTGGCATTCTATTCTCCTGGATTAATAGTCATTTTTAAAGGGATTTAATGTTCTGATACAACACTTTCTTTTTAATTGTTATTATTGTATTATTTTAACAATTTTAGTCTGTTAAACAAATCCAGAAAAAAAAAAGCTTAATACCACCATAACAGATTGAGCTAAGTTTATGAAATTTACAGATTACCTAAAATGCTAGTAGTTAATTACAGTCTGCTTTCCCTGGCATGTCAGCTTGATTAAATTTGGAGTTCCAAGATGAATTGGCCCAAATTCATTAGTGTTCCCCGGGTGCATATGTTGGTCAAGGTCAAGCGAAGCACATTGACTGTAGTGTTAGTCAGGAGGGGGAAGGGTTTCTAAAGAAGGTGGACTCTTAAAAGGTCTGGGGTTGCAGCAAGAAACTTTGATACTTTTTAACTTAATAAATCTTGACAGCCTAATCATGGCTAAGCCTTTGCAGTGTTATTGGTACAGATGGCAAAGCTAGACATATTTAAAGAGATCTCAGCAGCTAGTGGCAGGAGAGCATTGAATCCAAATGCACTGTTGGGCTCTCAGAGAAAGTGCAAGAAGGGAGGATAAAAAGCTACACAGCATTTCCATCTCTTGACATCTCCAACAGCCTCAGATACAAAATATGATAAGGCTCCTGCTGAGCTAATAAGCCCAACAAATGTCTGTGTCCATGAAGTAGATGAAGTGGGATCAAGTAGTTGGGGGCTGCTGTATGAAAATAAGCCAGCACCCAGGGTATAATGGCACTGTAGAAAGCTGCAAGGTCAGGCTGATGACAGAAACACTGGATAAGTAGAGACCCCATCAGTAAAACAGGTTTGCCTGCTGGATCTGAGCCACATAACTATTAAAAAAAAAAACAACCCCTATGTTTCAGAAAACTTGTCTTGTTTAGTAAATAGGACAGTGTTTAGTTTGTTCTATGAAAAAACACAATTGTTTCCTACTTATCGCCATACAGATTGTAGATTAATAGTTTCTCTGCAAAATACATCAAAACAGACCTGAAAAGAACATTTGACTGCAAACTAAAGGAGATTTTTAAAGGAAAATGTAATACCAGATGAACAGATTTGTTTATTTCATGAACCACAAATATATCTCTATTCCTTTCACTCTTAAATAAAAGTCCGTGAGTTCCAACCAAATAATTTAAGATTAAATCATGCTGGATATACAAGAGTGATAAATGTAACTCCTTTCATTCTCAAAAAGAAAAAAAAAAAAAAGAAAAAAAAAATACCTATCTTACTGAAATCGCGTTATAATAATAATTAGGCAGTGCTCAGTAACAGGTCAAGCTGTTGCATTAATTCTTAAAACATATTCTCTTAGTGCTACTTGTAAAGGTGTGTTTGAAAAGTGCAGAACCCTCTAAATACCACGTGCATTTGTTTGTTATATTTTGGAGATAACACAGAAAAATCTGACAGCCCATCACGAAGGTCATACCTTTAATTCCCTTTAACTATGCGATGTTTTAAATTTATACAAATATAATTATTTCTAAATTCTAGTGTGCTGTACATGTGCTACCGAAGCCAAAACAAGGCAGATCTGGTCCTGCGAGTAACAACAGCATTAGGAAAATAAATCAGTAGTGATAGATGATGAATATTTATGATTGTTTCTCTCCTACCATTTTAATCATTTACAGATATTTTCAGTTTCCATCCAGCAGAAGTACAACTGAACGCCGTGCTTCCCCTGGAGTCTCAGAGAGGATGCATAATAATGCGGGCAGCGGGCTCTGGCCCCGCTCGGGCCGGCTCGCACATGGAGCGGCGGCGCGCATTGGGATGCAGAGCCGCTCGGCAGCAGCTCCGGAGCCGCGGTGCCTCGGGCAGCCGCCGTGCCTCCCGGAGCTCCGTGCCGGCCCTGGAGGAGGCCACTGCCTGCTCCAGCCTTTGAGGCTGCCCCTGCCTGCCCCTGAGCCGAGGGGCCGGGGCTGACCCGCTCCCACCCCGCACGGCCTGAGCCAGGGCTGCTCTTCTCTTTGATCCTCCTGCCATGGTGCAAACTGCGGGGGTACCTCTCTGCTCTGAGGGGTTTCACTTGGATTAGGTTTGTAGGTGACTGCCACTCACTTTAACAACTCGTGTCTCCCTCCCCTCCCTTCCCTTCCGTCTTCAATGCACATGACAGTATTTTTTCAGTCCTGCCAAGCATCCCAGCCTATATATTCCCATTTATCACACAAACATCTCTGCACCTTTTTACTGTACAACTCCTTCCAATCAGCAAAAAGCCCAGGAGCAATAATATATTTAAAGTACCCTGCCAGAGCATTTCACTGCCTGATGGCTGAGGAGAAGAGGAAGTCTGAGAGCTGGGGAACAGAGTAGGAAAAGACAGCTGTAGGACAGATTCCTCTGTACTGCACCCAGACCATGATGCGGTCCTGAGCACAAACAGGGCACTAGGAATGAAATATCATATAAAACATAATGCCTGGCATCAGAAGACAGACTTAAAGCTTCACCCTAGGTATTCCCCCTAAAAGAGCATTGTAAACATCTAGTTCTGCCTTATATGTATCAGACAACTCTGAATTCATGTCCTTGTAACTGCTTTCTCAGTGCACTGAAAGCTGTAAGAACCAGCTAGAAGTGAATGGGATGTAAAACTATATGTTAGTACTGAGCACTGCGTTTGGAGTGGGACCTCACACAATGCAAATGGTGAGGTGACCTCAAACAGAAGGATGGGCTTTCGGGTTGAGTGCAGTATAGAAATTAATTTAAAATAGCGGTTATCAAATACCAATTACCAAATTACTGAGCACTGCCAGGTTGTGTTTACAGAAAAGCAGACTCATTTCACCTTTTGAGCCAAACCAGACAATGGGATGCAGTGGGTAGCACAGTTAAACCTAATGTGTGAGGTGCAGGATCGCTGTTTAGCCACATTGTGGGTTATCTGGTCCACTGCCAAACTGTTCAAGTCACAGGTGAGTTGTAAAGAAGGAAAGGCCAGGTTCTAGCTTAGCAGCAAATTCTGAAAAGGGCAGAGAACAAAACGAGAAAAACAAGGGCTAGTTTGTGAGACAATTCCTTTACTTGGTTGAAAATGTTGTTGCTAGTGGAGCCCAGTTACTTAAACCTGCCTGGATTTTTGCTACCATCGGTGGCTGTTCCTGTAAGTTGTAATGGATCTATGCATCACATTGAAAAGCCATGGCTGCTTTTTCAGTCATACTCACCATACTTCCTTTTCCTGAAGCAAGTATTCACGAAGATTTTCACCCACTCTTTGCAACCATTGAATCTCAAGATAGGTAATTTCAGGTAGATGATCTCATTCCAGTCTCAGTGCATCTCCTAAAGATTCACGGGGCTGAACTATATCAATTCAGACAGCAGCACACAGGTTTATAGCAACTCAGAACTGATCCACTTCATCTCAGCGATATGTTACCTTTTGATGATCATGAGGAAGAGAAAAGAAGGGGGAATATGTTAGAAAAAGTTCCTAATCCGTGAGTTTTATAAAAATTATGTTTCTAATGAGGGAGGGAAAGCCCCCTTCATTCCTGTATTTTTTAGTAAAAAAAAAAAGTGAGGCAGTTGGCTTCAGTATGTACCCAGTAGCTGTGGTTTCTCGCCTGTGTCACAGTAGGGATTTTAACTGGAAAAAAGCCTGAGAAAGAATAATTTTAGGAATGATTTGTGGTCTAGTGTGACAGGGAATGTCAATGGTTGTTGTACCTATGTAGCATGTACTTATGGGACAAGGAGAATTGTATTTTTAAGAATGACCTGGAGATACTTAGTATTTAAAAAAGGAAAAGGCATATTTAGCAGCTGACACTGACAACTGAGGAACAGTAAGATTTTAGGTAAAATATCAGGACAAAAGTGCCCCCATTTTACGTAATTCTTCATAAAACTTGTTAAAACATAGATACAAGTGTTCCGTTAGTAAGATCATATCTTTGAATAATTAGTATTATTTGGCATAATTTTGCGTAAATAATTTGGTACTTACCTTCCTTGATCTTTTAAGCAGAAGTTACACAAGTTGTAAAATAATGTCACTAATTTACTTTTTGAGACTATTTCTGAATTATTTTAATACCATAAGGAAGAGACTCCTAGAGTAATACTCACTGTAGTACTTTAATTTGCCTAATCCTTTCATGCTGCAGAGATTTAGGAAGACAAAAACAATCTCCATCTCTTGTGCTAAAAAATTAAGGGTCAGCAGATCTGAAATCCCAGGGTGGGCAGCATCCTCAGTGCAACTGGTGGCCAAAGGTAGTCTCTGTTTATCAGTGTGCATCACCCAGCCAAATAAGTAAACTGTATGTGGGAAGAAGGACCATATACAGTCATCTAGAAAGTGAAAAAGTCAGTTGAGGATTCCCAGGGTGCTATTCAATCCCATTGAAAATGTTCCAGGAAGATAAAACCCCTTTTTGTCTCAAATTCATACACTAACATAACTTATCTGCTTCAGCTTAGGGCTGAGGAATATCATGTCTGCTTGTGAGGGACTCCCTTCCCTGCAGTGTGACACCTGAGAATGGCATCACTGCGCAACAAGTGCAACAAAGAAGTGCAAACAACTGTCCCAAATGCTGGCAGAAGCATTAGAAGAATAAAAAACACAGCAAGGGTTTTACCCAATGCCAGTCCATTACAAAATTTTCAGTTAGGACAAAAATCTTTAAGTCGAATTTTCTAATTGAATGTCTCTTCTAAAGAATGTAGATGCCTCTTACATACATCCAGAGTGATAAGGCATTTGGAAAAATTTGGCTGGTGCCAGAGAAAACCCGATTTTAAAAAATCAGTAATACATTAAAAGCATAACTAAAAGGGTCTGAAAAACAACTCATATACATTCGATTTAAGATGATTAATTTGAATAACTATAGAAAGGGATGAATGTAAATGAAAACACAGGATTTTGCTATCATCTCACTTCATTAAGTTATTATTTTAAAAGTGCATGTATTTTTTAAATGATAGATTAAAAAAATAACATGGAATGGATTATATTACACAATTATTTTAACATAGTGGATAGCTGAAACATAAAATATTAATTTCATCAATATAATTCATATAGATGTATGTATTTATAACTAGCAATTTGTATTTAACTCTCTAAAGTATAAATTGCAGGGAGTATTTTGACTGGATCTTTAATTTTTTTTTCCATTGCATCACAGTAAATATTTCCAGTCTTTTCCTTTATTTTTTTTTCTCCTGGCAAGAAGTCTGTCTCTCACTGAACAAAGGAAATGATAGATGTGAGCCTCTATGATTGCTGAGAAGGCAGACACAGTAATGACACTCAGAAAATTCTCTTCAGTTCAGAAATCATATCTAGTACATTAGAAGCATTCAGGTTTTCAGAGCACTATGTGCAAAATTCTGTTTTTTCTTAGGATCTTGGTTTGTTGTTAAAGTAAATTAAGTAAAACACATCAAATGAGCACATCTAAAATGTGTGCCATACAGGATAATTTAATTTCTATCTTTTTTTCTTTAATTATTTTAAATTGTTTGTTTTGAGGTAGAAGAGACATATAGAGTATCAGAGAAGAATTGTGTGTCTTTGTTACTAATGCAGTATGTAGGAGGCAATACATACTAGCACCTGAATGCCTAAGAAATACAGGATTTGAAGGTTAATTGACTCACTGACACCAGAGATTGGATTTGTCCCAAACTTTTCATAAATACAGACTTTTGTACAAATACATTGTGAGTCTGTATGTCTGTGACCTAATTCTGACTTTCCTCCACCTGCAGCTAACAGGAAAGCCACTCTGAATGAGTTGTGACAAAAATATGGTAGGGGAGAGAGCTGGCAGTGAAAAACAGAAATATTTGAAAAGTGAGGTCCATTCTTTATTTTTTTGCTTAAGCTGTGCATAGATATTTCTGGTGCCAGACAAAATTTGAAATGGAGGTGAAAAATGTGACTTAAATCATCTCTCTTTACATTGCCAAGAAAGAAAGGGACTGTGTTTTTGTATACCCAAATCCACCAAAAATCCACTTATTTGTCCACCAAAATTCAAAACTTGCCAAAGACAGGGAAACATTTTGATCAATCCTTGCCAGAAAAGTGGAATTTAAATTGACAACACTGGGACTGTGATCATCATGGTCATTGAATACTAGTCAGCCTACACTAGGTAGCAGGAACCACATGTCCCAGGATCTTACTTCCCCAAATTCAGCCAGTACACATTTTTCTGTTCAGTCACACCTTTTTTTTAATAGCTTTGCTGGTTGTATTCATCTGCAGTGGGTAGAAAAAATACTTTTAAAAGAATCTTACTAGACAGTATAACCACATATACTCCATAATTTCTTAAACAATGTCCAGAACTTAACTTATTTTATTAATTTATTTTTCTGTTAGCTTTGGTTTAGGGTTATGGATTTTTTGTAATATTTACTAATGTGCAGTCAATATTTTATGCTTCTATCTAAATCAATACAAAGGCCACACTGACTTCAGTAAAAAAAATTGAATTTTGGAAAAAAATCTTTATCCTTTAGTTGATATTCGTTACTTCATAGAATCACAGAATGGTTTGGGTCAGAATGGACCGTAGAGATCAACTTGTTCCAATTTCTCTGCCGTGGGCAGGGACTCCTTCCACTAAACCTGGTTGATGAGAGCCCAATCCACCCTGGCTTTGAACACTTCCAAGGACAGGCATCCACAACTTCTCTGGGCAACCTGTTCCAGTGCCTCACCACCCCCAGAGTACAGAATTTCTATATCTAATTAATATCTAATCTAAATTAAATTTTGGTTCCTTGTCCTGTCACTACATTCCCTTGCCAAAAATCCCTCTCTGGCTCTATTGTAGCCCCCTTTAGGTACTGGAAAGTTCTAAAAGGTCTCCCTGGAGCCTTCTTTTTAGGGTGAACAGTCCCAACTCTCCTAGCGTGAGGAAAGTGCTCCAGCCCTCTGGGCATTTTCATGGCCCTCCTCTGGGTTCACTCCAAGAGGTTCATGTGCTCTTGTGCTGAGGACCCCAAAGCTGGATGCAGCACTCGGGGTGGAATCTCCTGAGAGCAGAGTACAGGGGCAGAATCACTTCCCTCAGCCTGCTGGTCACGTTGCTTTTGATGAAGACCAAGGTATGGCTGCCTTTCTGGGCTGCAGGCACACACTACTGAACATTATTTGTTCCAATTCACCATGTAATTGGGTCCTTTCCTGAAAATAAAAATGCTATAAGCATTTGTTCCTGCTCTCAGACTTTTAGTTAGCCAGGGTGACACATTTTCTGCATATTAGTCTATTCCCGGTAGTTTGAAAGGGCTTTTATTTCTGGTTTTCTGTGCATATCAGAGGTTTTCTGTAAAGAAAAGTATAACAGAATAAAATATCTCATATTTAAACTTCTTTAAGTAAATCAGAGTATTAAATATTAGAATTTTTAGATGCTATTCTCTAGCAGGGTTGATTCAACCTGTGAAAATTTTATTGACATATTTTTTTCAATAGAAAAACATCAGTCATAGTAGGTGTTACATGTGAACTGTTTGGACTGCTTCTGGCCTTTTGTGTACCAGGTTATAATTGGTGATCAACAGTTTCCTCAACTATAATCATGAAAGACAGCTAAAATCTTGACAGTACTCGTTGGTCTAACTGAAGTCTAGTACATCACCACTAGTTACAAATGGTTGCAACAAGATACTCTCTGCTATGACTCACCCTTTAATTAATGCTGCAGAGAAACCTTATTCTTTTCTGCATGTCAACATACTCGCCAGAATTTTCATTTCAATTTTTATTGTTAGTTTAATTTTCGTGTTCATTTGAATTAAAGGGAAAACATTTGGTTTTCATAGCAGTGTATGCAAATGTTTTGAATCACTGGGACTTGACCTTCTGTAGTTTACAAGCTGTGTTGGCAAAGCCTGGGTTTTTTTCAGCTGCAACAACTGATATATTGCGTTGTCTGTGGTTACTTGTTCCTGACTCTGAAGCCAATGAGGTTTTTTTTCGGAGCCTTTGTCCTAGCTGTTGTAAAGCTATTTTGAGGGTATAACAGCTCTCTCATTTGACAAGCTCAACTACTCCTTGCATTGAAGTTGTTAATGTCTTTAAATAAAATCTTCCCTTGCTATCTGATGTATTTCTACACTCCTGAAACTGATGCCTGGAATAGCTTAATACATGTGCTAACAGCTACTCTAAATTAATTTCCATATATACAGTACTTGCTACATATTTAGATTGCCTATTGTTAGTTAGCTTTGGATATGTACCTACAGTGGTCTACTGTTTACAGGGACTAGGAAAATTATCTACTGTCAACCTCGTGACCAGGCATTTCACAGCTAGAGCTAAGAAGTCTAGCTGGTATAAAAGCACTCTTCAGGGTAAAGTTGATGAATTGTAGTAATCCTGACTGGTGTCAGGACAAAGGATTCTCTCTAATTGAGCATGGCTGAAGAATCAGTAAGGGGCAGTATTAGTTAACTGGCCTAAAATGAAACTTTCAATAGACCATCCCTCCCTCTCACACAGAAAATGAATTGGAGCATTAAAGCCACCCCCCTACATCATCTCTTATCAAAGACCTCCATCTCTTGCTCATATACAATATAGCCTGCTCCATAGGCTCTGGTGCCAACACTGCTGGTTTCTCCACCACAATGTGCTATGCAAAATTAACTGCTCTTGTAAATAGAAACAACTTCGATAGGAAAGCATCTTTACCTCTTTGAGCCACTGAGAATTAATATTCATTGGTTGTTGAAGAACTTGAGACATCTGCATTATTTTTATGAATACCAGCTCTGGCCCTGGAGACAAGTTCATTGAGCTTGTCCTGCCTGGCTGGGTAGTTCCAAGAAAAGTTTTGGGAAATGTTTGAAGAAATCAAACAATGCTGAAGACAATAAATTATTAGACAGATTATGAAGAAGCCTCCTTCAAACAATAGAGAACCAGGAAGCTCTGCCTGTATTCCCTATACCTGGCTACTAAGAGAAGTCAGACAAGCTTAACAATGTTTTATCTTCCCAGCCCAAATCTGAGATCAAAGGGGAGAGTAATCTATTAAAGGCTCTAAAGAAAATGGTGGAAGTATCAGCAGCTGAAAAAAACACATGCATTTGGTTCCACAAAGGCTGGTAATAATCCTCACCTATGAATTAAGTGTGTCAGCTGAGTGGAGCTTGTCAACAGTAAAATAAATATAGTTAAACAGTGTGACCATAAGGCTGTTCATACTTCATCCACTTGCTATGCTTGTTATGCTGCTTTGAGCAAATAAACAATGCTTTGTTTTAAAGAAGCTGTTATGGATCACTTAAGGCTAACTAGAAAAGTAACTTGCATGCCAAAAAAAAGTATTTTAGTTTGTTCTGCATGCAGAAGAACAAAATCTGTGTTTTCCTTCAGGTATATTTTGAACTAGAAGTCCTTGCGCTCTTTGCCGTAGTTTGGATGTAAAATAATAGGCATGGCTCTAGGCCTGAGCAGGTGTATCTCCTACTTACATGGTGTTCACTTGAAAACCAGCTTCAGACAATGATTATTTCAGAAGTGTGACAAATCATTTAATTCTGTTTATCTTCTGACAGTCCTTTTCTTTAATATAAATATCAGAAGATGAAACTAAAATTAAAAAACTTGTTGAAAATCTGTTCTTAATGGACAAATATATAAAACCTCATATACTGAAGAAGAGGTCTTTCTATATCAGCAAGTAAGTTAATGGAAAAACAAGAATTTTGGTCCCTTTGACTTCCTGATATGCTTTCTGCAGCCACAGCATGCTCGCTAACATCTGGTCAACAGAGATCTTTGAGAATACAACATAAAAATTAACTTACATTGTATGAGAAGCAATAGGAGGGAAATATTCCTTTTAAAGATTGGCTGAGGGACTCCAGAACTAGTTGCTTGAATTGTCATAAAGGACTGATAGGGTTAAATAGTAGTAGCCCTTTTTAATAATTTCTTTGCTTACAAGTAGAGACTTTAACTGATTGGGCAGAACTGCCTGCATGTAACACCTAAGTGCAAAGTTGACAAAAAGCACTGGCAAGCTCGAAGCCATGTGGATGGGCTTAGTGCACCGGTATGATGCAGATAAATTTCGTTCTCAGAAGAACAAAACAGTTCTGGAACTGTAAGGCTTGTCCATAAAAAAAACATTCTAAGTCAGCACCTGAACATATATGTAGAAGGCAAGATGGTTTTCTGGTGCAGAAAGCAATTGGGGCTACTGTGGTGACATAGGACTCGCAGGGACTGGCATCCAGAAAGACAGACTCTGAGATGCTAAAATTAGGATTTCTAATGGAAAATGGTGTAAAAAAATTAAAGACTTATATATTTATGTTCATAGGAATACTTGCACCCCTTCTAAGTGGCCTGGGTGCAAAGAAATAGAGAGTCTTGCTCCAATTCTCCCATCTTGTCTACCTGCAAATTTAAAATGGATTATACAGTGGGATGGCTATACCAAAAAAAAAAAACCCAGTAACCATTATAGTATTCAATCTCGAGAAGTGAAGCCTGTTCACTTGAGAAGTTCTTGCCTCAGATTAAACGGAAGAAAGATGTAAGCCTGAAGCCCAGATAAGTGACCATGCATTGTGTGGCTTACATGAATTATTCTTGATCAGCAGTAAACTGATGCAGCATTTAGCTTCAACTATAGCTGAACGATTACTTCACTTGCCTTGTTATTTTTCTACTAGTATAGCTAGTCCAGTTTGGTGTGGATTTTCTTTCGGGTTTTGGTTTTGAGGCTTTGTGTCTCTGTTTTTAATTTTAAGCAAAAGATCTACTCCTATTCCACATTATGCTACAGCTCAGTACCAGAACTTGATGGGAACTTGAAGGAAGCATGTTTCACCTTGAAAAGGAAGACTTTTGAATTCTAAACTTCTTCTCATACAAGATCATCAAAGATGATATCAGTCTTGTTTTCTTCTCCATTTGTTGTTTCTTCTTCGTTTGTTGATTTTTTCTTTGCTTTTATTTCCACTAAATTCAAACAACTTACAGGCTCGTCCTAACAAATTTTTGAAAATTTCCAGTCTTATTTTGTATTCAAAATTCAAATTAAACTTCTGGAACTCATTCTTTATTTGACTGGATCCTTTATTTGACCCTTACCACTGCTACCCATTATTAATACCCTGATTATATGACACAAAGTCATCACAGAAAAGAGGAAATCAAGGCTTTGCCTGTCTTACCCTTGGTGTTTCTCTGTTCTTTTTTTGGTAACAAATCTTTCCTAAAACTGGCCTGTGTGGGAAAAGCTAACTTTGGTGAAGCTGAAGTCATCAGAATCTGCTTGTTAAAGTTACAATATCACAAAATGGTTGAGGCTGAAGAGGACCTCTGGAGGGTATTTGTCCAATCTCTCCTTTTATGCAGGGCCACCTGGAGCTGGTTGCCAAGAACCATGTCCATACCACTTTTCTATATGTCCAATAATGAAGACTCCACCACCTCCCTGAGAACCTGTGCCAGTGCTCAGTAACCCTCACTGAGAAAAAGTGTCTCCTGATGTCCAGAGGAAACTCCCCGTCTGGTCCCATTGCCTCTGCTCCTGTCACTGGGTGTCCTTGAGAAGAGGACCTTAAAGAGGTCTGCCTGTTCTCTTTGGCACTCCTTTCAGGTATTTATGTCCATTAATGGAATCTTCCTGAGCTTTCTCTTCTCCAGGCTGAACAGTAATAGCTCTCTCAGTCTTTCCTCCTCAGAGAGATGCTTCACTCCCTTCATCATCTTTGTGGTCCTTTGCAGGACCATTGGGTAGCAGGGTGACTTCATTGCAAGGGCCCTCAATAATCTTTGAATAATCATGACAATCAGGAGAAGTGTCCAAGAACTGAAGAAAAGGATGTGTCACTTCTGAATAAAAAGAAGGACCTAGGGAACACAAGCCTATGAACTTCACCTCAGTACTTGGAAAGGTGATGGAGTAGCTGATTCAGGAAATAATTTCCAGGCACCTGAAAAATAAGATAAATCCTAGATCACTGGACTGGGTATCACTTGCACTTTGATAGGGCTAAAGGGTGTTTTCTGTTTGCAAGGGAAAGCCTAATTTTAATGAGACAAGATTAGAAATCTGGTGTGAAAGGGGATCCATGGTTTGGAGGCCTATGACCACATCTAGGCAACCACAGAGTTGCTTCCCTACTAGGTGTACTCCTTTGAGACCATTTTCCTTAGGTCCTCAAGCAGTATCTAGCCAAGGGGAGTGTTAAAGCCTTCTGCTTCATTCCTGGTTCTTGAAACTCTTCGTGTGGCCATTTTGAGAGTTGGTCATGTGAATTCAGCTCCTGCTCCTCAGTGCCCATTTCAAAGGGAGATTTTTAGTGTTTATCCCTGTGTAAGAATGTTAATGACAGCTGTACTACTTCATAACTGACCAAAGAATCTGCTTCATACAGCACCTGAGTTGAAGGGATTGATGCCATGTCAGATGACTTTTGATTTCAAAAGATGGAGCCAAGAGTCCGTGGAAGGTACAGATCTCAGCAACATCTAGGTATAGAGATTTGGACGAAACACATACTTGAGAAGCCAAGTTGCAGACCAGACTGGTGCTCTGGATAATGAAGTGAAGCACTGGCTGTGAAGAATTTTGTGACAAGGTTTTGTACTAGAAATGTACAGGCAAATGGTGTGTGCCAGATGTTCAGTTAGAGTGCCTTGTGTCATTTAATTACAGCATGGGAATTTAGGCTCCGAAAAGACTAAGCTACTCATTACTTGGTAAACACTCAAATGATGTGGCTATTACCCTCTTCTAGGGATTGAACCTACCACACTGAGTTTCAGTGTCATAGAAATCAAAATTACTATGACTTTGGATTCTTGTACACATTCCTGTAGGCAGCATCATATGGCATATAATTAAATTTAATTACTATATGAAACTTTAAAGAGCAAAGTAGGCATTTCTGGTTCTTCTATCCAAAAAGCATACTTAACTGCAAAAAAACCAAAAGGACAGAGATAAACAATAAAAGTGATCAGAGGTGTGGAAATACTTCCATACATTGAAAATTATTCAATAGACCAGGGCACTGCATTATGGGGAAGATAATTAATAAAGAAAAATAAAGGAAAAAAGAAAAGAAAAGAAAAGAAAAGAAAAGAAAAGAAAAGAAAAGAAAAGAAAAGAAAAGAAAAGAAAGAAGAAAAAATTAAATTAAAAAAAAAAGAAGCAACTGATGAGTGTCCACAAAATCTCTAACCATCCTGGAGAATGCACACAGGGAAGTATTGATCGCCTGTACTTTTCTATACCAGCATGTGAGCTACCAGATGAAAAAAGCAGCTGGAAAGTTCAAAATAAACAAGAGGTTTATACAACATATAGCTAAGCTGTGGAACTCATTGCTATATACTGTGGATGTTTAAAAATGTCATGTGTTCCAGTTTATTGAGAAAAAACATAAATACAAAAGAATCTCATTCAAGAAGTCTGAATTACAGCTAAAGGCCAGATGAATATGGGAAACAGTATTACACGCTTGCCTGGTTCTTATCCTCTTCCCCTGACATCTGGTACAGGACATTGTCAGAGACACAATATGAGACTAGCTAGACCTTTGGTTTGAACCATTATGGCTGTTCTTATTTTCCTATGATTTTAAACTACATGTTATTCCAGAAATTCCCAGGCTGCAATAGTAACTCCAGCTCTGGCCTAAGTGATTACACAGGTGGTACTTCAGTAGACAGTAGTATGGGAACAATGGTATAGCAGTGTCAAATTTGGGCTGGGAACAACTGCGCTGGGATCATAAGCCCAGAAGTTTGTAATATACTGCTAGGATTCAGTTGCCTGCTATGCATTTAATCTCTGCTTTGGATTATAAATTAAACCGGAATTTAAATAAAAGTCATGGCCAAAGGCCTTAAACCATGCTGATAGATGTCACAAGCCTTTTTTTTTTTAAGCTATACGGCACAGAGTAGAAGGGTTGTGTTATTTCTGATTGAACACAGAATTATTTTCAAACTCTCTCTCTAAAACTATTCAAGTTTCATTTGTGGCTTGGCTCTTCCATAAACTCTTTGTTCATTACATTTCTAGTTGCTTCTGTTGAAAACAGAGATGCTTTCAAGTGAAATGTTTTAAGAAGGGTTAGAAAATGTTCTGGAAAAAATTTTAAAAGCAATTCATATACCCTTGATTTATATCCTGTATCTTACATGTAAAAGTGAAAAAATAATACTTTAATTATATAATTTAAAAAACAACCTTTACTTTTTTCTTATGTTCCTAACTTTACGCTATGGGGAGTGCTGGCCTAATCTGATATGAAAATTAGTGTTATTGTTCAACCTAGATTAATTATTTAGAAAAAATACAAACTGACATTTTAAAAAAGATAGATGAAATAGAATTCTTGTTAAGTATAACAATAAGAAATGAAGCATAGGATGGTATAGTTATTGCCATTAGATGCAGAATAAAGAGAGTGTGATCAAATAAATCAAACCATGATTTAGATTTTCAAAATTTATTAGCTTTTTAAAATGGTGTTATCAATTAATAGAGCATACTATTATGAGTTTAAATCGATTAGCACTTTTTTAAAAAATATACAGCAAATGGCTATGTTAATCAAAGGAAATCAAGCGACATTAATGCAGGTTCTTTTAATAGTGAAAGATTTATAAACACTTTTTTCTTGATACATGTTTAATTTTCTCAGTACATGTTTAAATAGATTTTCTATTCTTTGACTAGTAAAATGTTTAAGACTGACAAAATAGTCATAGTCTACAACCTACATAGGAAAAGGCTTTGATTACAGTAAAATTACACAAAAATGTGTCATTAAAAGGCATTGGACAGACATAAAACCTAACCTTTTGAGCTGAAGAATACTTAATATTCTCTTCATGATCATGCAAGGGGAAATTCTTTGCTATGGAATAGCTATTTTCCTGTTAAGCAGGCTATTTCATCAATGATTTATTCCTGAGATGTAATAGGTCGTTTAAAATGGTGGTTTAAAAGTTAGACCTTTTTTGTTTAATTTTCTCACAGGCAGTTGGTAATTATCATGGTCCTGCAGTTTCTCTGGAATGCTGTGGAGGGTCAAATGCCAATGGAACCCTGCTTTATAGGGTAATTAAGACAGTAGACATGGTTATTAAATACATCGTGCTAAACTAAACTGGAATGCTGTGAAATAAAATCCAAAATCATAAATAAAATGAGGGTATCCTAGCAAAAAGAAAAAAAAAAAGGACGTGTTCTACAGTCATATTTGCAGTAAACAGCTCTGACTAAATTGTGTCTGAAATTCTGCCATTTAAGTATCCTGAGACTTGTTAGATGTTTCAGGATTATTTTAAAACTAAAAAGAGAAGCAAATGTGCTTTAAGTGTGTTCTGTGTTCAGAAATCTAGCACAGTAATCAAAATTCAACCTCATAGTGCTCAGCGTATCTAAAGAATGTTAAAAAAAACTCCACAATGAATAGAACCTTCTGTATTCATAATTACCATGCAGCGTGTGCTGGAAAATATGTACTAAAACAGGATGATGGATGTAAGTTTAATGTGAATAACAAAAGAAG
The DNA here is from genome assembly GCA_013396875.1 of Vireo altiloquus. Classification (NCBI taxonomy): domain Eukaryota; kingdom Metazoa; phylum Chordata; class Aves; order Passeriformes; family Vireonidae; genus Vireo; species Vireo altiloquus. Next base: position 454,545 of record VZRF01005005.1, read on the forward strand.
TTTTGAGAGTCCTGCAGAAAATACCGCGGAGTGATAGCCTCTTTTTAAGCCATCACCAGGTGTAGTAGTGTAGCTGTTTTCTTCCCGTCTATCCGAACGTTTTGTGTTTGCAATATCCTTTAGGCCACAGACAGAGGCAGGACTGTATGCCTTAGGTGCAGGAAAGGGGGGCAAAAATTAAAGGCTTCATCAACACAGTTTAATACTAATAGAATGAAAGGTGAAATACAGGAACCTGTAAGATATTGTACTTCCCTCAGAATATAAACTTGTCTTTATGCTTTTTCCATACTTAAAAATAGGGTAATACCATTTCTTCCTAGAAAAACTGTGATGAGTATACAAAAGTGGTATTAAATGCGCTTTGGAAAATGAGTCTAATAGAAAACAAAGTCATTAAAATACAGAATGAGATTTGTACAAGTGATTCAAAATTATACCGTCTTTGTTTAAAGTCTGGATGGTTATATAAGCAAGTGTATTTGTAAATTCATTGCATCACTAGAAAAGGAAAAAGGAATTATGTCCTCCCCCTCCCTAAGAGAAAAAAAAGAAAAAAGAAACTAAATATTTCCAATTCTAGCTGTAAAACTGGAAGCCAGAATGTGCAGTTGACAGGCACGGAGCCAGCTGACTTTAAATCACTAGCCTTTCCATCAGATCAGTCTTCCTACTTCCACATGGAACACATTTTAAGTTAACAATGTGTAGTTTGGCAAAGGAATTGTTTTTCTTTGGCATAGAGCAGTTGTCTCATTTCTTTTAAAAAAAGTATTTTCTGCCTGCTTATATATACAGTGTGTGTGTCGACATTCTTTTGAACTTTAAAAACAGTTGTTACATCAAAAAAACTTTACTTAGACAATTACATTCTGACTATTTTGCTTTTTAAATATATGCAGATATAAGCAATGTAAATTGATATTTAATTCATCTGTTCACAGGCTGGTGAAACTTACCCCCTTTTCAGCTTTTACTTAAATATGTATGTAAATGCCTATAAAAATGTTGATTAAGCTGCTTTACCACAGACACTCAGAAAACAGGCCTCCTTCCTTAAGACAGTAATTTAAGTAGGTCTCAGTTGATATCAGAGTATTTACAGTGCGGGTATAGACTCTAAGACAAACTGAGATTAAATCTGATCATTTTGCTCTTACTCCAAAACCTGGCCATTTCAACCAGATGTATTTATAGCATGAAAAAGCAGTAGAATGGAATGCTACTCATTCAGACATTTGCAGTTGATTTATTCATTCCCGGTCACTTCCACTGAAAACTCAGAAAAGCAGAAATGCAAATTTTCAGACATTGGTTCCACATGAAATGGGACAGACCACTGCACCAGCTACTGTTGTGAGACCAGATAGAGCTACTGCTGCCTACACATAAAGAGAGCCATTAAGGAGAAGTTGTTTATTTCTGCTTCTGCAGAAATCATAAACACCAGCCATGAGCCTGACAGCACAAGCTGTGCTGCAGTAAATTCTAGTACTTTGCTGGCCATTCTAAGCTGCCCAGTAAAAGTTACTGTAGCTAAATCCCATATACATTTCATGAAATAATCCTGCCCAGAAGATGGTATCATATTCATGCACAGCAGGGTGTGCAAATGCCTATAAATCATAACGTAGAATCTGAAATATCTATAAAAAAAAAAATCTGTGCAAATTTAACCATGACCCTTTGCCAGACAATAGGCCTTCATATGCTTTGCAGCTTAGCAGACACCAAGGAATTTTGTTTGGAAGTGATAGCTACTGTCTATGTAATATTTAGGACCTATTCATGGAGCATCTGGCAGAAAATAAAAGGGTTTCCTCCTCTAACATATGCTAAAGAAGGATGTGGTCCTGTGCCTGCTCCTCCTCTTCTGACTTTTTGCAAATAGCACAACATAAGAGACAGTTGTTTCTGGCTGCCCTGCTGCCTGTCATGGCTGTCAAGTGAAATCCCATGAATTATTGCTCTTCCAGATGTAAGAGATTTCCAGGCTGCCTTAAACTGCCTGTGGTTTGTGGTACTGGAGAGGAGAGAAACGAGATTAAACTTCATCTCATCAGTGCAATCTGAAAAGATCACACAGAGGACTAATAATCACAGCTTTTTCATTCCAGAGCCGGACCCGAGAGCTCTGTGTTTTTGTTTCAGGGCTATGTCATATTAAGCTTGTTGGAAGACATTGATTAAGGTCAAACAATGTTTGAAGATCAAAAATAAAAATTTTAACTCTGTGTTGCTGCATACATTTTGCATTCTTCAGAAAGTGTCATGCATTTCTTTAGCCAGCTGAAACAGAAGAGACTGTGAATGGAGTTCTCTAATTCTGAGATGTCAGCACTTCGTAGCATAAACTTATGAAAGATAAAAAAGAAAATGTTGACCTAAAATTATTAATCTAATGTCATAGAGCATCCCCTATAAATTCAGAGGAAACCATAACCAAAAAAAAAAAACCTCCGACTTGTCATTTTGGTTTCTTAATAAATGTCTGTCTTTGCAATTTTTCAGAATTTGGCATTTTGCCCTTTCCTTTTTTTTAACAATTTTATGATTCGTTTGTGCCAGCCACATTGGCTTCTGAACATTTGAGGTTAGTCTGAATGTTTTCTATTAGCAAAGAATACTTATTCATACACTGAATAATTATACAGTTTTCAGAATGCCCAACTGTAATCTTGTGTAAGTTAAGAAATAACAACGGACTCAAAATGATAGGTAGAAATTTAAATACAGATTTTCATTATTGTTTTGTCATTATATTCCAAAATCATTCTGTTACTGTGTTGTCCACTCCAATCATTTACCTTTAATTTCCAAGTGAGGTTTTTCCGTTCTCTGAGATGTATACCTACGTATGTACCAATGCAGAGAGACACACATAGCCATGTAATGCACATAGTTACCTGAAAACTATACTTTAAATAATAGCTGTAAAACAAAATAGCATAATTCTTTAAAACCTAGGTATTGTCAAATGATTACTGTCATGACTACATTTTTTATTAAATCAAGACAAGCAGAGAGGCTCCTGAAATTTCACTGCAGCCCTATTAATAAGCAAAATATTAATTACAGATAAGGAAAATATGATGTCCCAAGAACACCTGGAAATAATTGACAAATGTATGTGACTTAGATCAGAATGTAATTGCCCTGATTCGACCTATGTAGCCTTTTTCAAAACTGACATAGCTTGTTTAATAATGGTGTTGGCTACCAGATGTAAAACCTACCAGGCCAGCTTCCTTTTTCATTCAAGCTCAGGCGTGTCAAAAAGGCTCTCTAATATGAGGGAATACCAGTAAAACAGTGATGAAAACCATAGGTACGAATATCTGCAAGTGGCTCACATCAAAGCATTTACTGCTTTTCATGCACATGTATTAAACCATAGTGGAAAGGAGCCCTTCTCTGAAATTGCATTAATTATTTGACACTGGTTTTCCACAGATGCTTTTTTGCTATGGGATGCAAGTGAAAGATTACAGCTGAAAAAATGATCATCATACTTGAGGTAGGCTCACAGAATCTTTTCTTGTGTTCTGTGTGAAGTTGTCTTGAACCGAAACCTCTGCTCCTTAAGGATTAAGGGATTGAAAAGCAAAGACTGAAGCTGCTGTAATTTAAACCCAGCCATTCTCTAGCACAAAAGTGCAAAATGGACTGAGTCAATCTGCTTCTTTGCTAGTTCACCTAAAAAATAATTTTACCTTTTGAAAGTTTTGTATTATTAACATTCCAAAGATGTCACTATCTTTACAGAAAATTTATTCTCTTGATTTTTAAACGTAAGATCAGAACCATGAGACATGGAAGAGGAGAACATGGTTTCAAATTGCAATTTATAGCATTTCTGAAAAATTCCATCTATGTGGTGTATAGATAAATCACAAAGATTAAATTAATCAACGAATGCCACTAAGGTGGGTTTTCTTCTGTATAAAAATATCTTGTCTCCAGCAATTCTTGCAGAGCAGTTTTCTACTGCTATTTTAAAAAATAGTTTTACATTACCAAAGAGTCATAAAAAGTATCAGATGAAACAAACTTAGTTCCAAGGACTGCAAGAGAAAAGGGAGCATTATGTTATATGGCAGATAATTAATACATTCACTAGACAGAAAAAATCCAGTTAATTACTGGGTGCATGTTAACTGATTGCAGGTTCTGAGTTTCAGTAACGAAATTAACTGAATTCACATTTCAGGTTGTTCATTTCTTTTTAAAGTTTGTCACAAGGACTCAGTACATAATTCTAATCAAAACAAATCAAAACTTCTTTTTAAAAATTATTCCCAGTGGAAAAGTACCACATCCAGCGGAAAACGGAGACCCAGCACTGTGGTTTGGGCACCAGCGTGCCGTGCGAGGGACCTGTCTTTGATTACTGGGTCTAATGCTCTGCCTGTCGGTGAGCACTCCCCCCTGTGACACTCAGCTTGCGAGGAGAGAGCAGCTCTGCAGCTTCGGGGAGCGCAGCCCCTCCAAGCCACTGGCTCGGAAGCTGCTCTGGTTCAGGCAGAAGTGGGCTTCCCCAGCCCTCCCACCGCTGTATCGGCTGCTGTGGAGGCTTACATAGAGGGAAGTAGGGGAGTTGTGCTTCTTTGGAAGTTTGGAGAAGTTTTTTCCTGGGGGAAAACACATAAACGTATTCTCTTGTGATATGTGTCAAAACTTACTGTCTATAGGAGCAAGCGTGGTCTGTACAATTACCTGTATCAGCTTTGGACTACATTGTATAGTTTCCATTTGGGTGAGGAAAAGTCACATAAGTGGTTATATATTTGTGTTTGTAAGTCATCTCCTCTCATTGATTTAAAATTGTGACCCACTGTTTAGCCATACATCTGATGTAGAGTTAGCAACCAACAATACCGGCTTGCCAGCACTTCCCATTTATAACTTCAAAGCCTAACCTGGAGGACCACCCTCTCAAGAGAGAGAAGCAATTCATTTTCCATATTCAATGTGCTTCTCTTGAGAGAAAAAAAACTGCCAGTCATGCCAAATTGTGTTGAATGATACAAGGGAAAGCTAGTTTTATCACCGGGGCAGCTGACACAAAACTCTTCCACTTATCTTAGGTTGGATGGGGACTGAGTTCAGAGATGAAAGGTCAGTTCTTTATCCACTAAGCCCTCTAGATATTCCAAAATCCCCAGTACATTACAAATTTGAACAGTTTAAGCTCTCTTAAATAAAAGAATCTCTTCTCGAGGTAAAGTATACAGTGTATATAGATACAGCGCAGGAGAAACATGTGAAAGGTCAGAGATGTGACCTTTTAACATCAATAGTTTTATTTATTGACAAGAAGTCCAGTTTAAAGGGCTTAATGAAAAAGCAAGACAAGAATCAAGGAATCTGTTAAACTGCGTAAATTTGACTGCCTAAATAAATTGTACTGTGTGCCTCAGAAATTGCAATTGCCATGAATGATTTCTGGGGCTTATTCTTAGCAGAGGAAGCAGCTTCAGAAATGAACAGTATACTGGTTACACTGTGTTACACAAGCTACTCGATTTTCCTAATATGGTGTTAGGCAATTGAAGTTGTATTTTTATTTTCCTTGATATTTTCTTTCGTGTCATTTAATTATTCTGTTATCCCAAGTAAGAAAAAAAAGTTGAATCAATACACACTTTGTATTTAGAGCTTGCTCTCACTGAAATCAGTAGAGAAAACAAGACAGAATGGTACCAAAAAAGATTTTCTAATTATGTTGTAATTTTTATTTTATTTTATTTTATTGTACTGCTCATATTTGTTCAAGAACACAACAGAGAATTCTAGTTAGTATATGCATTGTCAGAATAGTTGTACTTTTATACTGCATCTGTAATAAATTATTTTCTGATACTACAATTATGCAGTCAGAAATACTCAGTACTATCTATATAGATAATATAACTAATACATTCATATCAATATGGATACTATTGATAATGTTCATATTAATAGATTTTTCAGTGGATCTGAGCACCACCAGACTCTTTTGAAACTATTGGGGGCTGTAGGTCAGTTAATTGGAATATTAAGCCATTTAGATATTTAAAATGTTTGTCCTCCTCATCAAGTGCAATCTAAGAGTTCTGAAATTAGAAATGGAATTCAAAAATTTGTTTCCTGCAGTACTTTGGCCTTTTAAAATGCTATTTATAGCCTATAGCATTTTGTTTAGGTGAATCAATTATCTGCATCCTCAAGTGCAGGTTTTATGTTCGTGGACTTTTGAATTTTGTCATTTCAGTAATAATGTCTGATATTCTAGTTCAATTTTACAGCTTCTCTGAAAAGACAACTGCATTTTTGATGTAATTTAGAGACTTCATTGCGAATGGGCATCAAGACACACAAATTGAGAACACAGGGAGGAGAAACAAAGCTGGATTAAAAATTGCCTTGAACTGATATAGCTCTGTCCCAAGGACTCTGCATTCTTGTTTAAAATGCCTTGACGATAATACTGATCATTTCATCTCTAGTGCCTTTTATGATTTTTTTGCTGTAAAATGAGAACAAGATAAATTGGGAGCATCAATAATGACAGAAACTGAATAGGCCAACACAACAAAGTGTGCTAGTACTACTTCTTTTGGTAATATTTTCATCTTATTCCTGTTTATTTTCTTACTAGTGAGCTAAAATGCCTTTTCAAATTGATATTGATAATTTTTCATATGAATACTAAATAATACCACACCTTTAAAACTGCTTTTCTTATGAAACTTTACAGCCTAATTAATTCAGTAAGATCTCTTGTCAATATTTCAGACTACCTTCAGCATGACACCATCACTCCGTTTGATCTCTCATGCCACAAAATATGCTATTTGTATTCGTATCTTACAGATACTTTTTAATGATCTCTGAGGTAAGACAAACTATTGATAAAAGATTTCTTGATCAAAACAGATACTTGGTTTTATCCTTAGATAGCTGTGCAAGTTTTACACTACCAGCTTACTCACCAGCTTCAGTCAGAAGGGTGCAGCTTGTCCATGACACAACCTGTAACAACTTCACATTTGCAGGGTTTTTTTCCTGTGTTTTAAACATCGGTGCTCAGCCTCATTACAAGTGAAGCAGATGAACACTGAATCATCAGTTCTTTCACACCTGTGACAAAACATTAACTAGACTCTCCTTCGAAGGAAATATAGAATTGCTTGATAGATGTATCTCATTTTTTCATTGTTTAAATTATCTCATTGGAAAGAAATTTCATGCACAAAGAATATGTGCACATGCAACGAGCTAAATTATGAGCAAATTCTCTGGTGTCATTCTGGTTTATTTTTAAGAAGAGCTGGAATGTCCCTCAGTTAATCTGCATTATATTGTGCAGGCTAGTTTTTATGTAGTCTCATCACTGTGGTGAAATGACTGTTTATCAAAGGTCAGTTACAGTACTCAGAGCCTGACAATGGACTGAGAGGTAGGAGAAGATGAGTAATTTGGAACCTTAATAAAGAAATTTTGCTTTATTTGTGCCTAACCTTGAAAAACACTCACAGATTTCAGCTATTATGCGGCATGCAGCAGTAAACTTCTCAAGGGCCTTTTGTCTGCACACCTCACTGCTGCCAGAGGCTCATTGTCTGCTCTTAGTAAGTGCAGTAATACAGGATGGGTGTTTATTGTATTTATTGACAAGTGCCTTTTGTTTTCCTTGCTTTTTTTTTTCTCTCACCCATCTTGATGAACATTCTAGCCTTCCTAGTTTCCTTGCTTTCATTACATTTTAATAAGCGTTTGGAGGCTGTTTCCAGAAATGCCAAAGAAAGGTACTTTTTTTAATTCCTGAGCTTCTGGACATATAATTTTTACCTACTGTGTGCAGAGCGTGTCTGAAGCACTCATTAAAAAAATAAATGACTACTCCAGTTCCACATATGGTAAATGTGTTCTCCTGCTACTGCCTTACCCTGTCACATTAACAAATACACATTTCTTGAAGTTTACAAATAGAACCTGGTAGAAGTTTGATAAAATGAGGAAAGGTTTAAAGGTTTTGTTTTGGGGTCTCCTTTCTTTAAAATGTTGGAGATGTTTTTTTGATGTTATGGCATCAGGAAGAGTTGTATAAAATTGTTATTAAGGGAGTTTTAACTTCAAGAACTAGTTTTTTACATTATTGAGCACCCTAGCTGATTTCTAAAAAAATATGTCATCATTTTTTTCTTTTTTTTTTTCTAATCTCTAAATTGAGATAAATCCAGAGCTGACAAGTTTTCAGATAAATTTTGGAACAGACTGGATATCTTGGCCAAATAATAAAAAACCAAACAAATGAACAAACAAAAACACGAATGAAAAAATATTAGCTATTTAAATCCCATTGCACCTAATGGCAGTTCAATACCTAAACCTTTGTCTTATGTTGAAAGTCTTCCCTGTTTGACATGAACTCACAAATAAAATGTAGGTAATTGTTATAAGATGAATTCTGCTTTTAACTAAAGCCCATGATTTGCTCATGCTTTTTCCTTGAACTATATATATTAAAATATCAGAAGTTCAAATATATTTTACTTAAGCAATCTGTGTCCTGATATTCTGCATCATAATATAGAGGTGAACTGGAAAGAAGATGTGTACACTGCCATGGAAGTTGTGAGAACATGTTGTACTAGTACCTTAGCTGTCACTCCAGACAGTCAAATGAAGTAAGTCAATGGATCTATGGTACAGAGGTCAGAGTGGCAGTATTTCTGAAGAATTCAGAGAAGCTGTCTGGAGACTGCTAGTGTGTGAGATGGAGGAAGAAAGAGAAAGATGAGCATTGAATTCCCTAAAGATATTCCCCTGAATGTGTTCCATAATAAAATTTAAGTGTGTGTCATAGTGGGGTAGAGGGGTCAGATTTACTAATAATTTGCATCAATATTTGTAATATCTATTTTTTATGAGCATGATTGCTTTTAAAGTTTTGCAAGTCTATGCTCTTCCCAATAAATTCAGATTTTTTTACCGGCTATGCCATTCTCTGTTACTATATACTTTATCTGCATCTTCTATATATGAAATGAAGAGGCTGCTATATCCTTCTTACTCTTTTCTTTGCCTGACTGCTTAACAGACAGAAACTGCTGTAATCTGTCACAGCATCAACCCCTGAATGGGGGAGTGGATGTTTTCCCCACAGAACCTAGACAATAACTCTGGACAGTAGGAAAATGGACTAACACAAGGATCTGATGAGAGAGTGCCTTTCCTCCAATGACCCAGCTGGCTTGCTCATGACAAAGCTTTTACAGGACATAACATAAATGAAATAAGAAGAATGAAAGCATTAAACAATGCAGCCAAGGAGAGAGGAGAAAGAGGAACTTAAAGGAAGGCAGAGTCTATCTCAGAAGCGGCAAAAGGCAATATTGCCTGTGTGATTGTTCCAGCCCTCACAAAGGGGATTGTTTGCCTAGCTGGGAGCTGCCGGAAAGGATTAGCAGTTTTTCAGGGCAGACAACACCCCCACAATCCCACCTCGGGGTATCTCAGGTGTGAAGTGGGGGCTTGGGGAGAGGGCAATGGTGCAGGCTCAATTGGCCAGTAGTGCCCTTGGCTGACATCGTAGTTTATTTGTGAGCTTATTAAGCCTGGCCAGTCCTTTGGGGACACTCTTGGCAAAGGTCACAAAAGACAAGATTTTGCATAATGAATGCATTAAAATCTTTTTGTTAGTGCATGGGGAGCAAGAGGATAATGGCAATGAAGCTTTGGAATACAGGAAAGGAGGTAAAAGAAAATTAGTCCCTGAGGTAGCAAATATGATCACCATGTGGACTTGGGTTTCTATTTTAGCAAGTAAGCCCTGAGAGAAAAAAGTGCTTGGAAACATGCTGCCTTTTATTTAGATCCATAGCTACTGCACTGAAGGAGTATGCCACAAAGGGCAAAAATGCCACTCCTCTCTATGATAAGTCATTTATATGGAAAGATCCCAGATAGTGAATAGGAAAGAATGGAGAATGCTGTGCACATTTTGAAGATCTCAAAGAATGGCATAGAGAGGGGAAAAAAAAAAAAAGAAAAAAAGATGCCATATCAGCATGTAGGCTATAAATTGTACTTAGTTTTCATAAATTCATGCTGAAAAAAAGTTAACATTATCAGATTTTGACCATGAGTCTCCTATGGGATTGATGTCATAACACAGCAGATTGGACCTAGATGCACCTTTCCTGGCACTTTGTTAAAGACCTAAATTGGGTGGCAAGGATAAGCAAGTTTAGGTACACATGTGAAGATGACAGGGTCTCACAACTCAATAACCTGGAGATTCAAAAGACTCAGGGCTGATAAAAGATAGAAACACCAGCTATCAGGGTCAGTTCAAGGGTGCTATAAAGAGAACCAAACCCCACTGAAAATAGATAAAGTATTACTCTAGTTGCTAAGGTACCTTAATCTGATGAAAGATAAGTTGTTTGAATTTTTTTAAGGGTTTATCATTCTTTCCACTGGTCCCATAGTACAAATATGCAATCTTAAGCAACAAGAAGAAAGTTAGAAGAGGATTTAGGAATATAGTTGTCGGTCCCTTTGAGCACATGTGCTGTCTTCAGGCAAGTTTGGGTAGGAGGAAAAATCAGTGAATAACTACATCAGTTTGCTAGGATGTCTTTCAATCAGTCTATCAAGTTCTCTAACGTTCCTGATAAGGGCATACTTTCGGCAAAGCCAAATATAGAAACTTCTGGGTTTTAGTCATCAGTAGATTGTTTAGAAAAGCCAGTTCACATCTATTTACAATTCTTCAGGCATATCTTTACAATACACTCATTTTAAAGTCTGTGAGCACTTAAAATGGTCCACTAATCATAATTTTGTTTCCTCAGAACTTATTTGCTCTAGCCTGTTTTGGAATTCTTATTTCTCTAGAAAATATGAGCGATAAATGATATATTTTATCTCACCTTGCCTCTGTTTGTGCCTCTGTTACTCACTGCTTTTATCTCAGCAGATGATGCCACTGGTAACCAGTTTCTGCCTTCTAACAGAAAGTTCATCAGCATAAATTGCAACTCTGTGTTTCTTATTCCTGGTGGCTTTGCGCTGGTTGCAGGATCCAAGATGATTCTGGTAAGGTGACACCGTCAACCCTAAATGTCCAATCTTTCAGCAATTTTTGTAGCATTTTGAAATCTTTTATTAAGATGCCTCAAGGATCGTTATGCTACCCCAAGCAAATTCTTTAGTGCTGGAGACTAGCAATTAAAACTATTAAGATTTGAAGCTTTTCTATTTTTAGATAATAGGTGAAAGCCACATCTAATTTTAACTCTTAGAGTACACCTAAATTAATCATATTGCTCTAGTCCCGTTTGTATTTGAAAACCCTTCTCTGGACCTAACATCCTAAAATGCATTAGTGCTTTTGTATAGTATCCACACATGCACCATTTGGAGCAGAAGGAAAAGATGGCATGCTGTGCCATGTGTTGAGCATGAGTTTCCAAAGCATTGACTGAGACAACTCACACAGCTATTCTCCCTCTTCTGCTGCTACTGCAAAAAAAAAAGTGGATTAGAAGCATAGAAAAGTGGCTTGAGAAGTGGTTTGCTTCCTTTTGAGTTTTTTGGGAGTTGGCCTTTCTTTTTGTTTCCTTTAATTTCTTGTTCGACATTTCAATTTTTCTAAATTTATTTCAAAAATGGAGAAATGCATGGACAGGTATGACCAGATATCATCTAAATTTCTGTTTGAATAAATATTGTAGAAATACTTAGCACACTATAGAAAGATTTTCAGCGGACAGATGAGGGGAATACATTGCTTTACAACCTAGACAACTACCTGTGTTTTATTCTCTCCCAACGAGCGCTTAGAATTCCTGTCACTGTAACTAGAACACTTTTCACATCTGGTTTCAGATCACTGATAACACATTACAAGTTCATCAGAGCACAATGCAGATGAATGCAAAACTTATTAAATGAATGATCTCAAGAAAGATTTAGTCAGTGGTAAATCACCATCAAATGGAAGTGATCCTAGGAGGCTCCTCAGGGATCAACATTAGACTCAGCATTATTCAACATTTTCACCCATGAGTTAAAACATAAACATAAATCATTCTTAGAAAATTTGTGGGTGGCAGAAAGATTGGAGAATCCGTAAATAATAATGAGGACAACACAGCCGTAAACTGCATTCTGAATTACTGGTAAAATGAGATCATTCAAAAAATAATAAAAAAGCCAGCCCATGTTGCAAAAACATCCAGGCCAGCCCAGCAGGATGGGCATCTTTGTTCAGAGATACATTGACTGAGGAAGCTCTAAGTGCCATAGTGAAGAAGTAACCACAGGCTGAAAAACAGAAACTACAATGCTCTAAATAACCAAGTGAGAAATATCGTCTAAAATGTGTATATCTTTATTTGGCAATAACAAGACAAGAAAGAAAATACTTTTTCCCTTTCTGTTGTCCACAGTTTAAAGAGTTTTGATTTGTTGGATTTTTTTTAAATATGTTGTAGAAAAGAGACAGAAAATTACTCAAGGTTCAATGAAATGCCCGCAGGGAGAGTAAGAGCTTGACTTATTTAGTCTATCAAAAAGAAGATTGAGCAGTGACTTGACTGGGAGGTAACTGTGAAAGTGTAAATACTCTCATAATGTGAAAACACAGAGTACTAAATTTAAATAGGCAAAGAGAGGGATAACATGAACTAAAGACTGGAAGCTGAGCTAAGCCACATGTTAGCCATGAGTGGTTAACCACTGGAACAAGTTATAAAACGGTATGATCACTTCCCTATCTTTTAATGCCTACAGATCAAGATGGATTCTCTTGCTGGAAGCTGTGCTTTACCCAAACAGGAATTATTGGCCTCAGGACAGACCAACAGGACAAAATGTGAAGACTCATGATGGAAAGACCATAGCACAATACAATGACCTCTCCTGGTGTTAACCTCTATGGAAAAAAAGACAAAAATAGTAACCCCATTATACTTATCTCAAATGCTATTTATTGTCTTTAAGACTGACTCTTATACTGCTTTTGTCTGAAGTGGTCTAAATTTTCAAGTTTTAAATAACAACTGTAGTAAAATGTCTTTAAAAATGTGTTCTAGAGAAGATGCATTAGAGTAAAAGTAGGAATACCATGAAAATTATTAAAATTTAAATGGTGTTCATAGTTGCAGCAGCCTTGTCATAATGTGTGAACAGTTAAGGTATCATTACTTAGTCCATTGTCTGAGCAAGTAAGTTCATATCAGGGCTAGTTTTGTTCAAACAAAATCTTACCCTAGCTTTATATTTTCTGGTCATTTCTATCAGTAAATGGGTCACCTCCCTCTAACACAGCTGTGACAGGCTCAATAGTGTGGTTTCAAGGTATCATCTGAAATGATGATAGAGTAAACATACTCATTTGCTATTCCAAGATGAATGAAAAGGATTGTGGATCATCCTCCATAGATAATCAGAACTCTCTTTCTGTCTGGGATTGGAAAAAACATTAACTCCAAATCACAGAAATATAAAATGTCTTGATGCATGTGAAGAGAGCATCATCTAAATTTCAATTTGAACAAATGTTGCAGATATACTTGACGTGTTGTAGAAAGGCTTTCAGCTGATGGGTTAGGTGCATTTACAACCTGGGCAACTGCTGATGCATAGTGGAGCTGGTGGATTGAAGAATTAGGCAAAAGGGTAGGGCTATTCTTCCAGATATAAAGAAGCTTTAAGCCACTGGTAAATTAGCAGAAAAGGGGAAGGCAATAACATCAGTGTATGATATGTGTTTTTCTCTAAGAAGAGACAACAGGAGAGAATAGAAGTAATCAGCTACAGAGTCGTGATTATTCATAAATATCATAAAGAGCAAGAAAGGCAATTTGTCCTTAATAATTAATCAAACACTTGGGCATGAAGCTATCAGTGTTAGAGCCAACTTTCAACTAGCAAAGTTGTTCAAAACTGTCCACCAAAACTCCAACCAGGATTTGTCTTAATTTTGTGGCTTATTGTAGTTTAAATTTAAAAGGTTTTTGATGTACAGTATATAAATTTAAAACCAAGTCTTTCTAATGTGGCGTAAAATTATATCCACCAAGGCTACAGAAGCAAGAACTTTTTAAATACTAAGCAAAAGAGGAGGAGACGTGGAAGAAATTGTGTTACATAAACCAAAATGTAAGTACAATTACGCAGGACTGTACAATCTGTTATAAAATATACTATTCAATGTGTTTAACTTGGCCCCAGGTGCTGATTCCATTCAGCTTCCAAGATAACTGCACTTGGGTAGAAACTAACTATTGTCGCTGGACCTCCAGGCTAAAACGTGGGCCTAGATGTCTCTTCTCCTTCTTTTCTTTGGTCAGGAGATACCACAGTTGAGAGACCCTTGCACACTAAGAGAAAATCCCTAACCTTTACGCTATGGGTAAATGACATCCCCTGAGCTTCTCTAAGCTAAGATGTCCCTGTCTCTTTCTAACCAATGTGATGGAAGAATAAGAAACAATAAATTACTTGGTCTCTCCCCCATGGATTTTCTTTTAAAAAGTGTGAAGAATGTTCTTTGAAAACTTAAGGATTTTGCAGCACTCTCTTCTTCATTTAATCCTCCTCTCAGTGGCTTTGATATCACAAACACATTAGCTGGATGAGCTCACTCAGTGTTGCACTCTCCTGTGAGTTTCTCATACCTGGGTGACTCCATTTTCAGGCAGACATGGGTTTTATGAACACTTGGATTACTCACATTTAAGAAAGTGGTTCTATACAACTATTTTTGAGGTGGTGGAAAACCAGAGTCAACCACTCCCCGAGTCTACCTTCCTCTTATATAAAATTCATCACGACATCAGATGGGTGAAGACACCACTGCTTTTTGGGGCCATGGTCTTAGTCAAATCATTGAAGTGATCTTAGTTATCAAAATTAAACTAAAAAATTGCTCATGCATAAGAAGCAACAATCAGTGAAGGGGCTCAATCTTTGTGAATGGTAGGCATCAATAGTCAGATTTCTTTGGGGCAACAACCGTAACTTCTGGTAATCTATTTTACTGCTAAAAAGCAAGGGAGATGTTATTCTGTGCAGTAGAGGAGTCTCAGTTGTTAAATATGGGTAGGGAATGAAGTTTCCTTGTGGGATGACAGCAGATACTACTTTCTTTGTGATAGAAACTTATTCCCAGATAGCGCTGTCAATTTAGTAGATGCTGAATTGGGGCCATGATCAAGATGAATGCTTGTTTCTTAATAAAACCTTGTGTTGGGTAAGCAAAGCAGTGGCCTTTACCTCAGGCACTTCATTAATTGAACAACCAACTGATAATGAACCGTTACATCACTATTGCTTAAATAATGATGTTATACTGAGAGAATGTAAAGCAGCATTTTTTGGATGTAGGAAATACTTGGGCCCAGAAATATCTTAGTAGTTATTTGCTATGTGAAAAGGTCTTTTTATTTGAAAACCATTATTGTAGGGATATTTCTATTTTCAGATTTTACACTTCTCATTGGAGGTTTTTCAGTAGATTTGATAGTTATATAATCAGATTTTTTCTTCTTTCCAACAATCCAAACAATTTGGGTGATAGGCAGGCCTGGCTTGATTGAACTGCCTTCCCTAAGTAACACTTGCACATCTTGTTTAGAATTCTTTCTCTACCACTCTAATGTGAAAGCAGTGTATTCTGTGTTAAATTCAGTTAAATAGGGTAACTAGCACAAGAACTGAAACATTCAAAAAATGGCTTAAACAAGAGGCCAATATGACTTCTGTTGAAAGGAAGTCTATCAATTTGGAGAATTGCTGGTGTAGTTCCTCAGGGATTTGTCTTAGGACAAGTATTTGATCTCTTCATTAATGGCTTTGATACAAATACTGGGAGTGTGCTAATGAAATTTTTCAGATGACAAAAACTTTGGCAGAGCTGCCCATACTGAGAAGAACTGGAATTTCATACAGGAAGAATTAGATGACCTTGACGACTGTAGTAATAGAAGCAAGATGAAATTTAATAGTACAAAGTGTAAGGTCATGCACTCAGGGACTAATAAGGAGAATTTCTGCTATAAGCTGGGAGCTCATCAGTTGGAAATGGTACAGGAGGAGAAAGACTCACATTTAATCAGTCAATCACATGATGATTATCACTACCAGGGTGAAGCTGCCATGAAAAAGGAAAGTGTAATCCTAGAATGTGCTGGGATGTTTTCTAGTATTGGTAGAAAGCACCACTTCCACAAGGTCTTGGCAAGACTGCCTCTGGAATAGGGCATACAATTCTGTTGCAAGACAGTCCATTCAAACTAGAAGTACTTCAGAGAAAGAGAAAAGAGATGTTGACACCTGAAAAGCTCCTTAACTTATTTTGCTGAGGAGTCATACTCATTGAGGCTTTCAGTGAAACTTTTTTGAACAGTACTTTAAACAGTAGGTCAGTGGGAGTTGTTCATGCTAACAACCACGTTCAGCTAGTGTCCTGCAGTATGCAACTGTTCTCAGCCAATGGAAAAGCACATTAGTGAGCACATAAATAACAGTTTAGGATAACTTATTTTTGTAGAGATTGTGAAGAAGATGTCAGTGTTGGCAAAATACGAACCTTTTGGTAAAACCCTGCACCTTCAAGTAAATGCTTTCAATGAAAATTTCTTAGAAGTACTGAAGAAACCAAGTTTGAGGTAATAGGAAAAGTTCTCTATTTTCCTCTTCTTAGCTGTGTAAGTATAGCTATTGATGAACCTGTGCAAAGTACAACAATTTCAAAGTGCACATCAACCACAAAATAAAATTTTACACCAAGATTGTAATGAGAATATCCTACAACAACTCCCCGTCTTTCTAACTGTGCATGAATTAATGAAGCAGAGATTCCTTTGAAAATCCTTCGCCCAATGGACTCAGTTAGACTCACATTAAGAGGCAGGAAAACAGTGACATAATTGTACTATGGCTTTAGGCATATTCAAACAATCCAATTTATTTGAATCAGATGTACTTCTTCAATTCTGTCTTTAAAAAACAACAGCCTGACAGTTTCATTTCTTGGATGCACAAAATATTTCATTGCCACAGAAAAGATCAGGGTTTGGAAGTCACACAGAATTCTTGATTCTGGAACGGTTATGTCAAAAATTAACTATTCAAACTAGTGGAATTCAGGATTTTTCTATACAATTATTAGTGTTTATGACTATACAAACAGGAAGGTTTGAAAAAGCAAGTAAGCCAACAAAAGGGAAAATAAATGTAAAAGATGAAAACCAAAAGGCCCTGTTTTGAGAGGGAAAGAGTCAAGTTGAACATCCTTTGTTTGTAGTTGGTAGATGAGTAGATCTGAAATACCATATATGTAAAGAAACAGTTTCAGATCTGGGACACAATGTCCTTAAAGACACATGTGTCTTCCACTGTTGGACTATAGATATAACTCCAATGTAGAAAGATACCTTTGTACTAGATTTATGAGAAAATATGAAGCATGGAAAACATGCAGAAAAGGACATGGTATAATGATTTCAAAGACCCCATGGGAAATGTGCAGTGGCACACTTAACACCATTTTGCTTCTTGAAGTACAAACACAGCATGGACTTCCTAGTGTTATTTTTAAAGAGTTGCTGTGTTTTTCTGGTTAAGGATCGCACACTTAGTCCTGAATTAATTAGAGTATTTCTTTTTTTTCATGATATATTTTAACCTTTTTCTTTTATTTTTGGGGAAATATGCTTGTAAGATAATAGAATAATTTCATTCTCTGTCACGTCTGTTGTCCTGTATTTTCTGCTACTGCTGTACTGTATATTTTTAGGTTGGAAGAAAGGAAATTATATAAAGCAAGCAATTAAGACCTAGAATTTTCAAGCTGTCATGGTGAGTTATGGAAGAAATTGTATCATACCAGTATATAATGTCATTTCTCTGTAGTTCCATTGCCTATAACCCACTGCAAAAAGTAAATAAAGTCTTGGAGCAATTCTTTCTCTCCTTTAGTTTGCCACTTCATTATTTAAGAATGCAGAGGCAGGATTACAGTAGCTGGTATATAAATACAAGCATCCATTCCTACATTTTACTTTTAACATTTTGCAAGGGACAAATTATTGTTGTCTCCACATGAGGTTGCTGAGAGCTTGTAGGGCTATGACAACCATCTCAGGCACTGCACATTTAAGAGCAGCAATGTGACTTCTGGAAGAAGCAGGCAGTATTGTCTTTTGCAAAAATTTGGCTGCCTGGACGTAAAAAAAGTTTGGAAAATGACAAAATTAATATGATGGAGTTGTTAGAAATTTCAGAACATGAATTTGTAGAGAACATGATGGATTACAGCTGCTACTGAATGCATGGGACAAAATAAAAGCACCAACGTCCATGTGGCAACAAGAATAGTGGGTACAGTGTTTCCAGAAGATATTAGGGCTCCTGTTCTTAACCACAGCAGGAAGAAAATAATATCATTCCAGGTAGTGGTGTGTATAGACCAAACTAGGCTAGTAAGCACTGCAAAGATAGACCAGCATAAGGCAAAATAAATTGAGGATGAAAAATGGGTTTTCAAAACAAGGTAGGCACCTAAACAGAGAGACTACATAGAACAGATAGACTGTCAAGGGTTAAGGCAACTCTATAGATCAGTGTCTCTCATGTCAGGGCTGGGCATTCATAGCCATTCACAGCAGAACAAGTGAAAATGGCACTGAAAGAAGAGAGTGTATATGAGAAAATGAATTGTTACCTTTGGAATGGACAAACAAAAAACCAAGCAATGACAAAAAATCCACCTGACCTTTCTTAGTCAGTCAGCATTCCAGCCCCACACCAAGAGTGAAACCACTCAAACTGCCAGAAACTCCAAAAAGTTGCAGAAACTATTAGAAGGAGGGAGAGGGGCTTTTTAAAAGGACGTGTACAGATAGTACAAGGCGTAATGGCTTTAGACTGAAGGAGAGCAGGTTTAGACTCGACGGAGAAAAGAAATTCCTTACGGTGAGGGTGGTGAGATACCGAACAGATTGCCTGGAGTAGCTGTGAATTCCCCATCCCTGGAAGTGTTCAAGGTGAGGTTGAATGGGGCTTGGAGCAACCAGGGTTAGTGAAAGGCCTCCCTGCCCATGGCAGGGTTTAGAACTAGATGATCTTTAAGGTCCCTTGCAACCCATTCTATGATTCTGTGGTGAAATCAGCCTGGTGTGAGCCCTCTATGTCACCACTGACAAAAGCAACAGCGGAAGTAGGCTTAAAAATTACTAAGTCTCTTTATATCAAAGCAAATTAAGTTCACAGTGGTTTTGGGAGAGGGGGAAGAGACTGTCCACCAATACTTGGAAAGAAGAGAAAGACTTTGTCAAAAAAAAAAAAATGGACAGTGTAGACAGATAAACTGCTGGTGAAAAGAGGTGTAGAAAAAAACATCAGGAAAGAAAAAAATTAAAGAAGCTTCTGAAGTGTAAAATGGGACGTTCAGAGATGTTTTTCAGTGGTGTGAGTTGACAAAGAAAGTATAAATGAAAGATAGAACTCAGAACACAGACTGGGGTACAAAACAATAAAAAAAAAGATTTCAAGAAATTCTAAAATTCAGAGAAGGGGAGGGGAATATGAGAATATATACACAAACACATAAATATATTTGTGTATATATATATTTATGTATATATATTTATATCAGTACCATCTAATTCTATGGACAGAGATGCTTATGTTCTCCATTGACTGACATTCTGTATGTTCAAATCCTGGGTGTTAACAGACATAATAACATCATCTTTAAAAGCAGTAGAAGTATTAGTGACTGTGACCAGAAGCTCTAATCTCACTCTGATTTTTCTAAGTTAAAGATGAAAGTCATGCAGTTTAGAATTCTAATTTAGTTTTAGTAATTGCTTTAAGAAGTTTGTAGTATTTTTTAAGATTTGATATCTTCCTGTGAAATCAATGGACGTGTTACCAATAGTGTAAAAAAAAAAATCAAAATTAATAATTCTTTTACAAACTGTGTTGCTAAAGTGAAGTCACCAATTAAAAAAACCCCATGATTTCTATTACTTTTCAGTGGTTTACAGGGATTTTTCTAAGCTACTGCATTAATTTGTTGACATTATATAATAAACTCTGTTCTACAGTTTACCATAGTCTAAAAACATGCAACACTCAAGACCAGATCATACTACATAACATTTACAAATGACTTCTAGCAAAAGTAAAAAAGTTTTTATATGAATCCATTGGATTTGGTTTATGTGAAGACAGCTGCAATGCACTGGTTAGAATAGAATTCTAAATTTAAAAAAGCTTATTTTTTCCCTCATTCTATGTTATATGACTTTAACTAAGACATGTAAATATGCTTTTTTAAGTGATGTGGGATGCAATTCAGAATGCCTGCTGGCAAATTTTCAGCAAGAAAAAAAGAGGCATCTGAAATGTATCTTAAATATATCTTTGAAAAATGCATTAGCGTCCCAGAGTTGTTTTCATTTACAAATGGGAATTATGATACTTACTTTGTCTTTATAACTGTAGCTCTGGAGTGCTATAAATACAGAGAACAATATGCAAGTTCTCAAAATTATTAATTTTCACTAACCTCCTTTTCAAAAAATAGAGCTTGGTTTTTTTTTATTTGTTCAAGAACACTTCTGACATTAATTTGATTTATATTGTATAAAAGCTTGTTAGAAGTTCCTATTTAGGAAATATTGTCTTTACACTAAGAGAATTCTGCAAAGTATGACAATGACTGACTTGTTGGCAGCATTGGTTTACATTTAATCAAAGAGTACACTTGTCATCTGCAAAAGAAGAAATTCCAATACAGTATTTTAAAACATGTCTCAGTAGGTGAAATTACAGATCTTTTAAACCTATTAACATTTTACTAAGTTTGACATTATAAAAGTAAAATTTAGGGTACATTTTAAGTATCCAGCTTTTATTTTTTATAGATGTTAACAAGCATTACTGAGTTTGCTGTGATAACTTGTCAGTTTTTCCTTAATGGTCATATAAAGCTTTCATTAATGGACAGCATGAATTAGACCTTCCCGTGGGCAACTTGAACTCAAGTAGAGATTTTTATTAAGGATTTTTTAATTGAATGAACAATTTTAATTTTTTAAAGAAGAATAGTTGTTTTCCTTCACATTCTTTACCCCATTTAGCTTCTCTGATCCTGAGGTGTTACTTAAGGGCATAATTAGTGAACATTTGGGGCTAATGCCCAAATATTAGAGATTCAAAGCCATGATTGTACCTTCCTTTTTAACTAAGCTTTAATTTTGCTCTCATGACCATGAAGACTGTAAGAGACATTTCAATCTTGAAATTTTTCAGAAAGAAGATGATTAAAAAGAAATCATAAACTTTTGCATTAAAAATTCAAGGCATTTTAGTACAAAACTCAAAATTTTTCTCTATAGTACACAAATAAGATTGTGTTTGACTTCCTTGTTTGATGTTAGTGAGTTTCTTTGAAAAGTGTCTCAAGCTGATGTGTAAATTCTCCATTTCTGCTTTCAACAATAATATCTTATGCCAACGTCCTTTCTGATCATTGCAAACACTAACCTACAGGACAGGATCTGGGAATCAGTTAGAAGAAAAACCTGTCAGGAGAAATGATATCAAACCACCCAAACTATCTCCTTCATATTTCCAGATAATTTCAAGAATAGCAGAGTCAAGTCCATTCATCTGTGAATTTGCATCTCAAAGCAGAGACCCCACTCAATGAAGACATCATTGAAATTAATAATAGCAATAACAGAAAATATTTCTGGTATGCTTCACAATCCAAGTAACACGAAAACATCTTCTCAGCACTGCCAATAATCCAACATGTATGTGCTGCTTACAGTTAATGATGAAACAAAGGTGACATTGAAATAGCCAAGATTATATCTCATAGGAGTGAGGGAAACAGTGGAAGTTCATCCCAGTTGATCCCATATTCAGCACATTTAACTATGAAAGAGTCCAAAACTACTGCCAAGTGTGGTGAGAAGTGATAGCTTTTCCTGAGTCAAAATAAACAAACTAGTTTAGTTCAGCAAGGTCTCTGGTTTCGATCTCTTAAATTGGGAAAAAAAATTGGGCTTTGGCTACTAAGAAAAAGCTGCTGTTTTAGCAAAGAAGTTTTATGCCAGGGCGCATCTCTGCTCTGATTTAATGTAGACTGGATCTAAACATGCAGAAGTTTCTGCTGAAGTTTCTGTTGAATACCATAGCTTTCACTTCCTGCTAAAAAACCACACAATATTGTTCTTATGCACTACTGGGAGAGAGCTGGGACACTGCTGCTCTTTTGATGCATTCCACTTGCATCAAATCCAGAGAAAATTGTTACAATGGAAGTCAAACAGTCCCTCTTTATCTACCCTCTTACCTATTTTTGCCACATGAGTGGACAGAATTTGTGTAGATTATACCTCTAAGGTCTTTTGGGTGACTTGAATAGCAGTCTGGGAGTAAATATTCTTAGTTTTATGAGGCTGTTATAACCTATAGGCACCATTTGTTACTCTTCTTATGAGGACAGTCCATGGCTCAGCACTGGTGGACCTTAATCCTTATCAGCTACTTTACGTTCATTGACATGTTGTATGAGCAAAAAGGAAGTCACTAAATTTAAATTGCCCAAGCATCAGTACTCCGATTCTTATTCCTTATTGGGAAAAAAATTTATTAATTTTTTCATCTTGTCTTGAAGCATGAATTTAAGAAATATAAGTCCTTACTTCTTCTGACTTACAAAAAGACACTGCTCCTGAAGAGTATTCAACTGGAGGGCTTTCCTAGAGAACAGTGGTACACAAGGAAATTCAAAATTTCACAAGAGCTAACTGTGAGTGGTGTGCAGAGGCAGAGGGAAACCTGGCATGAAGTGGAGAAGAAATGAGAATGCAGAGGAAGAAGGGAAGGAATTGGGATGTTCTACAAACTCAGAAAGTATTTGGAAAATCTTGAGAGCCTCTTTGCGCCTCTTAGACACTCAGAACATCCATTTATTCCACTATTTTATCTGCCCTTGACCTCATACTAATACAACTTCCTATTAAGTCAGTGGACTTCTAAATATTGACGTAAATATATATATATATAATTCAAAGGTAAATGATGGTATTTGTTTTCAAATGGCTTGGGCATAACATCATAAATATTGCTTATAGCATTATTTTTTTGAAAGTTGTCCCATCGACTTCTGCCTAGTCTTACTGTAGCTTATTCATCCTTTCCTTGAAATCTCATTTTAAAATAATGTTTATATTAATAGTAATAGACTATCATTTAAAATAAGTCTAAATTATTAAAAAGAAAGAAGAAGTCTAAACGATTGTTTTGAAAAATGTTTCATTTATTGCATTCTTTGTGGTTATTTAAGTTAGAAATTGTATAGCTGCAGAGTAAATTGCAAGTACAGTAGTCTGTTTTATCATTCTTGTGAAAACCATACCAAAATTTGTAAATTAAACTTTTCCTGGGATTTTTGACTTCTGATGCTAAATCTGCTTCAACAGATGTTTCTTCAAAGCTCTATAATATACTAAATAGATGAGATATTTGAGTAATGTATCATCACTGCTCCTCCATCATTTTGTTTAGGGACTCGGAAACTAGATGCAGACTCTTCAGTACACTGAGGAAACTGCTCAGTATGCAGAGGTTTTAGTCACATGATTCCCATTAATTTTAATGGGAGTTACATGGATAAATCTGTACTGAAATTCATGGGAAGTTAATGTCAAAAGAATTTACTCTTCCCAGCTTTGCTCTCTGAACTTTTGTGTCTGGCTACCTGCACCTCTGTAAAGATCCTGGAGGAAGGAGAGGATGGAGCAGTATAAAGTGATTAAACCAAAAGCATTCAGCATTTAAGTGGTCTATGGTGTGTGTTACAAGGTAGGAAATAAGTAATCAATATCAAATGGGAGCAAACCTAGTTTTGATCTGATAGTCTCCTAAAATTCTCCTTTGAAAGCATAATCATATTTATCATAGTGTTGTGCACATTATATATAATTTACTTTTTAATTGTGTAAAACATATATTCATATAGAAGTCTGTCATTTCAGTGAAGTATATCAAACGGATTATTATTATTACAATAAACAACAAAAAAGACTCAGAGGATTTGCTTAGAGTTTAGCTTAAATTGTAGTTAAAATATAGTGTCTGGATTTCTGAGAATTTCAAATTGAAATTAATTTAATCTGAATCCATTTAATATGCCTAAAAAAGGGAGGGAAGAAAAAAAAAGACATGCTTAGGCACATAATTAGGACATATGAAAAATTTAGGATATATGAAAAGAAATAGTTAAGTGGTTAGCTTTGGATTCAGTTCCTGCCACCATTTCATCTACAGAAATCAGTGGAACTAAACATGGTTCTGAATAAAAGTAGCATATACTATGAATAAAGAATTGAAATAATTTTTTAATCTTACTTGGGTCTCAGCCTATTTACTCAAACAGTGAAAAATCAAATGTGCTTTGAGAGTAGTCCAGCACTGCCAAATTTGCCATCCAAGTGCAGTTTTTTGGCAGGATTGTATGCAGCTTGTGTTTATTAGATAGGCAGCGATTTGAGTTGATTAGCTACAAACATTTCATGAAAAAGAAATAATTGCTCATTCCCTATAAATACATGTAGTTTTCTTCACCACTTGCTGACTCAGCTTCATTTGTGGTCTGAGGGATGAAGTCATATGGGTTTTTCATATTCTTGTTCTAATTTACAGCACTGGGAAGAATAAGAGCAACAATCTGTTATAGCTTGCCCTTGCTCCGTTGCCCTGCTCCTGAGGACAGAGGCTAGAGAATCCCTCTGCTGTCTAGTCATCAACAGACTGTTTTGAAGAGTTAGGAAAGGAGGAAAATACAATAAATGCACACAGCTTGCAAACAACTTAGCGAGTGGTGCCAAATGGTGTGAGTAGACCTGCTCAGGACATTGCCGAGACTGGGGAGTGGGCTGGCTTCTTGACTCTCTCCCCCCAAGCAAACCAGGGAAACTGAACTCATCAGTGCCTTTCCCTGATTTTTCAGTTCAGCAGAACTGAATGTGAACTTGTGGAGAGCTCTTTGAATGCTGGGCATCTCCAAGAAGCAGAAATTACAACTGACATAACTTTTTACTGGTGCAGTTAAGAGATCATGGTCCTGAATTTCATATTAACACTGGGACCATAACTGTTTTACTGGTTTCTTTTTCAGCTTACTAATATTCCCAGGTAGTGTACTGGTCTGGAATATGGCTAGAACATGGTCATGGCCTGGAAGTAATGAGAAGGAAATAGAAAATGACTTGGCCCCCAGCACATACCTAATGAGTTCATCCTTCCAAAAATGTTTCTTTACAGGGGGAAATTTGGTTTTATTATTGCCCCTTTTGCTTCTTCAGGATGCATTGGAAAGGCTCCTATTTCAACTCTGGCTGGCCTCCATGCTTCTTAAAAGTAATAATTACAGACCTTTTTCTCCTCTGAATACTACCTGAGTGTGACTAGCTTGAAACACACTGTTTTCTTGAAATCCTATCTGATTTTTGACACAAAAGCTTAGAGTAATACTACTTCATATGAAAGGTTATTGAAAACAAGTGACAGAGACCTGGGGAGACAAGAACTATGAACCTGGAGAAAATATTGGTTACATAGATTTAGGGGGATGGGCACTGTCACAGTAACAACCACAGTGAAAGAATTAATGCAATTCACATTTGAAGAACATACTCAGAAATACAATTACACATGTGATAGATTGCATTGGACATATAGGAGAAAGACAAACTTATCAAGATCTAGAGCCATTTAGTGCCATGTGAAAAATGTGATTTAGTATAAAGTTTGTCCTTATCGTGTGCCAAAAACTCACAGCTACTTTAAAATCTATCTTCATTTCTGTATTTTCAGAGAATTCCTTTCAGATAAATATTTAATAGAACAGACTTTGCTATAATTAACAGATTAAAATGTGTAGAATTTGTTGAAGAGGATTTCACAGAATAAGATCAAATAACAGCAAATGTCAATGCATATCATCCATGTACATACTTAATTCAGGATCTGTTGAAGAAAAGGGATACACTGGGAACAAAACAAGCTACCCTTCATATTTAACAATACATTTCCTCTCAGAAGAATGCTTGGAAGATAATAGAAGCAACCCTTAACAAAAGTAATAGCAAGTAGTAGGAGCTGTGAAAATGTATACATATATAGATTTCATAGTAAAGTTTTGGAAGCTGGTGCATAACTTGTAGAAAACATACAGAAGCAACCTAAACAGGAAAATAATTAAAAGATACAAGGATCTGAGTGCCAGCAAAAAAATACAGATTACAGAAATTAAAAAGAGGAGGAGACTACAAGAGCCAATGGGATTTAATCTTTGTTGATGCACCACAGAATAATCTGACCTGAACAAACATGGTCGGATTTTTAACAGACCATTTTTTTAATGTTACTTCAAACAGCTCTTCTAAAGTGAGGCCATCTCAGCAGAAGTTTGTTTGCCAGTTACTCCTTTCACTTTCACTGCGTAGTGGAAACTGCTGCATCCCTCCTCTCCAGTGACACACAGCAACAACTGGAGAATGTTTATGCACAGACAGTCAAATACCATAACCGGGATTGTTAAAATGAAAAAACTTAGCTTATATGGCTGTTGATATGGTATCCAATGACAAGCAAGTCATTAGCACTGTGTTTTAACAAAATGAGATTGTAAT
The DNA here is from genome assembly GCA_013396875.1 of Vireo altiloquus. Classification (NCBI taxonomy): domain Eukaryota; kingdom Metazoa; phylum Chordata; class Aves; order Passeriformes; family Vireonidae; genus Vireo; species Vireo altiloquus. The sequence goes on from VZRF01005005.1 coordinate 481,262, forward strand.
TAGGTGCCTTTGATTCTAAAGCAGAATGTGTTGCACATTTCTGGCTGCTGTTCCCAAAACATGACATCAGAGTAATCAGCCATAGACTGTCACTCTTTACTCATCCCACATTTTTGCTCCATTAGTAACTCACAACTAGGCCCTGAGCAAGACGAGATTCTCAGTCATCAGTGAGCAATAAATATCTCTGCCAGGGTTGATAAGATTTCTCAGACACATATAATACTTTTTGGTTTGTCCCTGCTTTTCAATTTCACAAGCTGTCTCTGTGTTGAAGTCAGGTCCAGATCATTGTCAAATTGTGGATACTTGGCCTCAGTAGGAATCAACAGTGCCTTGAATGGAATAGGACCATTAGAATAGCTTTCTTTCAGTCCACAATGTAGGCAGACTGTCCAGAGTAACCCATCAACACCAATTCCCACCTGTTGCAGGGGACCCTATGGGTCACTAATTGCAGAACCCTCTTTCCTACACTGGGCTGTGTGCTGGGAAATCCTACACTCCTGAACTTTAGTTCATTTACCTGTACTCTTACTCTTCTGAGCACAGTCTTGTTGGCCCATTCCCTTCACCAAGAACTCTGTGCTTAGAATAATTATAGAATTGGGTCCAGAATCTGGAACTGGGCATCTCGAAATGGAGATTAATGACTACATTCACCAGCTATTCCCCAAAATATGTGGTATTACCAGAGGACGTCACAAATGATGTGTGAAATGAGACACCTTTTCACATTGGCAGTGCACAAAGAGGATAAAGAGAATGACATGTAATTATTACTGTGCTATTAGCTGTGATATTCAACTTATACAAAGACAGAGAAGTACAATAAATCCAAAAGCTTTAGATTTGCTTAAAAAAGAATAAACTGCTTGGAAATTTCTTTCTAATAAATTTCACCAGAACTTTCTTCCGGAAGGGAGAAGGGTATAAAGGAACAAGGGGAGACATTTTAAATTAGTTGACTCATTTTAAAGTTCACTCCCTCCTTTTTCTTTACTTGGAAAAATGCAAACACCTTTCAGGCACATTAACCTTAAATACTGAGGAGTGAGAAGGAGGAAAGCTATGAAAATACTAAAGTTTTGGGAGGATTCTGGACATACCTCTATCTATCAACATAATAGATGAAGTGCTGTTGCATTTACAGACAGAAATGAGAACGAGGTATGTCTTCCAAAAGGTGCATTAAGAATTAGTTAAGAATATTTCTTTAATTTTATTAATTTGCATTTTGTGGCAAATTATAAAGCATACATTATCCAAGAGAGATAAACTGTTAGCAAAACATCTTAAATACAACTGAAGAAAGCGTATACACCAGTGTCTGGCATCAGTTTTGTAAGCTTCTCAGAGGTCATTTCAATAAATTCAGAAAGCCCTTGCACATTTTGAGATAGATATGTCAGACCTCTAGTTCTGAAAGATGAACAGTATTATTTATATATGAAATGTTTTGAAAGGAAGTTACATGTGCAGATAAAATTGAAGAATATTATTCCTGAGTGTTTTTTCTGTTATGTGGTCAACAGACTTTTTTCACTTGTCCATAGGATGCTTTTCTTCTCTTTAATTCATAAATGCATAATCAAATTTTGTAAATCCCACATGATAATTTTATTAAGAAAATAAAAGATCTGCTACATAGCATCAATGTACACAATTTCAATCAAGATCTGGCCATCAGATCATCAAAAGACACATTAAAAAGAAAATTAATATTGAATTGTTTCTAATTGTATCCAGCAGGCATCTGTAGTAGGCCCAGCGCTATTCAGTATTCCCAGCAGTGATCCAGAGGTGCAAATACAAATTACCATGCTAAGGATCTGAGGATGACAGAAAGATTACTTGGTGAGTACATAATTATGAAACCAAGGAAGAGGAGTTCTCTTTATCAGCTAGACCCATTGCAAGAAATGAGCATTTTAGGAGAGAGAAATGCATAGTGAAGCATAATACAAATGGATTTCACCCCCACAAAATGGGGTACAGTGACATGGAATGCCTCAACCCTAGAAGGATTTATGGGCCATAGTGGACCAGCAACTCCACATGAGATCCCACCATGAAGCTGTGTGAACACAGAATGTAATCCTTGAATCCTGACGCAACTGTTGGAATAAATCCCACAGATCTGTTGTCCATATTTTGATGAGAATGGTGGGAAAAAAAATGGAGACTTCACAAAATTGCATTTAAAATTAATTTGAGAGCAGAAGAAAATTATTTGCTGTGAAAGCATAAATTCAATGTCTTTGATTATCAAAAAGGAGGGTTGAGTATGACTTGACTAAAGTTTATAGATTATGGGAGAAAACATGCAGATTCTTTATCTTGAAGGGGAATGTAACAACACACCCAACCACTCCCACCATCACCCCAAATAAACAAACAAATAAATAAATAAATAAGCTGAGCACTGAAAAATCAGAAACAAAATCGTTTTTTACTAATGAAAATGAATGTGAAATACGTTGTCCAAAAATGATGAATCATGCCCATTGGCCTATCTTGAAATCACGATACAAGTTAAAATTTCCTCACAAATTACCTGCTTCTTTGTGAAGTAATAATTTTATTTGATTCGATACCAAATAAATGAAATGGATAAAATTAAAAGGTCCATGCCCAAAACAAGCTGAAATACAAACCAGAAGAGAAGAAATAAAAAGAAAAATAGAGATCTATCAGAATGATCTATTCAAAATTACATTGTCTGAAAATCTGTGGCCTGAATTGAGACTTTTGTTATAATTCTAAGTGAGGATCTCTGACTCTAAACCATATGCTCTACTGTGGTATGTATTGCATAACTATGGAAAATGTCTTAATGTAGGTATTTTTCATTCACATAAAATTGTCTGTAAGAATTTATATCCCAGCTGGTATGATGTTATACAGAAACAATATCATGTGTTGTTCTGCAAGTTGTGCATATGTTTAGTTTCTGAGGCCAAAAATCAGGATGTGGTTTGAAGAAAAGTGGGAGGAGTCAACTAGTAAAAGTGTTATACCATATGACAACCTCAAAAAAAAAAAAAAAAAAAGAGCATATCAGTTGGGAAAATATATAGCAGAAGCAGAGACTGCCTTTACTGCAATAACCAGTGATCTGCTGTGCACATGTTCACGTTCTCGTACCACTGGAGTTCTAAAAGTACAGCATTGCAACCTGTTGTTTTCATAGTCCTAACATCTGTAACAATACAGCAAAATCACTTTTTTGTGATGCAATCTGGTATGTTGTGCCAGCATTAACAATTCTGAATTTCAGTATATTAGATATATACCAAATGATTAGGACTTTTTATTTATTAAATTAGATATGGGTAATTAATTAATTTCATTGTCATCATTATTATTATGATTATGATTATTATATGGCTTTCATGTCTAAGACAGGAGACAGGGTGGTCATGTCACACTGTGGAGAAGCACACTTATGGGCTTGCTGTTGATCTAATGAGGCTTCTGAGTAATTTTCTGCTAGAGGGTAATGGTCTGCAAGTGAACATAGTGGGTTTTAAGGATATCTGAATGATAGGACTCATGATTTGAAAAGTGTCCAACCTGTAAATGATTTAACCTAGCTCATCCTCAGGTGAGTCACGCATCTCCTCAAGTCTGAAAATGTTTTACTGCCAGACCTAATATGACCAATTGGATACAGGTTTTGATCCCTGAATTAACATACTAGTTCTCCTTGTGCTTCTCTAATTTGGGTTTGAGATTCACAGTGAAGTGAAAGTAAACAGCTTCAATCTCAGGAGCACATATAATATATTAATTAAAAAAAAAAAAAAGAAAACTTCTTCAAAACCAGTTTATATACATCTACTCTTGATATATAAGATAGTTGAAATGGTAGGAAGAATAGGCTTTTTGAGGAAATCACAGTATTTGTAGCTCCCCGACTGTTTTCTCTATTTATTTTTTATTTTATTTTTATTCAAGTTGAAATTTTCAGGTTACGTATGGACACATTACTCACCTAAATTTCTCTACTATGTTAAATCAAGTTTTCAGAATTTTTTTTTTAATTCTGAGTTTTCTGACTGTATGATTAATGAAAGTAAATAATCACCAGATGTAATGAAATTCTGCTTCTTGAACTTATGCAAGTACTGCAGTTAAAGTAACTTGAAATAGCAACATACATAAGTTAGTCATTTTCACAATTAAAATGTAAGCCCCGAGGATGCTCCTATTTATTTAAATCACTCTGGGTTTAATTAAAGACAGATAACAAATTGTTATCAAAAGTTAATCTCTATTCGAGTCTTTAATTTACCAACAATTATTACACATCCATTTTTATCATATAGTAATTATGGTTTCTTCTTTTATAATGGAGCTTAATACATTTGATGGCATCTTGTGAGTGTGTCAGTGATATATGACAAGCATTTCATACACCTGTGCTTCAGCTGTGAGCTGGCACCTGCCACTGGCAAAACTGCAGGTAACAGACACTATTGTCCCTTCACTGATAACCTAAAGAGAAAAATTTTGCATTCCTACTTTTGATATTATGTTAAAACATCCTAATTTTGTACCTGGCTTCTTAAATGTCTTTCCTACACTAAATGCTGAAAGTTTCAGACAGGAATCAAATTATGGGGTTTTTATGTCTCTAGCCCTATAAACTTGGGCCCTTGTTCCAGGCCAGAACTCATTTCAAGACTATTTGCAAGAGCACAGAGCTACACTCAGGGTCAAGGTACAGGATATGCCAGAGGACAAATCTTCTTCACAGTCCCATTGCATAGCTCTGTGGTGACAACCAGCCACACTTGAGCAGAGCTAAAGGCTGGCAACATGGGGCAGGGGTCAAGAGACACAGCAGCCTAAGCACACTCCTTGCCCATTGTCAGAACAGATGTGATTAGTACTGCCAGAATAAACTGTGGAGAGGCTATTTGCTTGTTGTCTTTTATATTTATATAGATTTTCTATAGGTTCCACTAATTTCCAGTTAATTTCCTTTCCTGTATCATAAAATATGCACAGCCATATAGCAACTGTTCTGTTTCTGTCACCAGAATTCTCTACAGGAGATTCAAAACACAAGTCTTTTTTTTCCCTTTTTAAATTTTGTTCTGTCAAGAAATAATAATGAAACCAGCCTACTTATCTAATGGGGAAGCCATGGCATTTAAGATGTTAGCCAGACAAAATGTTGCTTAAAGTTTAGTAGCCGAAATACAAGACATGGGCCCTACTAATTTTAAGTTTTTTTGAGGATGACAGAATTCTGGTAATGATGGGATCTCCTAAAGAAGGCTTTTGTATTCACAGCAACACTCCTCTTTATCAGTCTCCAGAGACCTGCATGTTCCAGAGATAATACCAAAAATCAGTCCATTAAATAATTATAAAAAACAAACCAAAAATAAATAAAAAAACACCCCACCAAAAAACACCCCACTTAAACTTTGCCTGCACTGCCATAGAGAACCATCTTTTCAGGATGTGTAGTCCAAACTTTTATTTTAAAATCATGAGGTCCAACAGGAAATTTTAAATACACTATGAAACACTTTTCTCTTTCATTGTGAAACTTCTAGAGACTGCACTACATTAGACAAAAGTGGGCATTATCATCTTCTATTTGCAGATAGGGCAACTAAGATTAAATGCCCAGCACACTTCTGAAATAGCAGCAAAGGACAGGCCCAGGACGATTCTTTCAAGCTACCCTAAGCAACCTGTCAAACAAATCTTTTTTTTTTCTTCTGCTGGAAGATTTTCTTCTCTGTGAAATGCCTTCTTTTTGTTTCTGATTATTTTTTTAAGAAAATTAGACAATTTATTTAGGTTTTTGTTTTATATTATCTTTATTATTTCAGGGATCCTCTCGTAGTTTGGAAAATAATAACTTTCCAGGCTGCATTTATTAATTTCTGTTGAATAACCTTGATGTCTTAGTGCTTCCTTTGTGAATGGAAAAAAAAGATCATTTATGGTGATTCCCCTTAACATCTATATTCCCATAGTTGATACAGAAACTCTTACTGATGTGTCTGGAAATTGTACTAATTGTCACGAAATCCAAGGGCTTGATTCAGGAAAACACGTCAAAAACAGGGAAGGAAAAAAAAAGACGGTGCAACATTAAAACACACAGTTAAACATTTATCTAAATTTGTAACCAAAAAGATATACAATACTGAGTTGGAAGGGTGATAAAAGAGTAAAATTCGTTACATGAATCAATAATTTTCCTTAAAAAATAGTCTGAGGTCCTAATGAATTAAAAGATAGTCTCCTTCAGTTTAAAACCATCTTAAGAAGGGTCAAAGATGTGTCCTGCAAGCTCTAACAGACGCTTTAAGTAGTCATTCATTGTAAGCAATGACAGAAACATCCCATCTTCCATGTTCCTCTGGTAGGTAAAAAAATCATATAATACAATGAAATAGAATTTAAACAAACTTAAAACAATAAGACTTTTCTGCCCCAGACTGTGTCCTGTTTCTTTCAGAGCTTTCGGAAGCCTTAATGGTTTATAGCAGTGGGCAACAAAGAGTGACCTCTGAACAGCCGCTTCCAGGATTTAGACATGTAAATAATTTTTTCTCTTCGAACTTGAAAATGAAGGCTACAGTTTGCTCTGCCACCACTCATGGGGCTTTGTCTGATGACACAGATGTAGAAGCTTTGAGTAAAATGGAAATGTTAGTTGCCAGAAGCATAACCGTGAGCAAATCCTGCTAAGCGAGGTCTCTCATCCCGTTGCAGGTCACCATCTCCTTTCTGTCCCTTGCCTAGTGGCGGGGGCTGTTTCAGTGCTGCTGTGATGTGCTGGGCTCTGCTGGATCTCGAGCTGGCAATGTGACTTGCAAGGTTTGTTCACATGATTACAGGCAAGAGAAGCTTTAAAGTACACAGCCTGTTAAATTCCGGTAAATATGCTACTGCATATTTTAGAAGGAGCTCCTTACCACATGGTTCACAATTAGTGTGTCCATTTCAGCACTAAAAAGATACCTATGAAAAGAAAATGTGTGTGTAAGTACAAAAAAAGTATCAGAATAGAGCACTTAGACTGAATAATTAATACCATTTTATGTTTTGCAACCATATATTTTAAACATCAAAGATGACTAAGGCTACAAATTCATGTTTATTGACAAGGATACATTTCTTAAGTCACCATTTAAAATGGATTTTTATGGCTGGTCTTAATAACCAAGAGGAAAAACTGCGTTGCACTACATGAACCTGCTGAAGACACGAGTCAAATGGCCAAAACGATTCTCTAACTCACTAGGCAAAAAGGCAATAGAACAGTTATTGAGGCAAAACAAAGAGAGAATTGTCCTATTCTCCCTGTATCTATCATTTTAAATATGAGTAAAATCACCAGTTAGTCTAAAAAAAACAAAGTTAACAAATTTTCCAGACTTACAACACACTACGAGTTTGCATTATGAGTTTACATAACTAATGATCATCATAGGTCTGCTTCATAATGCTGATTTCAGCAAAAGTACTACCAGGAAACATGTTTTATACCAAAATATAACATTTTCTCACCTCATTTTTACCAGTGAGGACACTTCCTTCTGCTTCACATGGTTCTACTTCCTCTCACATTTCTTCCTGTTCTTACATAATTATCAGAGTACTAAAAAACATTTTAATCCAAATAATCCAGTTTCCTTTTAAGAACTTTTCCAGTAGTGTGCTTAACAGTTTAAGCAGAAATATACTCAAAAACATTTTGCTCTCCTGAGGCACACAGTAGTTAGACACAAAAAATAGCTTCCTATACCTTCCTATTCTACCACAGTGGCACCACGAAGTTCGTGTAACATTAAAAAAAGGAAAAGTTGTATTATGATTCTGCAGTATATTGTATTTCTGCATTGGCATGAGTTAGTACTTTGTAAAAGTGTAGTTTGACTAAGCTTTCTAACCCTAACAGTGCCAGCTAGCAAAGGAAGCTGTTTTAGTCTGTTCTAGCTAAATCTGTCACACCCCAGATGGAGGTTACTGCTCCTTCAGAGCTGCTGTGAAGCTGCTTGTGGAGCCACTTCCTTACTCAACTCAGCCAGGGTGTTCAAATGTTCAAATTCAAATAGCAAAAAGGATAGGGATTGCTCTGGGAATGCAAATTCTAGTACTCAGAAAGGTGATCAGAAGCTTAGGGCAAGGTGAAAATTGTAGTTATAGCTACTAAAGATACAGTTAGAAGAAAACATATTATCAAGAACCAAGTTAAATCTAGTTGTATTTTACTATCATAGGACTGTTTCACCAATCGATAATTTTGTATTTGAAAAGTGACTAATATCACTAAAGTAATTCCCAGCTACTAGAAGGAACTTTACAGGGTGACTTAATACAGTGTGAAGTGACTTAAGATCCAAATATGCCTCAGGATGATTTCCACCGTGACTATTTGAAAAGAATACCCCAAAGAAATCCACTGAAAAGTCCATTCTTTAAACATTCCCCAAAGAATTTCTGTCAGCAAAATACAGAAAATGTTAAGCAATAATACCTAAACTTCTGTAAAAAAAAAAAAAAAAAGAAACTCTTATTCTATGGTTTTCTTACCTGAGCTGGATAGACAGCAATTCATAATTGAAAGATTTATTCAGAATTGAATATGTAAAACTCTTAAGGACAGTGTTAAAATACCTTACAGGCTTCTTTTGTTTTCATCACAACTCACTGGAAAAATACTCCATGTTGTTTATTCCTTAATGTACTAACCAGGAAGAATAAGTTTACAGTGAATCTCTTTGGGGTTTTTTTTGGTTTTTTTTTTAGTTGTTTGTTTTTGTGTGTGTGTGTGTGCTTTGTTGGTTGGTTGGGTTTGATTTTTGGGGGACATTTTTTGTGATTGGTTGGGGTTTTTTGGTTTGGGTTGGTTTGGTTTTGGGGTTTTTTGGTTTGGGTTGGTTTGGTTTTGGGGTTTTTTTTATTTGTTTTCCCTTAGGTTGTGCTCCATATTGCTGCCTATTTGGACCAGGTACACTTTTATTTAGTACTCTCTATACCTTATTCACATCTGTCAACAAAAAATGCACATTGCAGTCACACACCAAGGCACAAGTCACAAAACTCACAGAAAAAGTAAAAGAAATGATATTTATATGTCATTTTGATAGTCAAGGGAGAAGAAGTGTCCCAGTCCCTCTTTCTAAAAATAATGCTTCATACAGGTGTCATCTCTGTATTTCACTGGAGTTATCAAAAGAAAAAAAGTTGTCATTTATGGAAGTTGCTTCCTGCTATTGAAATAAAATGATGTGCTTTAAATCACAGTTCAGTTCTTCCATATCTTTCTTCCAAGAAAATCACTCTTACATGTAGGGAAATGGGAAAAAACTGTTTTATTAACCCACCGTCAACCTCTCTCTTCTACACAAATAACACACATAAACTCTTTCTGGTCACCTATTCCTATCAAAAATGGATTTAAAGTATTTTCTATGTCTTAAAAAACCAATCAAACAAACAAAAAGAGCAAAAAACGACAAAACCAGTTACTCCTGCCACCCATAGCAATGATGAGCTGATAAATAACCTCACCTTATTGTCTTGTCAGGCATACCTAATAGAGATGAAGAAGTCTCTAATTAGGGCATTAATTCCACACTGTGGTGCAGTTGCAATGCAACCTCCCATTCACTGACAGGTGCAATATGTGGGTGCAAATTTCTTGGCATCAGCAATCTACTCTTTTGCATTTACATTGCTAAGCAACATCATTGCATTGATTGACTTAGGTACAGTTCTACACTTTCACCTCTTAGATACAGAGAGAAAAGATTGATTCCAATTTCAGTGCCACTGTTTTAAACAGATGCAGCTCCAATGAATTAGGAGCACTTACTCCTAATTTACAGTCCTGGAAGAAAAATAATTTTCTTTATTACCCTACTGTTTAGAAAGCTCTAACTCTTTTGCATAGAATAAAGTTACACTGGTCTGAAACTCGCATGACAGTCAGGGGCATAGTTACATGTATTTTTCCACAAGAAGATGGCAGCTGTCCTCAAAGTGTAATGTGAGTTAACTAGGAAAAGGTGATTGACTGATGCTGAGGTTAATTGCTTGTTGGCATGCTAGAAAGCCTATGCTAACAAGTGCTGCTTATAACTAACAAGTGCCAATTATTTCCTTATATTCCAGTACATATTATATTATGCTAGGAACTATCCAAACATCCAGAAAGATCCAGACATCCCTGCCCAGATCTGATAAGTTAATGATTTAAGAAAACTGTGCAAGTTACTGATGAAAATGGGTCAGTGCATGCTGCTTATCACAAACGTACAGCTCTCCATAAAATGCTATGACACAGAAAAATTTTGTTAAAGCTATCAATGCACTGAATATATATTCATAATGAAAGTATAAACAGTTGTCTGATCATAAACTTTGTTTTCTGTTGTTGAACAAAAGCTTACACTAACAGATAGTGCTTATTATGTCATTATTAGAAGCCTGTGAAATCTTTAAAATATTTTAATTCTGTTTTCACATCTTTGTGCAAAAAAACTTTATATATATAAATGGTGACCAACTGCACACACAAGCCTGACAAAACTTCTCATGGTAGATTATTATGTAAAATATTGCCTAATATTTGTATAATGCATTCACCTGGCTTGAAAAGATGCTGACAGAACTAGAAGGCATAGCATCATCCATTGTTAAATTGATATTAAATTTGTAATTTTGTTGATAAAGCATCGGTAAATACCAATTTTAATTGCATTAATAAAATATGAATTATGAAAGTAGGATTGTAGTGACTAATACAGATTTTCCCCATGACAATAATGATTTAAAATAAGATTAAAAAGTAACATCTCCTCAAGAAAGAAGTTAATGTACCAAAAATTATAGTGCAAAGTCAAGCTGGCTCCCACCTCCTCCTAAACAAATCATCCACCTTGTATCAGTCAGAATAAAACAAGGAAATTTGATCTGAGTAGAAAACTTACCAGTCTTTCAGGGCTTCTTTGCAAGAAATCTTACAGTGGTAAGACTGCATGCTTTGTTATTTCTCGTCTAATTTCAAACTAAACACATGTAATGGCACCACAATGTAGTCACAAACTTGAAAGCCTTTGGAAATGCATTAATTGTGAACGTTGGGGATTTTAACACCTTTTTCTAACTGCTAAGATGCAGAAAGTGTCAAATATGTCGGTAAGCTGTTGAAAAAGGTAAAAAGTGCCTAAGCTGTGGTTTGATCTCTCCTAGTCTTGCAGTGCAGAGAACATTTCAGCACAATGCTATCCCAAGAATTCAAAATAATGCAACAAAACTCTTACCATATGGCTTGTTATCTAGGCACAGGAGCTCAGCACAGGGTTGGGTGAGGTGACCATAAAAATAAAAATATTTAAGAACATATAGGAACATTAAAATCGTATTTGCAAATATTGCATCAGTATTCCTAGACTGTTATAAAACAGATATGTACATTTCTGTACCCATCAAACACTTAATAAAAGATAACTCCTCTAGGCAATTTGCAAACTATAGCTTCATCTAGATATATGTCAGTGTAAATCAGGAACCTTCAATTCTCAGTTTTTCTAAACAAGTATGCCATAATCTTTCCTAGCCCCGTTTCCGTCAGACCCTCATAAATCTACCACATTGCTCTGTCTCCTCAGAATGCAGTCAAATTCACAAATATTTTAAAGGTATAGTGAAATACACATATAGCAAGTCCATCATCCTAGAAGGAGTTAGTAATTTCCTTCACCTGCAGTATATATTTCATTTTAACACATCTTTAATAGACACCAACTAATCATGTTTAAAGGCTACCTCTTTATTATTGCCCTTTATCCATAAACTGTTCTTTTCACTGACCTTAATATATAAGGTGAAGATAGGCAATCATTTGATATAAATGCTTACATACATGATTTTGATTTCAGTATATGTAAGGTAGAACTAGTTGAGATGGACACAATTTTCTTAATTTACAGGTTCCATTGTAGAATATATATTTTTTGTTCTAAGTCACCTAATACCCTCAGAAATACTGATGACCCTAAAATTCAATGCCTTCTTTTTTTAGGGAAAATAAATGCATTTCTATATCCTGCATTTTGCAAAAGAATAAAAACATAATGACATTTGTAATTTCAGATCTTTTAAGAACAAAGTACTATGTGAAATTTATAATATAAAAATTCTCTTTTCCTGGAATTACAGTTTTGTATTTATTGAATGCGTTCACAGGCTCCCTTAGGATGTGAAATGTATGGAAATATATGTGCATTACTAAGGAAAGAACTAAATTTATTCTTTCCCCACATCATGCTCTTCTTTGCTGTAGAGGTTTTTAATTCAACACAGAGCTAGAATGAGATGGAGCCAATTTCCTGGTCTATATGTGTGACAAATGCTAAAAGTGGCACAAGATTAACAAATTAGTTGATGTATATATCTTTAAAGATTTTTGACTGTGTCCCAAATCAAAATGCATGCTTATTTGAAATGAAGATTTCTTTAGAGTTAAGTATTAGACAGCAACCTTATGAATTCTTGTAATTTTAGGATGGAATGATGCCACATCTGACAACTAAAGAATAGCAACCTGAAAAAAAAAGTCTAAGAAGCTTTTTATGGCACATCACTCTAGTAAATAACAACTTTTATCACAATAAATTGTACATTTAGTGATAAAATCTGATCTTTTAATAAGAAATTTGCTTTGAAAAAATTCATTATTTCAGTAAACAGGTATTTCTCTTAACCATGAATATTGATGCTTTATTAACTATCAAAATAGGAAATTTTCTTCTGTTGAGCAATGTGTCTGATAGAAGCTTTTTTTTTAAATGAGTAGAGAGAGATCTACCGTATAGACAAGTGTGTCATTATAGAAAGGTTTCTTTATGATGGTTTGAAATAAAAAGTATGGAACTTGACCTTTTTAGCTGACATAGTAATCACCTACTTGATGTAATCCAGATACCTAACACCAAACAATAAAAACATCTGTGACAACAAACCATGTAAAGCTTGGGGAATTATTTAATTTTTTTTAAGAAAAGATAGCAATATTTAATAATCAGATAAGCCTGGATTGCTTCTTTTTACACAAAAACTTTTGTGTTTTGCAAATGCTAGTTTTAAAGGGCTGTAACTTAGAAGTGAAAGTTTCTTAAGCTCGCATGCATATGTTTTTGAGTTACCTCATTCATTCTGCTTTTAGGACCTTGTCACAGTCCACCTGTTTTGCTTTTGCTTAAATTACATCAAAATAATAGCTTTCTTTAGAGGGAAAAAAAATTCTACGATTCTACTGACTGTATCCAAACATGATAATACACTTAAAATTGAAGGGGAGCCATATTCAGGTTGCATGTCTCAGTCACCCAATCTCCCTTTCACGTATCTGTTCATGTTGACAGACTATGTCATAATACATCAACAGAGAGATCAGCATAGAAGAACAAAAATTCATCGCCTGACAGCAAGAGGAAAACTGATTTCTACTATTAAATTAGCAAAAATATACCAATACTTCACTACCAATAAAGACACCATGGCTAAAAACATTCACCATATTATAAATTTGAATGAGCATTGGGAATTTTTTGTTTCAATAATCCTTAAACAGAAAAAAAAAAAAGGAGAGGGAAGAGGGTGGACTCAAAGATGTCAACATCTTTACAAGCAAAGAATTGATTTCTGGTAAATTATGCCATTCCATTTTGGTTTTCTTGCTCTTTTAAATATTAGTTCTAAATATTCATTTAATTAGAAAGCACTGAGCACTGTTTTTGCAGGATTCTTTTCTGACAGAGGCTCTTCTTTGCGAGGTCAAGGAGACGTGTGGAAAATGCTCTGTATCAATAGAGTGCATCAGCTCCTTTATATCAGAATTTCGACTCATGTAAAAGGTATTCCAGCTCTCTCATTGCTAGATATAATTTTAATACACTATATTGAGCAGTGGTGTATCGCTAGGAGTTTAACAATACCTGGAATAAATAATGTCTTTTTGCAGCCTGGGGCAACATCTGCCACTTATGCATTAATTCTGCCCCTGTTTGAACACTCTACAACATATGCACTTCTCTTTTGTCTGTTATCCTAGAGTTGTGTTATTCCCAAATATTGACATCATCTACTTTTATCAGCGCTAACTGCTCTGAAGCTTCCTAGTCTCATGCTCAGCTCTATTTCTTTCTATTGATTATCTTCCTCACTCCAGCAGGTAGCTAGCCAGCGAGGCTGTCCTGAGAAATAGCTTCCAATGACTTTATACGCACAATTTACACGGAATTGTTTAAAGAAGATATTAGCCTCAATACAAATCAGTGAACCTCATTTAGTCAATACTGCACAATTCAGCTGTTGGCACCCTGTCACATGTTAGTCTCTAAAGTCAACTACCATACCCAATCTGCACATTAGCCATAGTATTTAGTTTCATATTAAAATGAGGCTAGTTTTTCACTTTTCTTTTTGAAATCTATTCAATATATTTTCTACATCACCTCATAGAACCATATGATAGTAATATAATTTTAAGTATAAAAACCTGAGATTAAATGCTTGATTTTTGACAGTGTTCTTAAATATAATAAATTCAAAGGGAAATACTGTTAAGTTAAAATGGAGTGTTTTTCATTAAGTCCAATCAAATGGTAGACAACAAAGGATCTTTTATTTGAGAATATGAAGTGAAAATGAAAACCAGAAAACCTTTACTAAGAAAAGGTCTAGCTAAATTATGTTGGAAGGAGGTCTCCAGATTGAACCTGGGTGTTTCTTTTGCTAAGAATGAATTAAACTAAGATGCACTATGGGAGAACAGCTAACAAAAAAGGAAAACCTAGTGCTTTACAAAAATGAAAACAGGGCCTAAATACAGCTACAAAGAAAGATCAAATATTAAAAAAAAAAAAAATTTAATTGCTACTGTAGCACCTAAAATATTCAAAGAAATTTGGGGGATTTTTTTACCCTTTTGCGTTTTACAGCAGGATTCCAAAATCCTAGTTGGATTTATACAAAAATAATCTTTTCCTTTTAGCGTAACAGAAGATGATCTAAACTGTGACTTAGACTACAGATAAAAGAGAGAAGAAAAATAAAGTATACATGCTCATCCCTAAAACTGTTACTTGTGAAATAAGATAGCTCTTCTCTTGTTTTCAATCTCTATTAGACACACTTGTTTTACTGTATTTAATATATAATTAGCATATCCATGATGTTTATATTAAAGTTTCTATATGCATCCTTCAGTAGCAAGATAAAAATAGGTATTGTTTCTAATTGTTGGAAGAAAAATACTTGGTTTTGGCATATTTGGTAAAGAAATATTTACATCTTTCCTATAAAGCATTTCTCTTATAAAGCATAAATTCAAAGACAACCTGCAACAATTTGTGGTTATTATATTGTGGAAGAGACACAAAATAGAAGAGCTCCGGGAGTATAAAGAAAAAAAAAAGAAAAATACAAAAAATACAACAAAACAGAAATCCCCACTCCATAATATGCAGTCGATATTTTAGAAAACACAGAGGAAAAATGCAGAATCTTTTTTAAGTCCTTATGAGCAGTCATCTGGACTTACTGATACACAGAGGTACCGGTACCAATACCTTCTGAGAGAAGGTAAAAATTATCTGCCTAGTGAGCAACTGGGAATATTGATATCGGACAATATCTTTATTCTAAATACTGGTAATTCGAATATACAAATAGAAATGTTTTGCATGACCTCTGCTCCCTGCTCTTTTCCCTTTAAAGCTCAGTGAGTGGTAGCTGAGGTTCTGAACCCCAGGTAGGAGACAGATGCTGAGAGGTGACCAGTCTGGCCTTCCTGATACATCTTTGTATGCACACAAACTCTCTCTCACATACACACATCTATTGCAACCTGATGCTCATAAAAAAGCTTTTTCCTCCTTCTGAGCTTCTACAAGGAACATTTCAGAAACCAAGGAGGAAAAAAAATTAAAAAGCAGCAAGGACAGAAATAGCTGCATATTCAGGCAGCAAAAAGGCAGGTGTGGTATGAGAATTCCTAGTGTTCTTGTCTGCAGTGCTCTGCTTTGCTGTTAGAGGATTTGAGGGATACTTTTCATGGGTCTATATATGTTTATAAGTGCACTTGGAAAGAGAAACCTTCCAGATACTGTTTGGCCTATTTACCTGGGTAGATCTGCTTATTTAAGATAAAAGTTATGCTGTACTTCAGCTGCTGTCTTCCATGCATGTCCCTACCCATTAACTATTTTTTCCCACCAATTACATTAGTAGTCACTAAAGTAGATGCAAATTCTTCTACTTATTTATTATATGAATTGCACCTTGGTAAATCTTAAAAAATATTCATATACATTCAGTACTTAAACATGTTATAATAGTTTTACTGTAAATTTTCCTCAATGCTATGTAAGTACTCACTTCGGTCGTGTCTTATAAGGATTGATAGATAGAATTGTAGTCGGAAAAATAGTTAATTCAAAGATCATTTCTAAAAATCTGACTCTTTTAAAGTTAACTCTGTGCTATATACCAATATGTAGTAAATATTCTGGATAAGCAAGTGTAGTGATAGAAAATAAGCACAAAATGAACAATACATTCTGGGGAAGATGAAACATACAGACTAAAACAACATACGCGATCTGAAAGTTTACAGTCAGGTTGATGTATCTATTTTCTTAAGGTAATACAAATATTTAATGATTATTACGTGTGCCTCCTTGCCTCATGACAGGAAAAGAACGCACAAAATTTCTTACCATTCCTCATTCTTTTATGTTCATTTTCAGAGATGCATGGATTTACTATGTGCTTAAGTTAAGCTATAGTGATCGCCTTTTCCATACTGTCTTAAAATAGTATCCGGGTGAAAAACAAACCTAGGAAGTAGATTAGTATTGTTTAATATTTAGGAGAAAGAACAACTTTTCTACCTGAAACTAGAAAGCATTTGTAGCCCAAACAAATGTATTATTTTCTTTTTAATGCAAATACTTTTACTTGCAGATCTCAGGATTTCTATAAAATATGTTCTTACAACACAGAAAAGCGCACGGGACTAATTTACAGTCAACTTTGTTTAGCCATTTATGTCTAGAATATACTAAAAATAAAATACTTAAAATATCTAATGGGGAAAAAATATTGCCTTCTCCCCAAAAGCATAATTATTAAAATATGATTATATTATTTATCAGCAGACATTGCTAGTTTCATTTCTTGATTAGCTTTTGATGAATGCTCAGAAGTTTAAATTCGGACATACTTAGCCTCTGATTTTTAGACAGATGTCAGTCAGCATTAGCGTATCAATTTTTCATCAGAAAATAGAGACGCATGTTAAAACCACTTTAACAAACATGGGGTTTCTACATGGGACCATACTATCAATGCTAATTATATCCTTAAGATAAGCATTAACTGGGGGAATGAGGGGAATCAAGCCGTTTACAGAGCATGTGAATCTCAACTGGACATAAAGCTGCCTACTTTGCTTCCTGCTTTCCTTCTTCAGTCTCACAGTTTTTTATTTAGTCCATGAAAATATTACAAAACTATTAATGATACTTTAAATAAAGATATTCTCCAGATAATCTGACATGATTAACTTGGTATTCATGTTTCAGCATAACTATCCAGGAAGCTGTGACTGTGTGCCATGTTAAAAACATGCATGTAGCACGTTCTTTGTGTGTCTTTGCATGCTTGTGTATGCAAACGTTTCATCACGACTGAGTGTGTGACTGTGTGTGTGTGTTTATAGCTCAGTGCTAAAAGTGAGAGTGAGGTCTGAGGGTGGAAATGAAGAGCATTTCCTTTCGGAAGAGCCTTACTTGACCAAAATCCTGCCCTCCAGTTTGAGAGGGAAGGATGGGAAGGGGCGCTGCAAGAAAGGTCTGGTACTGCAGTACACTGAAATCACTTGCAGTTACCAAACGTGTTTCAAAGGAAAGTTTTAGACATACAGAGCTTAGAGTCCTATGAATTAAAGGAATCACAGCTACACAATTCAGGCTTACTATTCAGACTACCTTTTGGGGTTAAAGTTAAGTGGCAAACCAGATGCACCATTTCACTTCAATTCTAAAGATAATTCTAAGACGATACTCAGCTGGTGCAATATGTTATTTTGTGTTCACAAGATGAAGTGGAATTTAAATTTTAAAAACCAGTAAAGATTTTGAAGAGTTTTGGGGGAGGCCTATTTAGCTTCCACCTAATTTAAAAATTAGTCTTGGCTGTCTTCTCACTCCATCAGTCCTTGAATCAAAATTCCAAATCAGAATCTATTATTTTCTTACTCATGTTAAGCAGCATTAACTAGAGGGAAAGGATTTTATTTACATTAAGGAACCAATCCTACTGTTTTCACACAGGAAAAGCACCGTTTAGAGGCAATAGCAATTTATATGTCTAGAAAAACCAAAAAACAACCAAACAAAAAACCTCCATACAAACCAGCTTTCATTTTGCAGCATTACTTAATACCTTCACTTACATTAGATTTCACTGCATTCCAGAAACACACAAGAACAGAGCACAACTTGCGGTATCAGTGTTCTTTCTTTCCCTTTCTCTCCCTCTCTCTCTCACCTACACCATTTTGATTTTAAATTTGCTGGAGCCCATTCAATTTATAAATAACCTTAAACCGTTGAACTGTTCGCTAGTTTATTTGAACAGGAGACAATGTTATTGAAACAAATCTAGTTAACAAGGTAATTAGCTTTTGCAATATTCCTCAGAAGACTGGAAACCAACAGTTCATCACAGCACTGTACAAATAGCAGTATGCAATGTTAGGCCTCTGCTTAAGAGTGTTTCTATCAAAATTCATTGGTCACATCACTAACAAAGGTATTGTTTCCAAAAAGTATCTAAGGCCCACCAAAACTGATTTACTCACTTGAAGTGGATGAAAATATTTTTCAATAGTAACCCACTGTAAAAATGTAGGCTACTGCTGGTTTTGCAAAGATGGGGCTAGAACCACAAAAACCCTTTTTCTTGCTTCCACAAAAGGCTTTGGGCCTAATTATTTTTAAGTATAATCCAGCCAACATCTTCTCATGCTTAGCTGCACTGAGTGACACTATTTGTGATGCCCAGTCTGCTGAAACTGAGCAGGTTGCTGTCAGTTTAAAAATGACTATAATAAAAGTGACCATGAAGATGGATCTTGTGATTTTGCGTTTCTAATCAGTCATCTGTGAAGAACACTTTTGCTTTGATTCAGCAGACTGGTGACAGCCATGATTGATAGTGCATGAGGATGAAAAAAGGTTATTAACTGTCTTCCTATTAAACTCAATGTATTACCCCTCTAGGTGCATCTCATACTTTAACTTAAAGTACTTACTCAGGTAAGGTCAAAAATGAACTCTATAAACACAGTATCCATCCTGTTGTAGATGAACCAGGAGCTCTTATGCTAAATTTTGAATGTTCAGCATTAAAGCACATCTGAATCCTGACACCTTAGTTACTGTGCCAAAACCAAAAACTGAGCAGACCTTTTTGTATGCTTCTAAATATATAACTGTACACAAGTATTTTTGTGTGAAAAAGGGACAGATCAGTTGCTTCTGTGTGTTGGTGCGTACAAACACACAGACACATATGTTTTACTTATTATAATACTCTCAAAAAGAAAGTTTAAATAATGTTATATTAACAAGAAAAAAACATAGAAGTGAGATATTAAGTGTCTGTGGGGCTCAAATATAAATCTTACACAGAAAACAGCATTTTACCTCTTGGTAGTTAACTCCATTATTAACTTGATCAAGTGTGATTTAATAATTTATGAAAGCTTCCTACTAAAAGAAAATACAAATGTTTTAGCGTAAATATAGAAGCATCTATTTGTTGCCTTATAACATGTTTTAGTTTTAATTTCCTTTTTACTGATGACAATACTCACAACTATCTACTGAAAAAGCAAAGGAAAATGGCACATATATTCATTTTCAAAATAATTATTTGGTGGAAATACTAATTCCTAGGGTACTTCTAATTTCTAAGGATGTCTCTGTGAAGAGATAATTTTAAAGGAGCTTAAGGAGGAAAAGAGTTAAATACTTTTCCTGTGTTCATTTTTATTCTTTCTGACACTAGAAATTTATTGAAAGGGGAAAGTTGTCCACATTGTGTATTCAGGTTAGCATCTTTTTAGATTCGTAAGTTTATTTTGGAATTATGTGTTTTACAAAGACTTCTTCGTAATCAGTAGCATTTAAGATTTTTAAATTTACTTTATCTTTATGAATAAATTTCAGATGTTCTTTGAATTTGTTTATGCATATCTTAACTTACAACCATTTTCTGGTAAAAATAACTAGACCAATAGATCAAAAATCCTATGACTCTAACTACAGTGTGAACATTTCTATCTGAAGGAATGTACAGACACACTTGTTTAAAATAAGCTCTTTCCACATGGCATATAAGGTCCCCCCACAAAATACATCTATTCTGTATTTGTTTTCCAGAGTATTAAACCATACCTTTAAATTTAGTTTTATTATAGTCCTTCATTTCCTCTTTTAAATTACATCAAGAATATTTTTTGCACTTGTTAACATCATTTCAGAAGGAAGCAAGGATTTAATACCAAGCTAGATCATTTTGGGGAAAGAAGGAAAAAGTATCTCTCTATCTTCCCTATTCTATAATGTACTGTCATCACAAAGTCTGCAGCCTAAGTAAATATTTTAATCTTTTCAGGTGGTATTGAATTTTGGTTGTTCCTGCTATTTTTAAACAATTTTTTTAAAAAACATCCACAGTTGGTTAAAAAGAATCCAGAAAAAAATATAATCTACCTAATATGATGATGCTATCTCACAAAAAAATTATTAAACAACCCTCTCTAACATCTTTATTTCTGTAAAGTGCGTTCCTTTCAGGTGTGGACTTGGGAATAGGCACCAATTTTGCCTTCAGTAACATTTCTGCTTTATAATAAATTGCAATCCTGCTGTAGCCCCGTGTGGATTTACAACTGGCAGCCTTTCTCTCTGACAATTTGGGGTCACTGTGGATATAGGTGAACAATAATTTCAGAGGTGATGGAGATATTGACAGAATTTAAGAGTCCAAGTTGCGAGGCAAATATTTGAAAAATATACACTCCTACATTGGCTTTTAATTAATAAGACTTCTGGATTATATTGTTTGCCTTGTTTGTGCATTGTATTTTCTCTGAAACTATAAAAAAATATTAATTTCCATTTGTGCCTCTGTTAGTACTATGAAACATTTAATGTAAAAGCTGTCATTCCTCCCTCAAGAACATTTAAGCAAAGAAGAAAGTTACAGTTATTAGAGGCTTAGCTAAAAAAACATACAGCATGCTTTTAGAAAACCAGAATTATATGACAACATTTGTTTCGGATAGCCTTTTGGGGGCTTGGGACAGGTAAAACCATTTTATCAGACTTCACACCGAACAGAGGCCCTGATGGTAGTGAGAATTTCTAACAATAGGACAGACTTACATTTACTCACTCGAGAAGTGACCGGCAGGAGCAAGCCCCCTCTGTTCACTTCATGTGTGTAACCTAAAGACAAGAAGTAAGCCTAAGCATAATTCCAGCCATGTGTAAAACAGCGAAAGCATTTCAGTCAGTATGGAAGAAATTAATGAATTAGATTTATTCCTCCGGTTTCTTTAAAAGAATTGTCACAAGAACCAAACAGAAGATCCCAATTAATGAAACAAAGGAAAGTTTAGGGCCATTTAACCTGGAACAATTGTTTCCTCTGGTTAAGGTTTATTTAAAACCCAGAGCAGGCCTGAAATGTCAACTCTAGTGGTACCCTTTGAAACCCTGCTTTATTCCAGCACTCACTACACACAGGAAAGCAAATCCTTAAACTGCAGGCTAAGTGCATGTGGCCCAACCAGGACCATACAAAGGCGACACACGTAGCATGTGTCACAGCCAGCAGCACATGAGTGACTTCGCCAGGGGGGATCCCTCATCTAGATCCCACTCCAGACAATCAGGACACAGCAAGGGAAAAGGAAAGAAAAAAAAAGAAAAAAATACAAAAAAGAAGGAAGGGGGCGGGGGGGGGAGGAAAGGAGGAAAAAAGAAAATAGTAAGAAGAGCTAGACTCCAAACCCCACCTCCTGCCCCAGACAAACGAGGGCAGGTAGCCTGGCTGGGAAAGCCGGGTACCTCCCGCGGAGGGGATGCTGCTGCTGCTGCCGCCGCCAGCGGGGCGCACGGGGCGCGGAGCGGGGCGCGGAGCTCGGAGCTCGGAGCGGGGCCCTCGCACCTGCCGGCCCTGCGGAGGGGCCGCGCCCCCGCCCCC
>VZRF01005005.1:514385-529385 GCA_013396875.1 Vireo altiloquus
TGTTTAAAAAGATCATATGTAGCATTATATTTTTAGTTTGGTGGTGGATGGATGGAAGAGGTAGTGAGAAGCCTTTGCAGCCCTGCCTGTTGTTGGTTAGATTGAGGCAGAGACTTGGCTGCGATTGGGACGCGACTGTGACATGGGCATCGATCGCTTCCATTGAGAGCAATGCAAAAACACAGCCTGGGTATGTAACACTCTCAGTGCCATCAACACTTGTTTTACTTTATATTTACTGGCAAAACTGACAGAACGATCCGGAGTGCTTTTCTTTGAAATAAGGAATACAAACATTTAGATGGGAAGGTGCACAAAGAAGATTGTGGAAATAAACGGGGGGTTGAAGGTTGGGGGATGTGGGGGGGAAGAGCCTTAATCATCATTGCTCCACTTCCTATTCATCTGCCTGTATTTAAGGAGTTTCTGTCTTTTCTCGACGGGGGGATCTTACTAAACTGGTTGAAATGAAAAAAATCAGACTATCAACCTTGAGGGAATATCTGCTAGTTTTCAGGGTTTGCGGTTTCAGCCGGTAGGAAGGCACACAAAATAAAAGATGGCTAGCCAGCTGTTTTAACCTCTTGCACCTGGCTCCAGAGCTGAGGCTCACCAGGATTATTCAGTTATTCGTGTTATCTGTGCTTGAATATTTATAGTGTACGATCTAGAGATCCACACAGTGCATTGTGGCATCTCTTTATCCTTTAGTCGTGGGCTTTTTGGACTTTGCCAACATAAACATGTATTCAATAGTTTTCATTTTTATGATAATGAACATAGAGGGTCAATGAAATATAGAGGGAAAAGTCGTAAATCTGCAAAAGTGAAACCTGCCCAAGGAACAAAGAAAGGTCAGGTAAACCATCTGTGTAAGTCAGAGTAATAGTACCTGCTGTTTGGTTTATGCAGTGATACTGCTTTATTATTCTCTAAAATGGAACTTATCCGCTAGATCAAGTTAAAACTAAAGGAGAGCTGTGGAGATGGCAAATGACATTGCGTGTGCATCTTTCAGAGTAGGGCGACAGATGTGTTCCTTGATTTTTGAATAGTTTAGGTTTATTTGTGGAGATAGTACACCATCAAAGAACATATAAAGGGGGCTGAGAAAAATCACTGTTTAATATTGCAGAATTTACTGCTTCCATCCTGACCATGAGCCTAAATTTACACAATGAAATTTGATTATCTCTAATAACAATATTAGATCCTGCACTGGATGGATGAGAATCGAGGTGGTTTTGTTGATTGCAAGGGTTTAATGTTGCATTTCAGAATCTGATGTGGTTTAGCCTCCCTTCCATTAACTGGAAAACCCCTGAGGTTTTACAATTATTTCTTAAAGATAATACATTTAAGATTGCATTGGTAGGCTGAAGAAAAGTCATAAAGGCAAGAAGGGAAGCCCTTAATAACTCTTGAGATTCAGACATGTTCAGCAGTTAGATTGGCTCTGACTTCACCAAGGGTCGACAATGTGTCATTTCCATGAAGCCAAATTGCCCTCTGCCTATATGATATTAATGTGCAAATCAATATTTCAGGGATTAAATTTCCCTTCTTCATTTTTTATGGATTCTACCTCAATAAGTCTCAAGTCTATTAGAAGAGGCTGGATGATTTAAAATCTTTCACTGCAGAATGGCTTGTCGTAGCCTTGTTTCACAGACCGTTTTTTGGATTTTCGTTATAAAAGACTAAAGGCATTCCAAAGAAGTTGATAGTCAATATAGGGACATGCTCACTCTTGTAAAGCCCTTGTTCGATTAAGAGCTAAAAAGGTATTGAAAATATAATATATATGCTTATATAATATATATACGTTCTACTGCTTTAAAAATATTGTGTTAATCACCTATTGATTTATTTCAAAATCAATTGAAGCTCCTTTCTTATTAGTGATTTGTTCAGCATTCTTCAGCCTTGTTGTTAATTTTCTTAAGCAGCATGCATGAATTAATCTGCTGGTAGAATGTGTTATGGTGTTTTTTTGAAGCATATTTAGAACCAGGCATTTTTACCTATTTAAGATAAGTGGTGTGAACAGTTTGGTATTGTGGAGGAACCAGGACACTTTGAATTCAGCATTGTTTTAATGAAGCTAAGGGGCGTTTTGTAAATATTTTATGATTTCTGCTCATATGCTTATCAGTAATGTTTATTGAGAGTTTCCATTGAATATTCAGGATCAGTTAAAAATTAAAATGGAGCTATATGATCTGGAAGGAAACAATACATGACAGAAAATTTTAAGTCAAAATATGAGGTTGTGACTTTATCACATAATCTTGGGAAGGCCCTACTGTCTATCATTTAGTGTTGTTTTATAGTGTTGGACCATCTGGACTAGGTTCCGCACAGCTGCATGAATTTCATATGTGATAGAACATTTTTTCCATTCAGTGTGAAATGTTCCTTCCTAAAAACGTACACCAGACTCGCTTAATTTAGTCTGCTAAAAGAAATGCACATGAAAAAGGACAAAAGGCTCTTTAATCTCTGCAAGCTGTTTGTTTTTCTTCAAGATTCCTGTCTGTTTGGGTTTGAAAAGTCATGTTTATTGAGCAGATGATTCTGAGGTGTGACATTAAGATAATATATGATTTTTGTGCTAGTTTCTGCTCTCCTAGTTAATTTGCAGATCTACTTTTTATGCCTGTCAAAACACAGTTAATCTATTCTTATTTACAATTAATCTCAATAAAATTAATCTTAACTATGCCTTAGTCAGTAGCTTAAAATATCTAATTATATTCAATTAACTGCTGTCATAGTAATTAACACTGCTTAATTGCCTCTGCATATATTTATGTAAAGCTCATTAGTTACTGCTTGCTCTTTTTTCTTTTTCTCATTCCCATTTTTGTGCATCTGAGAGCACTGACATGAAATCCAGTCCAGTTTTCGACAATTCGGGTCTTGAAGACCTGTGACAATGGCAATACATGTGTTTGTGGCCTGTTAGGTGGGTAAATATTTGTGTTTTCATATGCAAAAAGGGCACCAGAGCTGGGTGTCTAAAGAACTTCCAGTCCAGCTCCCTCCACCCCTCGGCCTTTCTCCTATCCCACCACATACAAAAATGTTTCCTAGCCTGTTGGTAGAAATATGAGAAGCCAGGTTAAGCTTTGTGTTTATAAATGAAGAGCTTTTCTGCATCTGCCTTGGGGCTGTACCCAGAAGGCAGAGCTTTGCTGCTCCAAATTCATTCAAAGGGTTAAAGACTTGGCCAAGGTTCAAACTGAGAAGCGCCCAGGGAAAGTGCATGTGAATATGTACAAGTTTCATGTAATTAGTGCTTAATTATATTAACATATGCAAATTGTCAACTTAGGAGCTTGTTGAGCTGGCAAAGATCAGCCAGGCACAATTGCTGTATTGTTCTGAAACAATAATGGATTTCAAGTTGGATTGTGAAAACACATAACTAGCTATCTAATTTAACTCATACCATGGTGAAATTTCATTAGTCTCCATGGAGACTGGTTTAATTGTGCTGACTAATGTTCTGGGCTGCAGAGTGTCCTAAAAAGAAAGCGTTGTTTGCCTAATCCACCTTACAATGACACTTGTTTGTACATGTTTCCCTTGTGTGAGAATTTGCATATGCAAATAAATAGTTTCTCTGCCCCATTTGTCATGGCTGTTCATTACCCATGAAGAGGACATTGTTACTAGGCTGTTACTGAGTCTCCCAAGACAGGATAGTGTCAACCAGTCCAGCCACATTCTTTCATAATTTGTTTCTGATTAATAGACCAGAGTGAGGCTCATTCTATTCAGGCCTCTGCAAAGGGAAGGTCAGTTCTGTCACTGAAAAGAGTTTCCGCAGCAACTGAAGTTTTTTCTCTCCCTCCCCCTCCCCCCTCTTGCTTTGGCTAAAATAATCATATTTAAAATAATGTATTCTTGCTCTAAGGAATACCGGCACTAATAATCTCTAGTTTCCTAAAGCAAAAGATAGGAAAATAAAGGAGATTCTGGTATTGGAATATTAATCCTGTTTTTGACAGAAAGGTAAACTGATATAATTGCTTTTCAGTCGAAGGAATGGGGGTTTATACAAGTGTGAAAGCATCGGAAAAGGATTAGCATTTTTTTGCATAATGAAAAGCTCTGTTGAATAGGGCACTGAATGGTTGACTGAATGACTGAGATGAAAGGAAGATGAAAATGCAGGCTCCTCTTTCTTTATGCCTATGTTCAGCTCTCCCTAAAGTTATGTTTGTCCAAGACTTGAGAAAACAAGCAGAAGCTCAGGTTTTAGCAAATTGCTAAGATGCCCCGAATTTACATCATCATGCAAAGTAACACGTAGGAGAGTAGTGCAGCGAAAGGATGAGAAACACAGGTTTGTGTGGAGGGAAGCTCCAGGAACATGACAGGCAAACCAAATATTGACTATTGGGTATCAAGGATTCCCAGCACTTTGCTTGGGGGAAAGAAAGAGGGAGGACAGGGGCCGGCAGGGAGGGAAGGAGCTGCTTTAAAAGTTGCCAATGGAAATTATGCATCAACACATAATAATCTAATAAAAGTTTGGTATTCAAGGAAGCAGGGTTTAGTCAATATCTGTTTTAATTATTAAACTGTTTCTCCTTTGGAAAAAGTTATGAATTCTGACTCAGTGCTAAGTATTTAAGTGGTACAGGAGCCTTGCTGGGGAAAAAATTACTCTCTTCGCTTGCCTTTGAAAACAGAGAAAGCTTACTGAAATAGCAATTGATATATGCACATAAGGAGCGGGATGTTCGGCGTGACTGTGTCAGCGTGCGCAGGTTGTTTAAAACATTTGGATTCCTGTAGATTCAGGTGGCGAGAAGGGCCCTGGCCTCCTCCTGCAGTCACTGCTGGCCGCCTTCGTCTCCAGCCAGCGCAGGATCAGGCCCCCAGCCAGGGCTGCAACTGGTTAGCTGTTGACAATGTGATCAGTGCTTCTAATTATGTTCTCTCAACAGTAATTAGGGCAGTTAAAATACCATAAGTGTTGAGCCACTTTTGAAAGTGGGAAGTGGTTCTTTTGTACATATGTAAATCAAATGCAGTGTGAATAATTATTTGTATGTGTGCATATTAAATAGGCTCTCTTTTTTATCAGGTCAACATAATTACCGATTTAGAGCTACTGTGGAAAACTCTTAGTAGTCGGACTAAATATTAACTTGTTTGGGGGATTTTTTTCCAGTTTGCAGAACATTTATTTGTAAATGCTTGTTAGTTCAATATTAGGCTTGATCTGATAATATTTAAACACTGGAGATGCCTCTAAGAAATTAGGATTGCTTATGGGTAAATGAACCAAAACTGTAAATGCAGAAAGTGCTTGGGAAGAATAGTCACAAAAGTTCTCTTTTTTCAAACAAAGATAAAGACCTTCTGGGGGTTTTAGAATGTTTTGCTGCTTACTTTATGAAATTCCTTAAAACTTATTTGAAAGTAATATGCTTAGGGTATATCTTTCATTCTGGGAAGAGCTTATTAGTGTATTTCCATAAGAAAAATGTGTTAATTAAAAAAATAAATTAATTTATATTTTAAAATATTGTTAACCAAGCACCATGTGTTGTCTCTGGCAGAGTTCCAGCCACTGTAGAACTGGATAACACATGGGTTAATAATAACTTATGTGATGTCTGCATTCTTACTGAATGGGCAGAAACCCAGCACACTGAGATTCTAGGATTCAAGATTTTAAAGAATAAGATGTAAGACAAAATATATTTATGCAAGCAGATGCACTGATAGGAGAAACTAAGACACGTATAAGTTGCTTTTACTGAATAGACATAACAAACCTAGTAGGTTTTATTTGGTGGTTGTTGGGATTTGTTGTTTTTGAAAGGGTTAATAAACAGGGATTTTGCAGACCTGTAGAGACAAACTTGTTTTGCATAAATAAAAGCAGGAAGTTTAGTCTATAATACATGTCACTCTATTCCTTTTTAATAGTTGCTCTATAGCAATTTTATACCAGTATTTTCATTATTATCGCAGCTTTTGCCATGTTCCAAACTAACCAGAAAAGTTTGTGCCAGACTGAAATATGGCTGACTTGTTGAGGAATTACATTTTCTGCTTAAAAAAATATTCTGAGGAGTGGTTTTACTAAGTTAAGTGGTCAAAATAAAAGTTTGCCGTATCAAGACACTCTGTTTTATGTTCACATTACTCAGAATCGGCTTTCAATTAAAAAAAAATGAGAGAGATATGTATTTAAATTGTAATTTGTCTGAATTATATTTTATTTGCTTTTTGTATTTTTGAGAAAAATTTTAAAGAAACACACATAAACTGGGATGTTTTTACAGACAAATCTGGCAGACTTTTAGTACTCACAGTGATGTGATCAGTTATCCCAGCTCCTAAGAAGGTGTTATAGTCCTTCAGGTCAATAGTTCACAAACTAAAGGCTGTATGTACATGAAAGACCATGGTGACTCTGAAAACAAACATTTGCCGTATAGGCTGCAGTAGTGTCTGCAGAACAAGTGATGTGCACACTAAATATACATTTAAAACTGTATTTAAATAGACAAATATTCTGTTTCTGCAACAAAGAAATTGATACAAAAGGCCTGTCTTGATGTGTACCTATGATACATAAAACCAAAAGAACTAGATTCTTCCCATTCACCCCAAACTAAATTAACAATTAGTGCCCTGAAATTAGAGGAGTAACACGGGTGTAAAACTGGCAAAACAGATAGTTTTGATATTAGTGGAAAAAGAATCAGGCCTGTAGTTACCACTTGACAATATTCCCATAAAATCAAATCCAAAAGATTTCATCTCCTCTTTCTGTACTACCATTTCCATTTTTAAGGAAGGCATCAGAGGGTCTGTAAGTAAGAGTTTTTCCAGAGGGGCTGGGGAGGTCAGTTCTCTTCCTTTCACCAGGTAACAGCAGAGCTGAGGGTCTGTGAGAGGCTGCTTCTGTAGGCTTGCTCCTCCCTGTTTTGACACGGAGGCTGCCTTATAAATTCACCTAATCTGAGATGACAAGACACCTGTCACTGGTAGTCCTCCAATGTTTAGGGCACTGATGGAAACCTGGAGTAATCCCAGTTGTTTCCACACTTGTTCTAGAAGATGGTAGTGTAACAGATAAGAATAATCTCTTTTTCATGGCAAAAACATTCCTTCTGTCTATCTGTTGGGGATGGTCCTTTGATTTTTGATATTCAGAGGACCAGAGCTTTCATAACAAGAGAGGGGAAAAAAAATATACTTGGATTTGCCAGGTGTTACATGATGTTTTCAAATGCAGGTGGTCTGCCTGTTTGAGAAACCATGGCCGTCCACCTTTAGTCAAGATTCTCCTTGTTTACCACCTAACTCTTCCCATGCCTTCCCTACTCCAGATAATAAGGTTCTGAGTGAAAAGTAGCTCCTTAAACAGGGAATTTATTCCTGTGGGTTTCACTCAGTTCCTTTTCTGTTTTATTTTTTTTTAAATTGAAGTATGGTTATTGATTTTGTTTACAGCACCAAGGGTTTAAATTAAAGAAAATGTAACATTTCTAAAATAAATTATTTAGTTGTATATGTCACCCCTCAATCTCAGTTCCTTTGCGTTCTCACAAACTGTTCACAAAAAAAAATAATTTTTTTTTGCCATTGCAGTGCAGTCATCTCTGGAGTGGGAAGTGCACACAAAACCACGAGCCACTCTGCTAAGACAAAGCAGTGTGCTTTGGGACTTTTTCCAGCAGGAGCAACTGATTTCCGTAGGGAAGAAAAATACGATTTCTCACCGAGTCATCTGCCAGTGCACCAGGACAGACATTTTGGTTCCAGTGAAAAGCATCACTGGAGTTTTAAGTCCTAACTGGTCTGGCTCGCAGACTTCTTTTACGCTTGACGGGTGGTTTCCCCAGTATTTTTGCAGTTTCCAATTTTGACTGAGGGCCTGTTCCAAAGTCCAGCGCCGTCTCATCGATTCCCCCAGGTTTGGATCAGGCCCTTGCAAAGAACAGCGTCATCTGCTGAGGCACCCGCCGCAATTCCAGCAGCGGCCGGTCAGCGCTGCCAGGCAGCCGCCCCCTGGCCCCAGGGGGAACGCGCACTGAAATCACAGCTCTTCCCTGAGTGGGTGGAAAGGCAACAAGAGACAGCAGAGTAAAAAAATGTTAGTATTTAAATATAGCTGAAACTGGGAGCCTGACAATAACTCAGCTACTACAGAGTCAATTCAGCCATCTGGAGATGGTGACATGTCAAAAAGGGGGGGCGGGGGGGGAAGAAGAGGCATTGTGAGGGAAAGAGAGTCCTTAAAAATGAAGGATTTCATTCCATGTTGAAATCTGTTCTCCATGCAGGATACAGTTTTAATGTTGAACAGCATAGGTCTCTTTTGTGCATCAAAGACGTACATACTGAAACACCTAGTATCATACCACAGCTGGATTCTAATGTTCCGGACCAGATTTGTTTGGCCCAGCACAGAGTTTACTGTTGAAATGAGTTTGATTTTCAATGTTAGTATTATTTAAAAATAGATTTTGAGGCTGTTTGAATTTTTAAAACACAGTCAGTGGTCATGATTTATAAACATTCCTGATTTCAGCTGTAGCTGTACAGAAGGGTTGAATCTGCTCTCAGCATATTTTTTACATGATTTTAATAATCGGAGACAAATATACTGCGTATCTTTTAGGTTCATTTAAAAATCTATGCAATTTAAACAAATGCTGAATTGTGTAATGGTTTGTCTGGGAATTACTTAGGCTGCACAGCATAATAATATTTTATTAGCTGTCATTTGTTTTCAAGGAAGAAAATGGTGATTTTTATGTTGTGTGTTATGTGAAAACTTGGCACTGAAACAGGACAGTCCCCAAATGTGAATTTCTTAAAAAGGTGGGACAGTAGTTGCCCAAAAGGTGAAGACTTGAGAAAAATTGGGGTAGGTCATTTCTTTCCTGAAATGAAGCAGGGTACAGATTAGGAGCCATTAAGGTTTGCCAGGAGTTGCTGGTCATAGAAGCCTGTTTAAGTGCTCACTGTCAACAAGGAAATCATGGGCAGCACTTAAAGTGGTTCACCTCTGATTTATTCATAAACCTCACACGAGCACTTGGCTTTGTTCTTGCTCTGGTAAGGGGGAACTGATGCCAATAAGAACAGGAATAAAGAGCTTCTTGCATGGTCCAAAAGTGAATAGCACTTTATCTCAAAGCATGACCTCCATTCCCAAGATCTGTTGTGTTACAGTTGACTCCGCTAGATGTGTATTCTCAGATGAATTGCTAGAATACGTTACAACAAATATATACTTTGTAAACCCTCTAGATGTAACAAGAACCGTGTAACTGGAACTTAGGTTCTAACTTGACAGAAAGGTTGTGGTATTCATAGGGAGCTGAGCGATTTCCGTTTCAGACAGTGCTTTATGTTGGTGTTTTTAATGTAAGTCTGAAAACAGTGTGATTGTGTGGCTGTGATTCAAATGAAAATTTTATATTCTTTAAGAGATTTATTTGAGAAACATATTTTGATAAGAGCAGACACACAGAATGTGAAGTGATTCAGAGACTAAAAAGGAAAAAAAATTGACTTTGTTTTTAGACATATTTGATGGCTTCTGCTATATTTTTGTTTCTCTAAAAAAGGCAAAGTAGTGCTCACAGTCCGCAGTGGGGGAAGGGACCTTTCGAAGACGGTCAACTGCCATGTTTGCACTGGGGCAGAGGTTGAGTACAGTTACTTAAATCCCCAGAGAAACATTTAGTTAACGCTAGACTCTTTCTGATCCCGTCCGAGTCTGGTTTCCTTTCCTGCTTTTTAATGAAGTTTGTTTGTTGCTATGTTTAGGTTATGTTTTTAAACTGACTTGCATTTTCACAACAGATTTGACCAAAAGAGTCATAATGGAAGACAGTGATGAGAGTTAATGATACGTCTTTGATAAAGCAGTCCTCGTGTGCAATCTGATCACAGCCATCAGCTCATTTGTCATGGCTGAAGTGAAAATGTCAGGACCAATGAGTGTATCAGTGCTGAAGGGGGCGAAAGGGCTTTTGGAGACACTTTTGTGCTGGGAGTGGGCCATAGCTTAGATGCAGCTCTAGGGAAATACTGGGATTAGCCAACTCTGTGCACAAATCCCTAGCATAACAGAATTAGTTGGGAAAATGAGGTTTGTTAGGAAAAAAAAAAATCTGTAGAACTGCTCTAGGCTTCAGCCCAGGAACTACGAAAAGCAGTAAAGCATTTTATTAAAATAATTTTAGCAATGTGAACGTGTGCACATTCCAGTGAAAATCACAACTGGTAGCCAACATACTAACAAAACCCATCTTAATGCATTTTGCATATGTGCATGGGTTTCCTTCTAAAATTAAAAATAAAAAAGTGCATTAAAAAATATGGTGTTTACAATCTTAAAAGAAGGTTTACTGAATTTGACACAGTAGAGATTATTGCCACATTTAAATACAAACCGATGGTGATGATCTTTTTGCATGGGTTAGTTCAAATAAAATATAAGGATAGTCTCCCCGCTGTAGACACTTCTTTACTCAGGGGGTAATTCATAATATAAAAACATACTGATTGCCAAACTGGGATTCTGTGGTGGCCAGCCTTTTCTCTCTTTCACTAGTCTGTGCAAAATGCTTCTGAAGAATATCACAGTAGGCAGATGTGGATAACCTATTGTGTATGCCTGCCTTGGCAAGATTGCAAATGCAAATTTTTTAGACCTCTGAAAAACAAGATTTAGTATCCCTTACAATTTGTATTTTCGTTTTTGTTTTGTTCACATTCATTACAATAACTCTGGATAATTTTGGCAGCCAGTTTCCATTCTTTTTTTTAACCTTGGTAAATTCATGATTTCAGTGGTATCCTTCAGCAATGAATCCCACTGTCTAACCCCTTTGCTCCTCTCATCATCAGGTTTTAATTTGTCACAGCTTAGCTTTCTTGGAAACCTGCTACTTGTCTTCTGGAAAGCTTTGTCTTGCTTCCTGTTACATACCTAGGAAATGCAGGGTCCTTTTCCCTCTGCGTCGTCCATAAAAATGCTGAAGAGATCTTGATTTCTTTGGGGTGGGGATCCTAGTTACCAGACCGATTCAGCTGATGTGGAACAGTGTAGGTGCTTACAGGTAATCCCATTAGCTGCGCTATGCCAGCCTAAGAAGAGTGAGTGGGAGTGAGTTATTCCATCTCCAGTGCGTGGAGCAGTTACTGAGAATTGCCCAGATACTGGATGTGTGTAGCTAATTGTCTGTCGAGCTACACCAGTTAATAATGGCTATTTACCTGCTTTGCTATATGTCCCGTGTGTTTGTTACTGCAGAACTGGGGGTGTTTTAGCTTCCCAGATCCATGCTGAGGGCGTTCAGCAGGCTGTCAGCACTGGGCTGACAGCAGTTTTTCCTTTGTTTGGTGTTGCTATTAAAGGTGCTGCTGCAAGTTTATCTTTCCCTTGGTTTTGCTGGGAGACTGAGAAGAAAATTGTTACCGCCTGGTCGCTGTCACCACTGGCAAGGCCTTGTAACGGGAGCAGCGCGTGGCAGTGGCAGCACGGGCCTGCACTGCGCTCTGGATCCTTCGCGCGTCTGCGCTGCTACTGTGCCATGCACGGCGTTTGGACGTGGTGGAAATCTCTCGCTTCCTTTTTCTTTCCCACAACTTTCTTGGGCATAAATTTGGGAGCAGGCGGAACTAGCTCACACGCTGATTGGAGGGGCTGGAGAGGCAGATGTGTGGCAGAGCCTTAGGCTGTGGCTCAGGTAGCAGGCAATTGCCTCTGGTAAGCCCAGGCTTCCTCGCAGCAGGCTTGCAGCTAGCATGTGAAACCAGCTCTTGTGGTCATGGGCTTCGGGCCCCGGGGTCCTTCTGGGCCTTCTCGTGCTGTGAATGTGGCCACAGGGACTAAAGATACCATGTAACCTCGAGTCTGGCATAAAAATGTGTAGTAAAGCTGCAGCCACCAGTCTTCAAACCCCAAACGCTTCCCTGTTTGTGCATGTCAGTGTGAGTGGCAGGAGTAAAGTAATTTCTTTAATCTAACTAGTACTTATCTTTGTTAGGAGTCGCCTGCAGATTTCTTCCATTTCATGTACAGTGGATTGTCCTTTTTCAGATAATGTGCTTGTACAGCCTTTTTTGTTTTGTTTAATTCTATTGATTTACAATATTGAAGTGATATATCTGATACCTGTTTCCTGCACTTTGACTGTACATAGTCAAAGAAGCTGATGGGATTCTTCCCTCCCTTCCACAAGCCTTTAGCTGTTTTAAATGTATAATTATAATTGCATGTCATTTGATAGCTGCACTAATTGCTGCCAACCATTGTCTGTTTGCACTTAATGCTGAAACCTGATCAACATCCTGCTTTGGTTGATGTTTGGTGGTAAACTTTAATTAACTCTTATTGCATTGAAGAAGAGCTCAGTCTCTGTGCTAACTAATCATTTACCTTCATTATGTCCTGACAGCTCCACTTGTTCCTGGTACTAATAGATACACCAGTCAGTAAATAAACCTGCAAACCTTCATGCCTTGAAGTTGTTCCTCATTGATATTTTGTTGCTTAAAGTATAATGGCGTAAAGATAATTATTTCAGTTAGTTTGTATCTCTGCTTTTCCAGACACTGATCTCAAATTGCTTTTTTCATGCCAGACAATATAATTTTAATAGTAACTGTAGATTTAAGATAACATTATTCCTCCAGCATGGTTCCTATATACATGCATCTTTTGAATCAATACAATTAAGCTTGTCTCCTGTTGGAATTCTTGTAATTATTTTTCTTGAAATACTTTTCCTGTAATGATATTGAAGTTAAAGTAATCAGGTTACTGGCAGATCATGTAAAATTCAACTCAAAATTGCTGGCTGCTTGATTTTAATTTGTCTGACATCAAGTTTGTTTGAAAAGGGATAATATGTGGTTAAACCAAGGAGCTTATAATTATGGTTGACATTTGTTTGTTTATAATGAAATCTAATTAAAGTTCATACATTTTAAAACACCAAAGTTAATTACTGAATTGCTCACTTCACTTATGCACAGCAGTCAAATTAACTTGCAGAACAAAAAAATGACAAAAGACTATGCATAATAAAAACAAAATGCCTAGCTGATCTTGGCAATACAAAACAAATTTGCCATGATAATATTCTAGAAAAAAAGTGCTTTATTAATAACTAAACTGTTTAAAAAACATCCTGTATTGTCACTGACCAGGCTGACTTTAATACAGAGTAATATTTAAATGTTTAACATGATTTACAATACCACAGCTTTTTTTTTTTTTTTTTCATTCCAGATGCATAGTTAGAAGATTCTTGCAGTCTTGTAAATCTGCCCAAAAGCAAGATTCTTTATATTTTGTTTTCATCCAGACTCTTTCTGAACTTATCTGGAGTTGTAGTATCCCCCTGAAAGTGTTTGCTTGACTACCTGCCTCGTGGTAACTTTTAGAAAGATAATTGCAGCATTTTTAGCATGTAGGCAAAAAAGTACTGTAATGTTTATTTCACAGTTAGTTTTGTGACAGCAGAGAGGTTAGGTGAATACTATAGAGCCACTCTGACTCCCTAGTCATTATTTGTTACTTTTGCAATCCGTTCTTACATTCCGAATATGCTGACAGAGGGCACATCCAGACTTCAGTAAAATCACAAAGCTTGTGATAATTCACACTTATTATAGGATTATAATGCTCTATTCTATATCATTAAAGTATTTTTAGTATACTTATGTTAATATTACATTTTTGTTAAATCGGACCTAAGTTTAATGAAGCAAAAATCTACATTTCTGTAATTTTTTCTTAAGAGCTGTGAATGCAAATATTCTCTTTCATAGTGTGTGAGAACAGGTGATGGATCCAGGCAGCATTATTTTTCATGAAGATAATTAGGATTAATTTTCTAGCTGCTTTTATTTAATTTAGTTCCATGTGAGTTTAAAACAACATCTAATGTAAACTAACTTTGGTCAGAGTTAAAGAGATTAAATGGTGAAAGCTTTACAGATTGGTAGTATTGACATATGAATAAACACAGTAAATATGATTTATTAATTCCTAAAGTGATTGATGCAGTGAAGTTCTTTAAAGGAAAAGGGAATATGGATTCAATAGCTAAGCTTTATATTTAGTGGGATTATTAAGTTGAACTTCCAAATTTAATAGGGGTTTGGGGAGTGAAAAGGGAAGGCATGGGGGCTCTTTCCATTAATGGCATGCTTGTAAAATTGAGTGTAATTTACATAACCTTTAGTAGTGTATATTGTGTGTGTTATAATACAGGATCTGATTGATTTGTAGATTAATATTTATTTAGTAAAAGAAAATCAAAGGGATTAAGCAGTCATCATTTTAACTCTAATCCTGCTTTGCATAGATGAGACAAAGGGAGGTGATTAATGCTCTGATGTTCACTGGGTCACTATCATTCAGATGCACCTTTCTCCATAAAGAGAGAAAGCCAAAAGTTGATGCTTTCTCCTAGTATTGGCAAACAAGAGTTTTCTAGCAATACTTTACCTGATTAGGCCATTCTTCCTCACTAATGAAGTAATCACTACCGAACCTGTGTCAGGTGGAGTAGTAGAAATATGGTATGAAAGCGGGAATTAGAAGGATAATTACAGTTCATGTTCTTGTCTCACACCACTGTGAGCTATTAATATTCAGTTAGAACAAATACATGCAAACTAGGGTGGCTGGAAAAAAAAAAAAGAAGCCAGATTTGTTTGCAGAAGTAGCCTAAGACACAGGCCTATCTTGCATAATGATTACAACATTTTCCTAAAACAACAAAACCAAACAACAACAAAAGAAACATATTGCACAGTAGCTTTGTCAAGCTGGGATTGCTGATCTTGCTTTTAAAAGGAGAACAGCTGCAGTGGTTTCATTAAAGCTGTGGAAAGAAGACAGGAGAGTAATGCAACAGTTCTTCACCATTACAATTAAATTAAAAATTCCAAAGCCTATAATAGCGTTATGGCCATTGTGTACACTTTCCC
>VZRF01005005.1:531885-534385 GCA_013396875.1 Vireo altiloquus
TTGAGGAAAATTGTTTGTTCTGAGGCAGACCTTGTAAATTTTTTTATCTATGACTTTGTTAAACTTTGTTATAACTCTCATAGAAGGTCTCTGGGGAGGAGATTTTTCTTTATTTTTCAATATCGAAGTTGCTGTAGCCTCTAATGGATGCATGTACATCATATGTACAATCAGTAAGTTATGCCAGTAATTTTTAATTCTTCATCGAGGTATAATGATTTCATCTACCTTATCTGATAGCAAACATGGCCACAAAGACTGTAAACAGCTCAAGTATGGAAATATACATTACAGTTTCTCTGTGTGCTGCTCGTCGGTTCAAAGATTTAGTATTTGTTTTAATTGGAATGAAATGTACTCCTGTTTATACAATTGTGATCAGAGGGCTGATGTCATTGTTTAGTACTGATTAATACTCAAGTTATATAAGGAGACAACTATAAATGTGCAGCTTATTTAAAAATGTTGATTAAGTAACAGAAAAGATGTTATGACACTTGTTACTGTGCTGATTTTGTTTTTCACTTTGACTATGCGATGGAAAGTTTAAAAATATAGTTTACTTCTGCTAAATCTTTTAAGAGAAAATTGCAACAGCACGACTGTTCAGCACGGGGCTGTGGGAAGAAGGGGAAGGGTGAGATGCTGCACTGCAGAACCCATTTTGTATCTGCCTAAAATTAC
The DNA here is from genome assembly GCA_013396875.1 of Vireo altiloquus. Taxonomy (NCBI): domain Eukaryota; kingdom Metazoa; phylum Chordata; class Aves; order Passeriformes; family Vireonidae; genus Vireo; species Vireo altiloquus. The sequence continues at coordinate 532,570 of VZRF01005005.1, forward strand.
TTACTGCTCATAAATGCCATCTGGCCCCAGTGTAGTGTGCATGCCCACGACTGTAACTGGCAACTGTTTCTGTGTGTATACTGGACCCTGTGATGCTGTGGGATACCATAATATGCTGCAGTATGGGTAAAGCCTGCTCCAAGCAGCAGAAGTTAAATGGAAAGCCTCAGATAGGGCTAGAATAGTTGTAGGGAGTTGCATCTGGTTCCATTTGCTGTATTAACTCCTTCTTTATCAGTCAGTTTTACCTACTAAAGAGGTTTCAACCTGACTGATTCTTTCATGGTACTGGGTAGGACGGAATTACCATCCTATGCATCCTATGCATCCATATGTATCCCTGTATCATTGCTGGGAAACAATACAGAAGTACTACTGCCTCTTTTTCTGCACCATGGCCCAAAAGACTTCTTGTATGCATGTTGTGTGCCAGCTGGGTGTGTGTCTTCATGCATGCATGTGTGTTTACATGTGACTGAAACAGTCTCACAAGCACAGTTGCTGAGTGGATACATGTAAAAATACTTAGTGCCAGCATTGTTTATCCTTTTGGGTCAGAGTTGAGAGATACCAGTATGAAGACATTTATATCAGTCCTCTACAGATGGAAGGGGCTGGGAGTTGCTTTCTGGTGTAACTCTCCTTGTGCAGCCTTTTATCCGTAGATAAGGCCTTCGGAGGCGAGTGCATTAGACGTTAGGCTTTCTTCGGGATGCATACGCTGCTTGTGCAGATTTGCCAAATGGGAAGGTAAACATGCTTGTCTCTGGACTAATCAGAGAATTATTAAGTTTTCATGCTCATTGTGATCAGATTATTTCAAAAGGTTTTTAAATTGCATGTGTGCCATGAGCAAACTAACCTGGTTCTCATCAGTGATTAAAATTACACACCAAGCTTTGTGACGTTTGATTCAGGAGCAATTAGGCTGTCATTTTAGCCATCTCAGATACCAAAACTAATTTTGATTCATTTTCATTCTATGCAAATCTTCTGATGTATCTTAAACTGATCACTTCCTCTCTCTGATGTAGCTGACAAGATCAGATTTGATTACACTTAAAAAAAAAATTAAGCTGCTATCCTTCATACTTAATATCTCAGTGACCTTTACTGAAGCCTTTCTAGGGAAGGATTGTTTTTTTAATCCCAAAATCACACTGAGTGATTTTAAGTAGGGATATAGCACCTGTCTATTATGTATATAAGCTTATATTGTCCAGCTACACAAAATTTTTAAATTAGATTTCCTTTTCTTGTAAATGAGAAGATGTAGAAAACATTAATGCTTCAGATATGTAAAACAATAGTTTTCAGGATGTAATCAAACTTTTGTACTTAATTGAAAACTTATCTGATAAATTGACAATTACTGCTTTAGTCTAAAATTAATGAGATCTATCGTGCTGACTTATGACTGGAATGAAGGTTGCTTACCTCCTGCATAAAAGCAAGGCAGAGTCTATATCATAGGCTGAAAATAAACACTAAAGTTTCAGAGTACTCAGCTGTTGTGTACAGTGCCATCATTCTGCAAACTGAGAGATCTGCAAGGACTCGGGGTAGCTTAGGCTGTAATCAAGCTACTATTACAGTGGTTGGAGCCTTGCAGGCTCGGGAAAAAAATGAAGGAAAGCAGACTTTTAACCAATGTGTGCCCAACTTTCCTCTGGTGCTTTTACCCTGCTGCCAGACACTGATATGGCATTTATAGAGTGCATCTTGTTCTCAACAAAGGGAGTTTATGGTCTAAGACGCCTGCCCGCAAGAAATGATTGAAGGATTTTCATCAGCAGTGCTTGCGTATGATTTGTTA
>VZRF01005005.1:539385-584385 GCA_013396875.1 Vireo altiloquus
TTACACCAACAGCGTGGATAAATTGCGCTTACATACTACCAATCACAGGCATGAGGCAGCCCTGAAACTCTACAAGGTAAGTCTGTGACAGCAGCTCCAGCCAGCACCACGTAGGCTGGGAAATTAACCCTTTCAATGCTTACCAAACAGGACTTTGATTAATTAGTAGAGTAAATGTTTATTGAACATGCATGTAGTCGAACAAAAACTGCAGGTCAGTGCTGTTGAGTCACCTGGGGGTCATTTAGGATGCACTTTCTGCAAACACAGGGTCCATAAGTTGGTTTTTTTTTCAAAAGTTCTCTCTTAATAGGTGACTAGAGGTGTTTTACATCTCTCATAACCTTTTCAGACTTCGTCCATTACATTTTTATCACAAGCTTGACAGAGATTATGGAAAATGATGATTCTGGCCTATGTATCTGTTTACAACCATAATGTATCACAGCCAAGTTATTTCACATTGGTATTTTCAGTAAGCACATGCAATATGCCACATTATTACAAAGTATATTCAAAAGTAAGCAGTCATCCTTTTGTCTGCCCTTCTTCTCCAAACCAGTAATGATTTTTCACAAACATGAAAGGGTGTGGTGTAGATAAATATGTTAGTAGAATGGCAACTATATTTTTATCTTTACTGGAAAAAACTATGTGGATATAATGAATATGTGGGAGTGATGAATACCATTTATTACACAACTTGTCATGACTTTTTCCAAACCCTAATTATGGGGTAGCTTATTTTCTGCAGTGTGTTTACTGGATTGGCTTGATTGTCTTGGTTCATGTACAAAATATAACACATTCATTTCCAAGATGAATAACTTTGTAACTTATTAAAAACTTCTTTTGTCTAGGGAATATAAAAATTCAGGAAATATTGCAAACCATTAGTCACTGTAACAAGCTCTAAGTATGATTAGAAAATCCATTTTGCAAGTGTTATCTATTGATTTATACTAGAAATCTGTGATAACTAAACTATCAAGAGTCATCTGCTGATTACAGCAACTATGCTGGTTTTCTAATCATGTTGAAAACCCGTACATCCAGAGCAAATACAGAAAAGTCTCAGCAGACCTCTAGTTTAAGCAAGAAGTAACATTTTTCTGGTACCCAACCGTGTTCAAATGGTTGGTCTGAGCTAACACATCCTGCACAGGCAGTAACATAGATTTTCATTTTATAACCTGATAGTTGTAACCTTGGTATATCTGCTGTGAGCAAAAATGTCAGTACCACAAGTTTTGGGCTGTTACACTGTCCCACAAGGCTGGCTGCTCTGCTAATTTAATTATGTATTTTATTTAAATTGCATTTTTCCTTAATTCTAGAGGGTGACATTTTTTGCGCTTTTTTTTTTTTTAAGATCCAACATCCTGTTATGAAAAGTACAAAAAGAGCTGAGATTCTAGTGACACAGTTAGCCTGCTTCAGCAGCAAAACTCCCTTTAGAAGTTCCTGCTCCCTGTCATCCATGAAGCCATTCTTTACTCCCTCCATTTACACTGTGCAGCCACACTAATTCTGGAGATTTATAAAAAAAAAATTTTGGTCCCCATCTGTTTTTTGGAGTGTTAGCCTGTGTTATTTCAGTTATTTGTTTTACAATGCCACCATTCAAAGAAATGCTACTACAAATGGTGCCACAGTTAGGAATGATAGAGTAGGAGAAGGGAAGGCAGAAGGCTTTTCTTCACTGCCGAAGCTCCTGAGACTGTTGAAAATAAGATGCCAGCTGCTAATTTTTAAAAAAAACCCCAAACTATAGTCACAATGTACACAAACTATCTATTCAAAATAGTACTGTCTCTTTACTCACTCAACCCTTAGAGAAACCTTCATCAAATATGTTTGGGTTTGCAGTATGTCCTACAAAATACTTGCTGTGGGATGCTGAGGGAGAGAGTATCAGCTCTTGGCTCTTATCACTAAAAATGTCCTGCTGCTGAATCTGCTTCTTAGCCAGGTGCTGGTTTAGTTAGATGGAGCAGTTCAGTAGCAGCTACGTAGTGCAGCTGTCCTGCACAGTGAGGGACCATCTCGAGCCTTTGGAGCTCAGTCTTTGAATCAGTCGAGGACATCCCAGGGGAAACGGAATCCAAAAACTCCCAGATACCCTCTAGGCTTTGTGGCCTAAATAGGACAATTGAAAGTGTCTGGCTGTTAACCATAGGCTTCCAACTCTCCTGATGCATGTATTTTTAAGGGACTTGTCCCTAGGATTGATAGTCAGTATCTCAGCTTCTTTAAAAGTTTCTGTCCCTCGTGACTTCTTAGAGAAGCTTGTAAATTTGAACCCCACTAGGTTTAATGACTCTTAGAAAGCAGATAGCATATACACATGCAGACACTATTTTTATATAATTTCACTTTAAGGTTAATTTGAAGGAAAATGATGTTACATTTAAAATATCAATTGGAGTATTAGTGTTATTTTTTAAGATTTGGGGTTGGCAGGAAGTGCTACAATGTGTCCCGAATGACCAAAACGTTCTAGATGTGTGTGCTCTGTAACAGAATGTAATGCCTCTGTACATCACCCAGAAAACTTTACTCTTAATTTTAAGTGTACATTCAGGCCTCAAGGGGGAAACAAATACGGTTTTGAAAGTCGGTTATCTGCTGTCAGACTTTATAGTTTTGTCAGGTCTTGGTGAAGCTGTTGACACCAAGAGTTGTAAACTTTTTTTCTCTTGATACATCAGATAAACTTTTAGAGCACCTAAGGAAAAAAAGAACATTAATTTGTATGAATAATAGATATATGCCTTGGGAGCAATATTGAATATTCATGAATTGTGTTTATATTCAAGCAGCTCCTCTTAACTCTTTTAAAATTAAGGTGCCGTGAATATGGTTTGGCAATAAAAAGTTTAATACTAAAACCATCTGAAAGCACAGAAAAAGGATCTGTGACTTTGTTCCTTTGCTTTGTCAAGTACCTCAAAGTTTTTCTTTAGTCATTTATATTTATTTAGATGTTATTGTTTTGTGAATTTTTCTTTTTATAAATGTTGCTGTAACAGCTTGATTTTCCTCCCTGTGCTTAACTATTGATGGAATAAAAGGATGTCTTTTCATAGTCATAGCTTTTAAAGCGACCATGAACATCAGAGCTTCTCTTCTGAAGCTGTATAATTTTAGGCAGTACGGAAATGTCACTTTTAGAGTTAGATTCTAAATGTGGCAAAGTGGAACCTTTAGCTGTTTTCTGAGTTATTTAAAGAAGAAATGGCCTGGTTGTTCCTTACAGAAGTGCAGTATTCAAATGGTGTTGGTAATGTGGCTGCTAGGAACCAGAACAAAGACGGCCTTACCCTGAGTGAACTCAGCTTGGCCTCAATGAATTTCCCAAAGACTTACTTTTGGAATTGTGGAGCTTGATATTAGCAAATTAAACCACAGAAGAGTTGCAAGTTCTTGGCAGCATCCATCAAGAAGCATTCAGTGACTCCACAAGTAAACAGAGAAAGCTTCTATAGCAACAGAGTGCATTTCCATTCTGTGAGAGGAAGCATTCATCTTCTGCAGATTTGGGAAGCTGAGGCAGGCTGGTGATCTGTCTCTGTGGATGTAAAATACATATAGCTGGAACTGCTCTTAAGGCAGCCATTTTGTAGCTTAGTCAAATAGCTTTTGATTCAGGGAACCACATCTATCATGTCCTGTTCTCATAAAATAGTTTCCAAATACTTTTATTAATAAATAAATAAATAAGTACAGGGTAGCCTTTTTGTGAAGTAAACTGGGATGGCTGAAAAGAAAATTTCCCTAACCAAGTAACTAAATGACATCATCAATTTCTAATCACAAATAAATATTTGAAGTTAGTCTATCAAAAATATTATTCAATTAACTGATAATACCTTCAATAGTCATTGCTTTTATATTGTATGTTTACTGCAGTTTACATTTAGGAGCTCAGGGAAAGTAACAGGCAGCAGTTAGCAGACTAATACTCAGCTGTGCGAGAACTACCTTGGTTTTCTCTTTATTGACAAAATATTGATCCACAACACTATTAATGCTATGATTTTTAAATTTTGGTAGATCACTTTACCTCCCATGTTCTCAAGCGGCAAAGATATTACCCAAAAGGAGTGACCTGATTTCAGTTTAAGAAGGTTAAAGGTTAAAGGTTAGCTCAAAAGCATCATCTGCCTAGCTGCTTAACTTTAAACTGATCAATTTAATGAAAATCTGTTTTGCAGATGGTGTTGTAATGTCTTTGGCAGGATTTAGGCAGCTTTAACATTAGACGTATGCTAGTAAAAATTATTTCTTTATTTGACCAGAACAACACCTTTTCTTTTATGTTTTAAGGTAAAAGGCATGTGGGATATGGTATTTTGGCAAAGGACCCAGAAGCAGAAAGTGTTGATGGTCTTTCCATATGGCCTCAAAACCAGAATACCCTTATGCCTATTGCTAACGATGACTGAAGAAACAAACAAAGCTGTATTCATTTTTTTACCATAATGTTTTACTTTGAACCCATAAAAAAGCATTTTAGTCAGACCTGTCCTTGAAAAAGGCTTGTCTTCTTTGCCTAGGGTGGAATGCAACAGCATTAACTTTTTTAACCTGGCAGAGCACACTGATTGTCTCTTTCAGACCTTGTATTTGTAGATCAGAAGTATTCTTTTCCCTACTCACAAACCAAGCAGTAATTGTGTTACTTAGCTGTAGATACTATAAATAAGGAGGCAAATTAGGCAATCCAAATGGTAAGTTTTATCTGATGGAGGTTGTCTGAATAAACAAAGAATTAGATCCTTGGGAGTGTAAAGCAGAGCTTTGTGTTTATGTCTTCTGAGAATCAAGCCCTCACAGTTTTTGCCAAGATAATTAAGTTTCGGCACAAGCATGTCTTTCTATTTTCAGATGTATGCAATTCAATAGGAATTTCTTGGGCTGCTAATGCAATACTATTATATGTTAGCTTTGTAATTAGCTGGGACTCTATCCCTTTGCTGAAATGCATTGTAATATTACACACACAAGCATAGTTTGCATGTAAGCAGTTATGAAAGTGGTGCCCTTTGTTTCATATTGACCTTCCAACTTATTTAAAAGAGATTTTACAATGAGCCTTTGTTTTGTCTGCAAATGATCATAAACAGCTTTCTAAAGAGCCCAATAAAATGAGATAATCACAAATGTATAACATCACATATTGAAAGGGTGGAAGAACAAACGGGGCTTTTACTATATTTTATAGGATGGATTTATAATCTGTTCTTGGGTCACTTAGGGCCAAGAATTTTCATGGTCAGCTGCTTGGTCCTGCTAGCTAGCATCCTCTGCAGGGAAGGCAAATACCATGCAGCACCTGCTCTTCAGCTGGGGTTCTGCATTGCTTTTCTAAAGCGAGGTGTCCACTTCTCTGCTGGTTGAAAGTCAAAAGCTTAATCAGACCAGCTTTTTTTCTGCATCTGTCATCAGCGAAGCAGAATAGTCTGTCTGGATTCCATAATGCTGTTTGCATATTTGGGTTTTAAATCAGCCAGGAATATTGAATGCTTTGCTCATCTTTATCACGTGCAGGAGACACAAGTGGGATTTAGTCCTTAGGTAACTTTTAGTGTAACAGTTCCCCAAGGAACACTGCTTGGTTTTTTCTCATTATCCTTGTTCTGGATGAAAGCATCGTTGTTAGGAATTAACAACTGAGGGAGGTGTGAGATATATGCATATGGGAACAAATGGACTAACAGCCCAAATCACTTTGCTTTACTCTGTTTGGCATGAAATGTTGGTACTTGATCAGCATGGAATTAACAGAAAGTCACATTCTTTTAATTTCAATTGTCCTGCACTAACTTTTTAATATAAAATCAAATATCCTACATGTATTCCAGTCCAATTATTTAACTGTCATTGTCCCAGTATGATGGTAAAAGAGGTCAGGAGATTGTGCAGCATTGATTTGCATAAAAATCATTGTGGAAAGGAAATTGGAATATGTCTGCACACCTGAGGAGCCAAACCAAGCTTTGCTTGAAGTTATTGCTGTAGTTTGTTTAGAAGGAAACTGTTTTCAGTGATAAACAAAAGTTATTCTAATTCGTTCCTCAACACAAGCCTCAAATAGAGGATAGAAGCTGTTTCAATTTTTATAGTCCTTTGAGATTTACGTTCACTTAAGGTTTTAAATGTTTTATGAAATTTAATTTCCACTGCAAGTTTTAGTTACTGTAGTTCAGATTATGCTGTTGTGCTTACATGCATAAAGAGAAATCAGTGTTCAAAGAACGCACTGTCTAGTCGCAGCTGTACATACATTGTGTAGTCATGGCTATAAATAATGAATATGCTTGTATGTACTTGTACACTATAAACAAGAACATTTATTAAAAAAAACCCAAACTGACAAAAAAAATTGTTTGCTGGTAAAATAGCAATTTCAAAACTATCCTTTTTTAGGAAAAATTTAAAATAAAACAGTAGAGAAAACATTTTTGCATTATATTTTATGTACATTTAATTTGATATTCAGATGTCTGTCTCTCGGATTGTCCTACATAATGGTCCTTGCTAAAAAATATAATATTTTGTATTCAGCTTATTGTCCTACATAATGGTCCTTGTTAAAAAAAACCCATATTTTGTATTCAGCTTAGGGTACACTACTGGAACAGGGAGGTGTTCTGAAATCATAGTTTAAAGAATCCTCATGTTCTTCCATTGAAATGCTGTCCAGCATCCCAGTCTGTGTGCTGTCCTGCGAAAGAATGAGTGAGGCTGCTCTTGCGAAGGAGGCTGTACCAGACTACTTGCAGTGTGCAGCCTGCACAGTGGAGCCCGAGCTAGTAGGTCCTCTTGCAGAGCAGGAAAAGTGAGCAAGGAGGAGAGCCAAAGCAGCAGAAAGAAGATCAGCCTCATTTATTCAGTATGCTCATCACACAAAATGGCTGTACAACAGCTATTTTTTGTGCCTGGAGTTCTTTGATTCTCACTTTAAGGGAAATATGTAATTATTTCTGACTGAGATTTGAAGTAGAGATGCAGTCTGTAGTGTATGTAAAAGTATTACGTCAATGTGAGTGCATATATATGTGTATGTGCTTTAATAGATTGCAGCTATGGATTTAGCAGCCACTCCCTCCCGGCCTTGCAACATAGATTTTCTTGTTACCCTTAAGAGATTTTAGCTGATATTATGCAACTCACTACAGGTGTCTTTTCTAAAATTGTAATTAGTTTGCCAGACTCTCCCAGGTGAGATTTTTCTCCACACTCTTCCACATATTTAAGAATGAGCATTTAAAAAAAGTAGAAAGAGTGAGACATGACAGGAAAGTTATATTTTGACACAGATAGGTAATTCAGCTTTGCTATTGTTTTTGCTAAGTTATTTAGAAGAAACTTTCCCTTGGTCTAGGCATTTATTAGTCCATCCAGATGAAATGCCAGAACTTTGATTTTATAGGAGAGTTAATGGGAATAAGAACTTAGAGACCTCATATGTACAGCACTCATATTTGAGCTGTTTGATACACAGCTCTTGAGACTGTTTTTGCTCTCTCTCTATATATATATCTATATTGCTAGATAGACAAATTAATTTTCTGCATTTCTTCTTTTTTTTTCCTTTGGGGTACTACTGGAGCAGAAAAGGATAAAAAAGGATAGTGAAGATGCTGATGTGAAATGCTAAGTAATGCAGTTTCTGTTAGTTTCAGCAAGAATCGGGCACAATATAGGGGACATATTTTATTGGATAAACTTCCATGTGTATGTTTGTGGGCAAAATATAATACAGTACAACAGGAAATAGGTATTAATTACATTAAATACAAGTAGGGGCTTTATGTTGATAAAACATAAATTACAAGTGGTGGCTTGTAATATTTTTTGATCCTGACATTCTGCCTGTTAGATTGGTGTGCTTAATACAGGCAGATAGTGCAGACTGGTGATCGTACAACCTCATGCTGATACATAAAAAAAGTGAAGCTTTGCTAAGAACTTCAAGACCTTTGCTTTGTGGACAGCCATGACGGAGGATGTCATAGAAATGACCCCCTTGGTCTGCAGCAGAAGGTGCCAACCCTTCAGCAGTGCAGCAGACAGATACACAGCATATTGTGCACCATAGCCTCGGGGGAAACTGTGTGTTCTACTCTCCCGGTGGGAAGGAAGGCATTAGAATAATCCTTAGCTTTTAAAGGCAGGGGGTATTGAAGAAAACAAAAATTGAGCAAAGGGAGTCCTTGAATGATGAAGTGTGCAGATTCCCATGCCTTAGGCATCCTACTGCAGTAGCAGTTACAATAACAGAAAAAAATGGTTTTGTCATATACAAGGAGTATGAGCAATGCTCCTTGGTTATATGCATGAATAGGAAACATATTGCTAATGGGAGCTATGCATGGTAACATACTAGCCTCATTCCAAAAGTGGATGTTTGTGCACCAGGGTTGCCTAACAAAAATGTGACTTTTTTCTATTTAAAATTGTTACCCTAGAGTGTTAATCAAACCATGCCATTCATGTGATTCACATATGTAAAATACATGACTGTATAACTCCTGGTTTATTGCTGGATTGTGTGCAGGAAGCCAGGCGTATAGGGGCAGTATTCAGGGTTCTGCCCAAAGAGAGTGTTTATTTGTAGTTTCTGTTCTCTCGTGTAAACTCTCTCAGATGAAGAACATGCACTGCTTCCTTGCACTGGTCCTGGAGAAGAGAACCATAGAGCTGCCTTTACTCATAAAGACAACACAGAATCTATTGTTCTGGGTTAGTTTTAACCCCAACCTTTAACAGAAAACTAGATTACTCTTAGTCAGAGAAAGTTCAAGATGACCCTTTTAAAACAAAGGCCAACAGTGGAAATCTTACCAGAACTTTATCGAGCAATTCCAAGGGAGTATATATCTTCATTTTAAAGTTCTTTGGCACATATGGAATATTTCCATTGGCATCCTAAACTTGTGTTTGGACCTATAGCAGTCCTTGGGTGAGGGAAGTCAGTTGTCTCCAAACAATTTTATTAAAAAGGAAAATGTTTGCTGCGGAAAATCCTAAAATGTTGCAAGAGACTCAAGCATCATGACAGCTATGATTGGTATTATCCTTATCCTAAATCCAAAACTCTGGATAAAGGAGCAGGAAGGGCACTTCTTATTCACAGAATCACAGAATCAGAATGTCTGGTGTTGGAAGGGACTCATAAGAATTATTGAGCCAAACTTCCTGCTCCTCACAAGACTACCTAAAGCAAAACTATGTGACTGAGAGTGTCATCCAGATGCTCCTTGAACTCTGACAGGATTGGTGCTGTGACCACTTCCCTGGGAAGCTTGTTCCAGCGACCAAGCTGGAACTTGCTGCTCTCTCAGCAAAGAATCTTTTCGTACTGTCCAATCTGAAGTTCCCCTGACGCAGCTTCATACCATTCAGACAACAATGTTCCTATTTTCTGTGTAACCTAGACAAAAACTTGCTCTATGGGAAATAGATTGAGGGAAAAAAATACTAAAGTTCTCTAATTGAATAAACACTTAAGTGAATGACCAGAAACTTGATATTTTTACAACCAGAACAATGAAACAAAGTCTAAGGAGGATCTTGGTATTCTTGTTTTTTGTGTGCTAGTGGTGAGAGCATGGAAAAAAGCTTGCTTTACTACTGAAATGAGACAGCTTTAATAACTAGATGTTACTATTTTGGAAACACCCTTTGGCATTTGCAGATATGTAACCAGCTAATTAATGACTGGAAATTAGGAAGAATGAAGCTGGTGGAAAAAAATGAGTCCAAACTGCAAGTGTTTCTGAAAACCTTATGTCCTTATTTGTTCAGGAACTTCTGTGACTCAAAATCTTGACCCAGGAGGAAGCTGGAATCCTGCTGGGATATATCAAGACAGGATCTTCTGAAGTCAGCTCTCAGATGACAAAGATCACAGGCCACAGAAAATAGTTTAGGACTAATTTTACGAAATTTCTGACCTAGAGTCTGGGCATATTTGAAAGCGCTGCTGTATTGTTAGTCCCCTGGGTCTCACCCTGTTGCAGATGCATCTCAGTAATAGGTGTTGTACCTAGGCTGTGGATATCCTTTGTCACTTTTTGATTTACTAAGGTAGTCTCATAGGTCATGATGAATTGGATATGCTGTCAATGTGCTCTTTCTGTTCCTACCTCCACTGGTGTGTTTTGTAGTGTGTCAGGCTTCAACAATATCTTTGCGACACTCGAATTTCTGTGACTTACAGAACTCAAGGAATGAAAGTCATCGTAGCTAGTCATTAGGACTGCTTACAGGTATTTTTGAGAAAGAGCAAATCCTTTCTCAGAGACTACGTAGTCACGTCAAATTTTTTTTTTTCTTTTTTTTTTTTGCCTTTTTGGCTGTCTTTTTTTTTTTTCTTGAAAAACAGAAATAGTTTCGTGGGATCATTTATGACTCCACATGTTACACGTAGGACCTGGATCCAAGAAGTCTTGCTAGGGTATTTCTTTCCGTTTCTTTCATGAGTTTTTCATTGAGCAGCTCAAATTCTGTGGCCTCAGCTACCTCAAAAGCATCAAACAGATGATAAGGTTTACCCAAAGCATTTTGGGGCATACAGAGTACAAGACCTATGCTGGTTTTGAAGAGTTCTGTGTAAGTAATAATTTTTATGATAAGGAAGAGTTGAGCTGGTAATCGATTAAAGGAGACTCTGAAATCTCATGCTACAGAGTTCAAGCCTGTGTCCCAGTTCACTCTGCTTTTGTGCTCTGCTTTGCTCTACAAAGGTTTTATGCCTTGTGTGTCCACAACAGGAACTAAACAAATGTCTCTGTTACTTCCAGCAGTTGTTTGTCCTAATAGATTTAGAAGGTAAGGACGGTACTGTCTGAACTAGGATACAGAGCATGGCTTTGGGAAAAAAAACCCAATGTGTCTCTAACCAAGCAGAGTTGAGTGAGAGGTTGGCATGTAGGACATTTGACAGTCTAAGTGGACTTCATAGAATTATAATTAAGCATAACAAGTTCTCACATACATCTGTCTTTCTGTCTCCATATATTTATCTTTACATGTGGTTAATAGAGTGTCTGTAGGTGGGAAGGATGAATTCAAGTATTGGGGAGAGTTAGAGGTGGAGTCTGGAGTTGTTCATGCTCACAAGAGCTCAGAGAGACAGTTATCCAACAGTAGAGTTAGGAGAGACAAAAGAGAGATGGTAACAAAAGGTCAGGTGTGTGTGCTTACAAAAGTGTACACTTCCTGGGAGCATAAGCAGAATTTAAAACTATGTGTGTCCATACATACCCTAGGCTGCTGCTGTCATCTTCCATAATGCTTATAGACAATAATTCTATAATATACAGACAAAGGTCTATATATGTTAGTGTCTGCTGTAGTAAAGGTTGGATTTCCATTTTTCTTCTAATTTCCTTGTCCCAGTTCCTTAAAATTTTCTTATAGACACTTTTAGGGCTGAAATTATCAGGATTTGGTCTGAGTGTAAAGAATATTTCTTTCTTCTTTGGAGCTCTTTCTGAGTCACTTAATCATGAGATATCTTTCCAACCTGTCCTAATGAAAAATACTCCATTGCAAATAAAGTTAGTTAAGTACATTTCTTGCAGTGGCTGTCCGTAACAGAAGAGAATGTTATTTTAAAAGCAACAACACATTAATAGGCCAACTATGCAATCATTGTCCTATCACAGCAAATTATACCATTAGTCCACCTTATCTAATCTCTTTGCTACAGACTGCCTAACAACAATTGCTTCTCAGAGCAAAGCAGACCAAAAAAAAAAAAAAATTCACGGGCAAATATAGAATAATGCTACTTATACAGGAAAATTCTTGTTCTTTTCATATGTCCTCTGTATTTCACAATGAATTAACATCATATGAATTCAAGTATATTTTTTTTCCCCAAAAAGTTGTCTTTGGGTAGCCTTATAGGTATACAGACATCAAATCAGTTTTTAAAGTGAACTTTTGGCACAATCACATGCAGTGGGATGGGGTTCCACAGGTTAATTTAACCTTCATATAAATATTTTTTCAGCTTTTAAAATTTTCTGTTATTAATTTATTAAGTTTTATTTGTTTTTATTCATCTGGTTAATAGAGTGAAAAAGATCATGTGTTCTTACTTGCTTTATGATGTTTTACATAATCTTTATAACTTCACAATAATCTTTATGATTACTTTATGGTCTTTTTATCATGCCTCTCTTTTATTTACACAAAAAATCTCAATCCGTCCACTGTTGCTCTTAGTGGAAGTTTTTCCACATTTCTGCTAATCCCATCACTGATCTCTGAACTGCTTCTACTGCTGTTAAAGTTTTCTGGAGATACACAGATATTTCAGAACTGAACGCACTGTTCTCAGTGGAACTGTATGATCTTAGTGTCCCATGCCTGGTGCATCCAAAAATATAATCTGCTTTAAAGAAATCCTATTGCATTCTGTGCTGGAAATATGTTGCCTTTCATTACATGCTTCTTCCCACGCTCCCCCCTCAAACTGATGCCGAAGTGTCCTAGAGTGGTTACATTTAAGTTAGACACCAATAACATGTTTGATTGGTTCAAAGTATTCCTTCTGATATACATTTTCTTGGATTTAGCCATCAATACTTAGTTTCTGCTGCATGCTCAGCTAACTTGAAAACTATCTGGCATTTCTCACAGTTCTATGGCTGGTCTTGACTGTCATGAATTCGTTTATGACTTCTGTAAGATCAGTCCTAGTTTGCTGTTAGAAGACTCAGAGGTAACTTCTGTTCTGTTAAATGCCCCATTACTTCATGTAGCTTGTTTTCTGTCTCTGTCAGTTTTTAATCCATGAGTTTTTTGCCCCTAATTAAATGATTAGGCTTCTTCTGCATAGCCAGCTGAGTGGAAACTTCAGCTCTGAATTAACCCATGGAGTAATTAATTTCCCCCTAATATTAGGAGAGTGAGAGAAAGATGCATCTCCTTGTGCCCATGTCACACTGCCCATCTCTTCAGATAGCTGCTTCTGGTTGCTTCCCCACGGGTTTTGCTATAGCTGGTGGCTTGGGGTGCAAATGTCTGTAGGCAGTTAACTATTTGCTGAGCCTGAAGAACAGAAATAGCTAATTAAGCATCTATCTACAAGTGTTTACCCCAGACATTTATTTACTGATGCAAAATAGAAGATGCTGTTTCTGCATGTGGACTACAAGGCTGAGGCATAACTGCAATTGACTCTGTGTAGTGTGCTCTTTTCATACTGTTTGGTGCTAACTTTAATGTGTTATTGATTGTTATTAAGGTGTACCATGAAATATGGATGGGATGTCTGTTGTGGTTGGACTCATACTGTGGGAGCTATGTTGACTTTTAGATTGTTCTGGCCTTCATGCTGCTTGACATTAAAACCTTTCACATTAGGGTTTAGAAGAGAAAGAAATACATAGTAGCTATGTTATCGCGTATGTAGTGTGAAGTAATGTGAAAATTTGAGGCCAGATTCCCTCCCCACCAAGTCAGCAAAAAATTTGAAATAAAATACTAATTTCTGAGCAATCCAGGAAGTTCAAATTCCCTGTGTGAGTATATACAAATGCACGTTTAGGACACTCACTACCTGAATTTAAATTAGCTGCGCTACCTGCCAGTAGAAAGTGTTAAAAGTGGAGGGATTACGAGTCTGATTTTCCAGAATACTGAGTCCTAGTGGCTCCTCTTGGCGGCGTGTGTTTAGCATCCCAGGATCCAAGGTCATGCTCATGAGTGACCGTCGCCTCCGTGCTGACTGCCAGCCTCCAACATTGCACAGCCTTCCTGGCTGGAGGTATTGGCTAGCTTGAAATACACAAAAATTGCATCAGAGGATCAATTACTGCTGAAATGTCACTACTGAACCCTGTAATAGTGCTAATTAGTTAAAGCAAAGAGGCACTTATCTTGGCAGCAGATCACTGAATATTTTTTTCACAAAATTAGATTTGAAACGCTTTACAATCTTCCCCCTCCCTTTTTTGGAAAAGTTAAAGTATGTAGATGTTGAGGATTTTTTTCCTTTTTTTTTTTATTTCCTATGCCTCCATAAAAAGAAATACTTCTAGATATTTCTCACCATGTCCAGCAATTTCCATCTTAGAATAGCTTACTTTTGTTTGAAACTCCTAAAGAGGCTATTAGTCATTGGAGAAAACTTGAAACGAGGAAACGTGTGACAAACACACAGTCACAGGACAGCCCTCTCTAATTTTGGCTCAGCTCCCTTTCTGCCATTAGAGGGGCAAAAAGAAACTGGAGATGTGCTGTAAGTTCCCCGCGGTGGGGGAGGGCCGGGTTGTGGTGCGTGTGTCAGGGAGTCCCCGGCTGGCAGGGAGCCAGCTGAGTGTGCCCTGTCCTTCCCACCGCACGCCACGCAGGAGATGAGTCAGGAGAAGCACCGGCAAGGGCAGCAGCCAGAGTACATGTAAGAGTGTCTGTGATGAGAGTGAAATGCCTGCTGCACAGCGAGATGTGGGGAGCTCCCAGGCAGAGCCGGCTCAGGGGGATGCTGGTGACTGCAGAAACCTTTTTATCTGCTACAGAAAAGCAGTGGCTTGCTGTCACAAGCTGTAGGGTCTGACTGCAGTCCTGTGTTTTGATCCCCTGCTCAGGTAGGTTTCACTTTTCTTGTGCTCACCTTGCAGGGAGCCTTCCTGGGCTGTGTCAGTGTGTTCTGGGCTTGGAGAACTACCACAGCTCTTTCCAAGCTCCAGTTGTTCTTTTTCAGTGCTAAAACATATACGTGTGTCTCATTCACACATCCCATCCCCCAACTTTTCATCCAGCATTTAGTTTTTGGTGAGGATTATTTCCTTACTGTGCCACAAAGATAAGAATCTCAGCTGCCAGTGGCATGAGCAGAGTCTGTGAAGTTTCCTTAGTATGAGATAGGTCATACTGTTAAGCAAAAGTCTAAATATTTGCAAAGATTCAGGAAAAATATAGGGGTTTTGCTGGTTTTTACCCTCTGTAGAATTTGTTTGAAGTGTTAAAAACATTGTTTGTTTCCTATTAAAATGGTGATGAGAGGAAAGAGATGGGAAGAATGTAGGCCAAATCCATCTTTGTTGTAGTATTGCTGATCTCAGTAGTATTACTCCAAGGATAGAGAAGTTTTCCAAAACAACAGTGTTTCTTAACTCTGTCAATTGACTGGGACATGGCTCTCCTGTGGTTTGACTACTGTGGTTTGTCACTACTGTGAGAAATTACCCAGTTCAAAAAGTCCTGTTATTTGGGTAATTTCTTGCTGAAATTGATGGTTACTATTTCTGTTTTCCTCCCAAAGTTTATTTCTAGGGCTTTTCCATTTGTTTCTGGTGCTCTAGATAAAAGGCTAGTCACAAAGGCAGAGTCAGAGAGACTGCTCTGCAATGAGGATGTGTAAAAGAGGAGTGGATTTGAATTTGGGAGTGTTTTCCCTCTCGTGGCAGCAGTCTCCCTGTTTGATACGGAGTGTGATTTGATCTAATAAAATCCACCTCCTAAATATCTTTTACAGATCAAACCAGGTTACTGAGTATTGATAACCATAGCATACTTTGAGGGTGAGCATACACACTAGGATACCTCATTTATAGCCCATTTCTCCTCCTAAATTATTCCACATTTGTGAGCATTTTTAAAGCAGCTACTATTTAAAACCAGAAAGCCTCCACCCTAAAAGGCCCCAACCTGTCAGAAACATTTCCTCTCTTGCCCGAAGCTTGGAATTTCACTCCAGAATGCCAGCTCCCTCAGGAGTGTGCATCGTGTCATCCTTGCCTTGTGGTTTACTCTTTGCAGCCTCAGTTGCACACACAGCCATTGTTCACCACCTCACCACATTCTTCTTCCTGTTCTACCAACATCTCTACATGTCTGTTTTTCACAGGGCCACTTGCACCTGGATTTCTGCAGCACTAAGCCCAATTTCACTCTTGCCCAGACCCCTTTATATCTTTCTTCTTTTCTGCCAATAACCTTCTTTTCCACCTTCTCTTGTGTATGAATGTATTTATGTACATTGTCAGATACACATATATCTGGGATGAATGGGATAAAAGTTTTATTGTCTTGAGCTTGAGTTGGCTGTGTTGTTTTAAGTAATAAAGAGAGAAAAAAGGTATGCTGACTATCCCATGGGAAAGGATCTTGCATTTTGAACTCCTGCATATTTTGCATTAGGAAAAATACATTAGATATTTGTAGGGTGCTCTCTAACTGTATCAATACTCTTTTTTTCACATGGTTGCATGTACCAAGCCAAGCCCCAGTAATATTAAAGGGGAATAACCACTGCTGTGACTTCGTGACTAATATATTTTAGAAACATCTTACATTTTTCTTCTAATAGCTTTTCCATACATAATAACATTTCAGTTTGAGGGTCTGACTTCTCAAGGCCTATCAGAGCTAAAAACAAGTGCCAGCATTCTGCTGAAAAGCTGGAAACTTCCCATATCCTATGAAACTCCTTTTTCAGACTCACAGATCACAAGATTAACACATCATTGGTAAAAGGCCCATCCTGGGTGTTGGCCCAATTTGTAATTTTTTTCATTTGAAAGCAAGGGAAATGTCTTGATGGTGGTTTGCAGCAAAAGCAAACTAATGACAGATGATTTAAGCTAACTGGGCTGGGAGCATTAACAATAATTACTCTTGGAGACAATTTTAGGTCTTGTTTCAAGCATGGGGATTTTGTTGACACCATCGTCTAGAACTCACTTGAGACTTTGCTGAAGACTATGCTCCTCTACCTTTCACATGGCAGATGTAGGAGTGTGCCTTGGGCAGTCAGAGTGCCCTTTGTGAGGGATGCTGGACTTGTGCTGGGTTCATATTGGCAATACAAAATCTTCCATGTGGCATGAATAAGGGTGGGAAAAATAACACAACAGATAATAGTTTCAGACCATGGTCTTTCATTCTTTTTTAGGTATAACTAATGGGACCACATATAGATAATTATCTGGCTATGTAAAGGGGACAAACCAGGGCTTTGATATTCACAGTACATATCCTGATGCGACTGTGTTGTTGTTTAGATAGGGTTAATTTTTCTCCCAACTCCAGCAAATGGTAAATTTTCCACTGAACTTGGTGGAACAAGATTTCACACATGACACTTAAATCTGTGCTATATAAAGCTTTGTATAAATATATCTGTATATAGTATATATCACAAGCATTTACAGAAAATGTGTTTCTGTATATTTTAGCCAATTACATAAACTGTGTTTAAACTGTCTACTATGCAGATGCTTAGAATGAACGAACTGAAAAATCTGGATAGTGGTAAAATACTCAGAGAATGTCATGGGGACATGTTTTTCACAATTGTAATATTGAGAGGTTTTGTTCCCTTTATCAGTTGCCTTTCTCTACTATAAAATCATGTGGGATTTTTTTTCTAGTTGCATCAATTTTCAGCTACAAATGTTTTACATTATAAAACTGTGTAAAACAGACTAAAAATTGGGAAGTGTAAGAACAGATAATCTGAAGACTTAAGTGCTTTGGGCAAACATCTCTTACCAGCTTTCAGAGATACAGAGGGAGAGTGTATTTGAAACCCCTCATCAGAGCAAAATGAACGTTTTAGTGTTCTCGGACATAATATCAGGCTAACATGCTCCCTGACTGACATCCAGTACATACTGTATAATTGCCAGCCTGCTTCTCCAAGTGCCTTGAAGATTACATTTTTTTAATGTCCCAATATTAATAACCAGATGTGATCTTCTTCCTGCCCAGGGGTCAAGCTAGCTGGCCAGGTCAGGCTGTTTGTCTGTGTGCACAGACTGTGAAGTCTATTCAGAATGACAGGTATGGGGGGGGAGGCGGGTAGGGTGTTAACCTCAAGACCACCAAAAGGGAGTTCTCCCTGCTGGGAACAAAGACCAGCAGGAGCTTCAGCCTTTTTCAGTACTCCTGGGATTTTAACCAAGTGAACAAAAGATGATGCACAGCTGAAGAAATGCTCTTCACAGCTGATACATAATTTAAGATGTTCAGTTACAAACAACCGGATATGTATTTGTGATTTCATTTGAGCACAGTCCAATTATCTGCAGTCAGTTAATATTTTTGTATGAGCAGTTTCTGTGTGCTGCTTTATATGCTCAGAAGACGCTCAATTGCCAGAGTTTGAATACACGCTAGCCTTGAAAATAGCCCTAGTACTTAAAGAAATAGCATTAAAACACCAGCAGTTGCTATGGGGTGTTTTGTACCTTCTAGTTAATATTTGCCAGTCTATGTATAGATTATTTTATAATATGATATAGTTTCATTAAACATGTATTATAAAAACATTTACTCTTCACTCTCTCTTTTTGTTAGGTAAAAAAAATCAAAAGAAGAAGCTATTTGTTTCCTAATTGATTTTCTACGTTAGTTGTTCATTGAATAGATAAGTAGTGCCTGTGATATTTGATTACAGAGCAAGGCACCCATTTAACCTTCCGTTCTTTCCTGGCCAGGATTTCAAATACAATACAACGTACCTCCCTTAGGCTCAGTAGGATTAGACTGCTAGCAGTAATCCCTGATGCTATGAAATAGACCTGATAGAACTTCAACTCACTTGTTTAGGATTATGCTCATGAATTTCAGTCATCTAATTGTATTAACCCTTTGGGGACTTGTGTGGTTTATGCTGCTATAAATAATAAAACATTATAATAAACAATGGTAGATGCATATCAAAGCTTATTTATGTGTTTTAAAGAACTCACTTTTGTTTGGTGATCAAAGTGTAAAATTCAGATTGAAATGAATTTAGCTCCTATAGCATAAATCCTCAGAGTTTATTTTAATTCTAATGTTTAGGTGCCTTTTGCAGTTCAACAGTATCTTTAAACAGGTTGGTCTCAATTTGTGCACTGATTTTTAAAAATTGTTTGAATAAATTTTAGTTCTCAAGGTTGCACTGAAAGGGCAGACAAGTCATATCTACTAACTACAGAGCATCAGTGCAGAATCTCCCAGCATGGTCCTGTGGTAAAGAGGAGGGGTAGTGATACCTGGGCTATAATTTCCAGGCTTTTTTGATTACAGCAACAATCCTAATACAGGCAAGACTGATTTAGGATGACTTATGCCCTAATCTAAAAACAGAGTAAGAGTGCCAGAGCATTTTTGATGGAACAGGAGACAGTTGGCAGGCAAAAGCATTGTAATCACTCCAGATTTGGGCTACTCTTTTGAACTGGTGACTTCTATTTAAATGCTGATTTTTAATCTGGTCAAATCACTACAGGGAATAACTCTATACAGGCAATAAGAAGGAACAGATCTTTTCTTTCTTTTTCAGGATCCTAAAACCTACCAATGAAATAAATATTGTTTCCTAATACCAATTGCTTAAACTGTTGAACCTTTAGTTCAAAGGCTCATTGAATATTTATGTGCACAACTAATTGTACTGATTATTGAAATGAATATATGTGTATGTTTTTTGAATATTTGAAGTCAATTACAATGAAAAATTGTGGAGAGTTTGACTCGGGAACTCTAACCTACTCTCACCTTCTTGGCAGAAGATAGAGTCAAATTAGGACTGACTGAATATGCACATTCAGGCATCAATTGGTGAAACTACTGCCACTTCAGTACACCTGCATGTGGAATTGCTATATTTAAAGGCAAGATGACAGGCAGAATCAGTGCTACTAGCTGCACTTGATGGCAGAGGCATCAGGGAGTTTCTGTACCCCTTAGACTATTAAAGCATGCCCATTATTGTAGATCTGTTGGCTACTCTTGATACATCTGATGATAAAGTGGTATTGATGAATAGCTGAAGGCCATGAGAGCAATAAATGAAGTTACTCTTGAGTGATTCCATGTTTTTTTTTTTGCAGGAGAACTTGGGAGTGGGGGCAGTTTGGTGTGGTTGTTCATCAGCCCAGTGGTTCCCTCACATGCTCCCACGTGGAGTGTTGCTGAGGTCTAGTCTGTCACCCTTCTTGATTAACAAGCCCAAGGACATTATGGGAGAATCATCTATGCTTGAGGTGTGGGTGTCTCCATGATGCAGATGATTTTCATCTGCACAATAGTTTCATTAGACTTGGATGGCGAAATCAATAGTTTGACTCCTTATCTTGCCAGCCTTGGGGTTTGGGTATAGCAGCTGTGTTGTAAACTGAGGTCACGCTGCTGGGATGCACAGCTGGTAGGAATGGCCAAGGCAGCACCACACAGCTGTCCCATGCTCATAAGCCTTGCTCCTTCTGTATTTGGCTACTGAGGTAACCCCAGGAGTGATAAGCATCCCTTGGTATGTATATGGCTGGTTGCTAAGTGGATAGATGATGCTTCCTTTTCAAATTGGCTTCTCTCAAGTTCTTTTGTCTTAGAAATATCTTCCAAAATCTATGCTCAGTCCTGCTGCTGCTGCAACCTACAGTCCAGTTGCAAAATCTAGCACATTTAAACTTTCATGCTTTGTTGGTTAGTTTTGGTTTGACACCTGGTATATTTCTGTTCCCCGATTGATTGCAACTGTACCATTAGAAATGGGCTGTTTCATGAATGCTCAGTTTACACATTCAGAATGTGCTTTCCCTGGATATTCTGCAGTACATGTATTTAAACATAGCTATTTCTGAAACAAATTCCTTGCTTGGGTCAGCAGATTTAGTGTGGAGAAATTCATGGAAAGCAAACAGCCAAGAGGTGGGGCATGGAAGAAACTAATTCAAGAATTTCAGATGAATATATCCAGTATTTTCTAGCTCTCCATCTCATGCTGTAATTCTAAATGCAGAGCTTGAAGAACTTAGTGGCCCACACATTGCCACCTTCAGATTTGCTGAGAAAAGAGAGGTAAACCTGTAAAGTTTGGTGAGATTTGAGATGCCAGGAATATAGCTGTCTATCCATTAGCTGTTTTTTTTGACAGCAAGTATTTTTCAGCTGCAGTTTCATGTCCTATTCCAACTCTCACAACTTGCTTCTAGTTGCAGTTCCCTTCTGTTTCAGCCTATAAAGACTGAAATGAGTCAGGCCCCAATTCTGTCTGAAAACCTCACTTCATGTACATAATTCAGATCAGGTAACAGTGCCATGGGCTAAATCTCAAAAGATACTGAAAGCTTGTATTTCAGAGAGTTGTTGGCAAATGAAGGATCTGCTTTATCATTTTCTTGATCAAAATTTGCAATTTTCGATTACCAATTAGCAAGTTGCACTTGTCTTTCAGTTTCTTACAGAGGAAAGGGAATAAAGGCTGGCCGTGTTGGGAAAGTTAGTTCCTAGGTGAAAATAAATTTTTGTGGCTTGGATAACACTAGTATTTATTAATGTGTGTTTACTTAGCAAAGCAAAAAAAGGTAGCTTGAGAGTGTGTGTGTGTGTGTGTGTGTGTGTGTGTGAAGGGAATCTTATTAAGTCTAAATAAATAGACTGTAGAAACCATGGTAATACTTTACGCTTCTGTAAAGCCTTTATTCAGAGGCTTTCAAAATGTTTTAACAATGTTAATTAAATTCAGTGCTCCTTCATTCTGTGTTAGCCTAAGTGCATATAGGGCCATCTTCATGTACATACTGGTAGAATGGAAGAAAGCTTGTGTTTAACTGTGTGCAGCAGCACTGCACTGCAAGTACTTTCAGGGCAGGTGAAAAAAAAGTAAAAAAGCCATGTTCAAGTGAAACTGCACAGGGAATTGCCTGTAGGTAGGCAAAACATAATTACAAGTTGAAATTTGGCCAAGACATTTGTCGTAACACTCGTCCTCCTTTGAAAAAAAATGTGCCACGTACTTAATAACTTTATTAAGTACAAGCAGTTGTGAAATCTGTTCTTTGTTTCAACCAAAAGAAAACATTTCCTAACAGGACAGTGCTGTTAAACACCAAGCTAGGGCACTGACTCATTACTAATTTAGGCAGAGAGCACCATCAATGAATTACCAAAACTCTTTTTTGTAGCACTGGTGTTTTCCTTGGAGATCTCCCCTCCAAGTACTGACCCTGCTTTAGCCTGTGAGATCTGAAGGGATCACAGCACAAGGTGGTATGGCTTAGGGCTGTATATAAAATGAAGGAGAGAGTGAAATCCAGCCATGTGCTCCCTTTACTCGACACTGTAGTGAGAGAGGGAGGTAGCATTCAGTGAAACTCAGAGCTACTCTTGTTTTCCGCAGTAAATAATCAGCCTGTGAAATTCACTGCTGCAGTGGTGGGTTATCCGGATAAACAGTTTATCAGGATTTTTAAGAAGGATAAGGGGATGAACATTAATGATGTTTCTGATTATGTGGGCTAAAACAAAAAGATACAAGAACGTTTAGTTCTCTATTATTATTGTTGAAGTCAGGATATAAACAGACTGCCTTCCAGGGTCAGGCAAGGATCCCTCGTCACACTGCACATTCATTTAGGCTCTCTGAGGGCTTTTATTTGTACCCTGCTTTTTTGTGGATCTGACATGAGCTATGTGCACACAGAGCATGTCAGAATACCTGGGCCAAGGGTATGATTCACAGTGTTGCTCCCGCGTTCCCATCTCTCTGTCTCCCTCAGTGACTGTTCTCCAAGGATGACGTTACACTTCAAAAATGAGTACGAGAACTGAGCGTTTCAAATGTAAATATGATGCCTCTCTGTTAGCAATTTTAGTCTCGCTAAGGCAAGGTACTACTCCAACAGTAAACAACTGAATCTGCATGTCTGGGTTATTTTGTTTTTCTTTGTCAGCTTATCACTCAGCGTGGGAGAGGAGTGTCTGTGTCATAATTAGTGTTTCATTTATTTAATATGGAAGTACAAACAATAGACAGAAAGGGCCATTTGACAACTAATTAATTTGTTTCTGCTCAAAGAACATGACAAAAAGTTTGCCTTTAGATGAGCATTCATAGACTGTAGATTTGCATTTGAGTAATAATTCATCAGCGTTACTCCATAGATAATTTGATATCCTCAGTACAGCATGTAAAGGTACAGGCTTTCAATGTATTTTTTTAAAATTTAGATGACTATTGGAAACACTTGGATCATTCTAAGACCAGTTATGATTCAATACCACACGAGATCTCTCCACGTTTCTAGGAAGCACAGTTTTATTCCACCCCTTGGAAGAGGTTGAAGCATCTGCAGCCTCGGTCCTGTGGCAGCTGGTTCTGCAGAATCCACATGGCACCATGGGAGATAGGGCTTGACTCAGGTTACTGTTTTTCACTGCAGTTTTGTCAGCATCACGGTAACATGTTAACTCTGTGTGCTAGCTGTTATTAATCGTTCTGTACACTCTGCTCCGAGCAAGGATTAGGAAGACAAACTCCAGTGTTGTGGACGTTATTATCAGAATAAACAATCCGGGCCTACGGAGGCTGCGTGCAGAGAGCTGTCTGGATCTTGACACAGCAAGCCTCCCACCATGGCCAGTCAATCTGTGTGTGGAAGCCAAGTCTTAAAGGGAACAGGGGAAGCAGAGGTAGCATAGTTCACTGCAGGAATTTGTCCTGATACAGAGCTGGGAGATGGCAGGGCATGCACTTGGACTCTCTGCTAGGAAGCACCAGTGGTTTCTATAGTACAGAGTGTGAGAAGATTTGAATTGCAATAGAGGGATCAGTCTTCTTCAGGGAGAGGCATGTTGTTGAGCATGGTATTTTTCACGTTTCTCTGTTTTCTCTTTCCTTGCAGAGTATTAATAATGTATTGTAGAATTCTCAGACTTTAGTATGTCAGTGGGACTTGAAGAAGTAAGAGGGAAAGGTTTTGCTTGACCCAAAAGAAGAGGAACGCTTCTTTCTGGTAGAAAGAAAGAAAATACATTGATTATTTGAGGAAAGACCTCCAAGGGAAAATTGAGATGTAATTTTTTCCAGACATCCACGCTGTGATCGTAAGAGCTACAGAAGAAAAAACATTACCCCAAACAATACTATGCAGACCCTGGAAGGTGAACTGATGTCGAAGTCAGTCAAAGGCTTTCAAATAAAAGCTTCTTCAAATAAAGTCCAAGTAGCAAGAGAAACAAGACTACTGCAAAGTGAAAATGAGAATGAAGCAGTTTTATTAATACTGTTCAGTGAATGAACTAACATTTAATAGGTTTTTAACATATCTTCCTCACATATCTCTGCAAAGAGCTGTAGTTAGTAATACTGGTATTACAAGTTAGTAATTGTAAATATTAATTGTAATAACACTGTAATGTAATCACTGCAATGCACCTTTTAAAATCAAATATTCTAGTAGAGGAATCAGATTTTCCTTTGTTATTTCTAGTCTTAACCGGAGGTGTGTAGAAAGGGGAGGGGATAAGGATTATTTTAATCCCCAAGTCAGACATGGGTATGTGAGTGGGCACTGGCATGCAGACCAGCTAAATCTATTATTTTGAAGCAATGTACAGTACCTCCAAGTATGGACAATGATAAATAACGTTGACCTAAAACAGGAATGAATTTAAGCCACCTTCACTTAGCCAGCTTCATGGAGATCTGGAAATAGAAGTTGATTTTACTTCGCATCAATCTGTATATACGGTTCATTAAATGATTTAATGTACTTACAAGTGAGATGTCCATTCTCTTAGTCACTTTTTCCCCTTTGCCTTATACATTGTCACAATAGCCTAGAATAAATTAAATATATAAATAACATTAAAAACAGAACATCAAATAGTATTTACATATACTGATCACTTCCCTAAAGATTTGAACCACAGCTGTTTGGAACAAACAAGTGTCTTCCTAACTTCTCTTTTTACAACTGTCCTTTGAATTGGAGGTTCAAACCTGAATACAGTGGCATTTGGAGACAGTCTCAGAGAAATGAAAGATTCACTGGATACTGACACAGTCTTAGAGTTTGGTTGCTTTGTTTTGTTTTTTTTCTGTTGTATGGGATTTTTTCCTTTTCTTTATTTTTTTCTCTTCTGTAGCAGTGGTACTTTTAGGTTTTACTTGAAAGATTTTAGTAGCTCAGACAAAGAGGAAGCTTTTGTCTCAAAGGCTTATAGTTTAGCCTTCAATAGAAAAGTGTTCATTTCAGAAATATTTAATTTTTTTTTTTAATAATAAGTGATGAGCCAGGCTTTTAGAAAATAGGGCTGATGTAACCACTATATAAGTAATATTGAAATTAAAAGTCTCTCTTCAACCAGCCGTCCTATGTTACACAGTAGGAGTATGTTCTTTTTTTAAGTGCATGTCCAGGTCAGATTCTTTTCCCCTCAGTGATTGTGATTAAGAGTTTATCTTCCAACTGTTTCACAATATCGTGGTCCACAAAAACTCAGCAAGGAGAGCTCAACTGTTGGGAGACATGCAAATAAGACACTGGTTTTCCTTTTAATTTTTGTTGGTAAGGCAGACGCCAGATGACATAGCCAAATAAGCACTTTAAATATGCTTGGCAAAAGTTTATTAATTGATGCCAGTACTACAAGTCCTCATGTGAGCCCCTTTGAAAAACAGTGGTCACTTATTAAAGATTAGAGACAGTACATTTTCTTGAATAAAGTTGTTAATAAAGCACATCAAGACTTGTTCCTATTAGTATTGGTCCATGAATACTTCATGTGCTAATTTAGGGTTTAGAGATATTTAGTCATACAAGCCCTCCAGTCTGAAATAGGCATGTACCTTATTATTATTATTTAAACACTGGCCTTTTATATTTAGAATATATTTATAAAACATACTTGTCCTCTTCATAAAATTAAAAACATCTGCCACGGCTTTTCAGTTAAAATGTTGTGGGCTTGAAAGTCTGGTGATAGGTCAGTCTGCCATTTTGAATGGCAATTAAGCTGACAGTGCACTCTGTACCAGTGAGACTGTGAAAACAAACAAAAAAGGCAGATGGTTCATTTAGTTTAGTAATTGTAATTTGTTGTTCATTAAAAGCAATTCCCACACAGCCATTCTCTATGCAGATGGAGTATATGGAAAATTTTTTTTCTGCCAACCTGTCGTAATAATTATTTTTGTTAGTGTAATTTGCAACGACATTTGATAGGCAGTTGATTAGAGCAGTATGGTTTCATCAGAATTAAAATTAATTATAAATTTTGCTGCTTTCATTAGTGTGCTTTTATAACTATCATGACCAAGCAGCAGGGGTTTGGCTCTGAAATACTGAAAATCACAGCAGCATTTGTTGTGTGGGTTTTTTTTTTTCTTCTTGAGATGATTGAACCTCTTAATAAGGGTTTTTGTTTGGTCGAGGTTTTTTATACCTGCAGAAGATGAAAATTAGTGGCAAAACTGTAGTAGGATAGTTCTAAAATATGCTTTTAATGGAGGAATGTTCAGAGTTAAAAAAACAAATTCAGTTATAAGCTTGAGATGTTTTTCAGTTTTCTTAAATGTAGTGGTAGCATTGTAGCTCCAGACATTCTGGTAAGTGGAGAGAAACCTTATGGCCAATAATAGAAATGCCCTTGCAGGTAAAAACCCTTATTTGCTAATAGGTTTTTTACATGGATTTTGTCTTCCCTTTAGCTTATAAAATTCTGTTAAGTAAACTTCAAAAGAAGGAAAGTACTGCCCTCTTTATGATTAAAATTACAGAGCTACTCATTTTGATAATCATGATAAAATAGTTGTCTTCTAAATGGTTCAAATTGCAAAGGAATTATTCAAAAATAAATATTAGAACAGACACAGACAATTCTCATGGCAAATCTGAAGGGCTGAGTGCAGCATAGATATTTTACCTCAGTACACAGTGTAGCACTTCTATCAACCTGCAATATTAGGAAGCAGATAAATGCTGAATGTAAAATACAGAATGCAGTCCTGTGAGCTTCAGTTTGCTTTTGATGTTTTATGTCCTGGTATTTTTGGTGGTTGATCTGTATGGGTTTTTTCTCCATTGCAATTTAATATTGGTAAGGCAACAGAACAGACAGTGAGGGTTGATGTCCTTGTCCTATTCAAGTCAGTGGCAGCTCCATCATTAATTTCAGTTGCTCCATGTAACCTATGGAAAAAGCTAATATTTTAGAGAAACACATGAATAGAGTATAATCGGTACTGGTTTACAGCTTTTTTTCTTCTAGAGACCAGAGTTATTTTATGTTATAATTCTGCTTCGTCTGAGGTACAGTATCCAGTGGGGTGTAATTCCCCTTAGAGTTCCCTTAGAGTGTAAGTCAGAGCATGCTTGACCTACTAATTTACATTAATACATTTTTCTCTCAGAATCTTAAATTTATAGAAATATCTTTATCTAGGAATCAGGCTGGGAAAAGTAGAGAAACTCATCTGGTTTGTAACCTGACTCTTGTTTCTGCAAAATATGAACAAGACAGTGTTTATTGTAGTCAGAAAAATAGTTGGCATGATTGTGCGTAAGTGAAGAATCTCTGGATTGTCTCAAAGTGTTAGCTGCCCATTTGCAGACAAGCAAGCTTTTAGTGTGCAATTTAGGTCAATGGATAGAGGAGAGAAGATGTGTTTAGGCGACAGATTTTAAATCACCATAATATAAATATGCTTCCCTTTTCATCCGGAATTTGCTTTCTTTCAAGGTAATTTAGTGAAGCAGACATGCACTTATGTCTGTCTTTGTAATTTTAGGGATTAGGATAGTGAGGATTAAATGCTGACCCTTAATCTTCAATATCAACTTTAAGAGCAAAATATAATATGCAAATGGAATACCTTCATTTTGTGTTTATATATTTTAATCTCTGTAATTTAGTTTTAAGAAGATGGAAACTCATCTTTGCCTTATTTATTTTGAATCCCAAAGCAAGATGCCATTAAAATCTTTATCCCTGTATCTTAGAGGATAAATGTTTATCCTTTAGGGATTAAAATATAATTTTTTAAAAAAATGAGTTTAACCTAACACTCTTACATCAGTCCAAGAGTTCTGTGTGTCTGATTTAAATGTATCCTTGAGTGTCGTGTCAAACACTGATAATGGGGAAGAAGTCACTGAATGTTTATTTTCAAAAATCAGTGAATGGAATTTGCATTAACAGAAATCAATTGGTTACTGTACCACAGATCAGTTTTGATCTGTTCATTCTAAGCTTTTCCTGAATCTTCTGGATGTATTCAACATACAGAATTTGAAAAGAGAGAGAGAGAGTATTTATAAAGATTAAATATTCTGCAGTTATAAACAAGTAGGATATCTCAACCACTACAAATGAATGATGCAGTATTAAGGAATCAGATCAAAATGAAAGATGAAATATGAAAAACTGGCAAAAAATGGATTTGTGAAATGGTCTTCTTTTGGTATTAATACTAGCAATGTAAAGTGCAATTAAAATACTTGACCCAATTAGATTTATATTGGATGCACATATAGATGTGATTTTTTAAAAAAATGTTTATTTTGACATCACCATCCCTAAAACATTTTTCAATCAGGCTGTCTTATTGATTGCTTTATTATCTGCATGTCTCTATTCTCTACTTTTGCTGATTTTAACTTACATGGCACTTGGAAGATCTCAAATAATTTTCAGCTAATTTGAGATTTCTTCGCACTGAGGATTTAGAACACTGTAGTATGAGCTGTACTTTAAAAGTCTGTATCATTAAATGGTAAATGAATAATAGCAATGCACTACATTCCTGCCCAGTGAGTCATCATCCAAGGACCATATTCTGACAAGAATAGTCTTACAAAGAATACTTTGTTCTGTGGCGAATTTTTGATGTCCTTTGGAGAGTAAGGTGTGACCCGAACTGGTACAGTTGTCAGAACATGGATCAGTGAGGATATTGTGAGAGCATTATAAATGTAAATAAAAGTCCTACATACCAACTTTGTTTCTGCCATGGCATTAGAAGTCGCACTGGATTGCTGTGCATGGTTTGCCAGGAAATCACCTAAAACTTCTAATTGTTATTTACATATTAACTCCCTTGAGAAATATTGAGGATGCAAATGACTTTTTATAGTTCTGTCTCTCTGTCTTTGGGATGCTTTCTGGCCTTGAAGTGGCTCAGAGGAAAATAAAAATGGGCCTTTTACCTTAAGGATAGAAGCTTCCTTATGTCTAGCCCTTCCTTAGACCTTATAAGAGTGAGAAGCTGATTTATGTCCTTATCATTGCATAACACTTCTGTAAAAGCCAGAAACTATCTGGATTTTACAATAAATTTAATATTTTAATAAGTTTTATTGAATGAGAAAGACCATACCACAGAGTAAAGTACAGTTTCATCTTCATTACTTCCCAGTAGACACCTAACAATTGTTAAGAGATTTAGTCCTGCTATACTGATCTGAACCTGAAAGATTTTGAAAGTACTCAGCAAGAAAGGTCAAGAAAAAGAGATATTACATGCTATCCTATTGTCAAAGGTAGCCAAGAGGCATATATAGCATTTGAGAGCCCATTACAACAGTAACTTCGCATATTTAGTAAGTCATCTTGGCAGTTTGTATTTCTGCTAGACCTAATAGCATATTTCAACAGGCATCAGGATATCTAATCGAGGATGGTTAGTCTCTCCATCAAAGATCATGTTATACTTTCTAAAAGTTTGTCTGTGTTAAAGGAGTATATCTGGGGGATCACACACTGTTACAGATGACATACCTGGAGGTGGATTTTTCTTGATGTTTTCTGCTAATTTCATGTTATATTAGGCTTAAGATGTCAGCAGCAATGTCCTCCTATGCAAAAAGAGAATCTATTTTAACTGTGTGTTGGTGTTGATTGCTCAATGTGTTTTTGTGATGCTTCAGTCAAATCTTTCATCTGAGTGTCAGGGACATTCTTTATATATTTCAATGGTGCTAGCTCCAATTAAAGTGATATGTACTAGGGTAAATAAGTGAGCTGTCTAATATATGTATATATGGGTATCACAAGTTATGTGGGTATCCAAATGTACTTAACAGACCAACAGTAGTTGAAAAAAAATTAGTTGTTTTTTATGGAATAATCAGTAATGGTCATTAGACAGCAAAAGGTTGGAATTTTGCATTATATTAAAAATAAAGTAACGGCCAGTATAACACATGCTGTTCTGTGTTTCTAAACTGAAAATATTTTCTCTATTTTTAGAGGAAAAATAAGAACTTTTTCCTTATCCCATCCTTATAATATTTTAAGCCCAAATGATTGGAACTAAAGAACGTTCTGTAAAATTGCATAAAGCAAAATGATGAAGTAAATTCTGCAGATTTCTCAACTCAACCGATCTTCTGTGGGAGTACAGCTGATGGTGTTGGTGCCTCAGAGAAACTGGAGAACATTTTTGTTATAGCAGTTGGACACTGTGGTCAAGAGACTTCTACTGACACCAACTCATGATGCACAGAGTTATAAAGCTTGCCTAGAACCTGCTGTTAGACACAGTCAGGAGGGAGAGGCAGAAACTGAGACAGCATGTAGATACCAATATTTTAGGTAATTGCTTTGATGAGAGCATGTTAGCTAGTACATTTTAAGCATGACATAACCAAACAATATAAACTTTCATATTAGAACCTGGTCAAGTTAAAACCTAGGCTTTAATCTGAAGGTTTAACTCAACCTACCTGGGTTAAAGGCTTTTAAGTTGTTCTAGGGAGCATATTTTGATGTATTAGAAATTCTCATCTAAAGAAATTCTTAAAGATTCACCTAGATAGGAACTAGTAGCAGCTGCAGTGTCAAGAACATAAGTGCTATCTACAGGAAAATTTGCTAAATAAGTGGGCAGCTGCTTTCAGCATTAGCTGCCATTTTTCAGTGGTCTTCACAAGTGGCTGTAAGTAGAAAACATTACTGTAGCCCTTGAGGGAAGTGCAGAAGAGATGCTCATTTGAGGGCATTAGGGCTGAGTGTACAGTAGGTCCCTCAGATGGGACCCAGCTGGGTGATGGAGCCAAGCTCTGCGCCAAGCCCTGGTCCTGACACAGCCTCTTGCTCTTGGGAGGCTTGGGCACCTGCAGCTCCTGGCTTTGGCTGCTTCAGGTTGTCACAGGCATTTGCAAGGACACAAATCTTTCAAAGGCATCTCAGATTTGTCACAGATTTAGGGAAAGGCTGCATTCAGGTAACTTTTTTTTCAGGAGGAAGAGAATAAACAGCAGTGTGAGTGCCACACAGAAGCACACACAGCTGTGCTGAAAAGCAGTCATGTTTGTGCCTGACTTCTGGACGTGCTATATTCCCAAATATCCATACATTACAAGTGTAAAAGCCTCAAAGCAGGTATGCCCCAGAACGTATCTGTGTGTATCCCTACATGCTGTGGTGAACCACTGTCTCGAGCCTTACATCATTAGCACTTACCCAAACGCCACTTTCTTCAGGCAGTAGGAGAGCTGCATGACTCACTGGCCTTATTAGAGTAATTGGAGAACTTCAAGTCTCCTAGCAAAATGTCCAAAGTCACTGTGACACAAAAGATAGGGAAAGCGAGCAACAACAAAATACTTTGGCCTAATAATTTCTTCTAATCCCTTAAACACACTGATTGTTGGGATAGTCTCCATGGCACTAACCACCAAAAGTGCATGAAATGCACTGAGGAGTAATAGCTCCTTGCAGAGTTCACTTTCAGTGCTCAAAAACTATCCACTTAGAAACAAGCAACAACCATTATAACCTCTGGGACTAGTCTTGCTGTAAAATCAATATTTGAAGGTAATCACTTTATATCTGATGCATGAGCCCAGGCGATTTTACTGGCCGCCTGTTGTTAATATGGACCACTGCCTAATTGTCATTCCAGAAGAGGATCCAGATGTCCCTTACACTCTCCCCCCAGCCCACCATGGCTTTCATTACCAGAAAAAAATTCCTAAAAAGTGATATCATTTACTGTTAGAAGCTGAGCAAAAGAAAGGCCATCCCCCCTTGCACCTTTAGGCTAGTGAGCAGATTTTAAAATTAACACCTCTCCTCAGCACCACAGACGCATATGATTTCATCTAGTGGTGCTCATGCAATCCCCCTTGAATGTGCTTAAAATCCTGAAAGCCTGTATCTTTTGCCATAAAATCTTAGTTGTCCTGCCTCCACATGTTGTAGCAGTGGCATAGGAATTTTTTTTAGCATGTTTGCTAATGGAAGGTGCAAATGGGACATTTGACTCCTGACTTCAGTGGTTGTATTCCACATGTAGTATTCAAATGCCAGCGCAAAAGATACATGTGAAGAGAGGTGAAATTTACTCTTGTCTTTTGGTGAGTTTACATTTTTAGCAACTGAGTAAAAGCTCTATTTTCAAATCATACGTGTCTTTTTTATTTATTATTATTTATTTTCTTCCTATTGAATCACTGGTAATAACTATGAGTCTAAATTATCGCCAAGTACAAGAAGATCTTGAGATATTTTAAATATACCCATGTGCTTGCTGTAAAACACTCCATAAGTGTGCTTTGTAGTGTTTTACAGAAACATCACTGGCTGTTTGAGAATTGTTGTTTGTTTGAGGTTGTCTTGTTATAGGGTACGTAAAGATGTGGCTAACAGGGATATTGTAGATAGCTTTTTAACCCTAGAAACCACTCCTGTTTATATTAAATTTGCATTTGTTTCCTCATATTTAATTGACTGCTAAAGATGATGATCCTTTCAGGCCATGACTTGGCAGAGATATCCAGAGCCCTAATAAACCTCTCACTTCTGTTAGAGGTAACATTTTCAAGAATGTATTCTCTCACCTCAAGGTATGATCACCTATTCTGGGTATTCTTCCTCTCCTGTTTTTCAAGCCAGACTATTTGAGTAACAGGTAAAGCTTGTTCTTGCAAGGAGTAGATTTTTTGAGAATTCATAGCCGTGATTTTTTTGTCAGCTATGAAATACAAGTAGCATAGTGTTTTGTTTTAAAAAAAAAGACCTTAAATAACTTTAAAAGTTGTGCGGACAAAAGACTTCTCTTAAGGTGGGGGAGGGGCAGTGCATGTGTTTAATACATAGTCCTGAGCTTACTGTATATTTAAAGTAGATATATACCTTGCTGCTATGAATCTTTGACAAAGTGCCAAGTGTTGCCTTGCCAAAGGTATAGCATTTCATTTATTTCTTTAGGCTCAATAGCGGTTACTGGTAACATGTGTTTGTAGGGTGTCAGTTCTGATGGAATTTTTTTACCTGGCCTGTTTCCAAGTAATGTTGGTATGTGTTTAAAATGCTTTAAAAATAAATCAGACTTTTGTGTTTCTGCAATAGAAATTCCAGGCAGAGTGATAAAGTGGGATTCACTTGCCATCACAATTTTTTTCATCTATTTTGTTTATGGAAAGGGACTTTAGTCTATTTCACTTTCCAGTAGGCTAAACTGATGTAATAATCAGAAATAAGTACTTAAGACAAACATCTAATATTTTAAAATAACTTTAAATAAGAAAAAAATATTTACCTCTGTCAGAACATGCTTTTAATGTTGCTTCCCTTGTGTAGTTTCTTTCTCTACCAGATCTGATATTTGTGCATTGCATCCTTACAGACATGCTTCTTTGGCTCTGTAATTTTTGGTCTGTCCTTTCTGAGACATGGAGACCTAGTACAGACCACCCCTTTTCATACTGAAACTTTAAGTTGGTTGCTGTGCACATCTAGGATCTCTCCTGGTGGAGACATGGCACGCATGTTGGATGTGTGATAGCTGGCCAGCCTTCGCGTACGAAGATCCGGGGAAGGTCTCTTTTCCTTTCAGACCTTCCAGCCTGCGCACTGGATTTTTTAGGTGAGACACAGGGCGCGCAGATCTGAGCCCACCCTTTAATCCCGAGGTTCTTCTGCCGGGCCAAAGCGATTCTGGACAGTGGCAGCTGAGGTCCTCCTCAGGACGTAGGCAGATTGCCCTCTTGCAGGGCTAACGAGCTCTGCCTGCCCGGGGAGTATCCCCGACCGGGAATCGAACCCGGGCCCCGGCAATTACTGTGCCTGGATGCTAACCACTACACCACCGGGGCTCCCGTGATACCTAAGGATGCTTAATAATACCATTCCCTGTAATTCTGTCAGGATTCCCAAGAAAAAGGAATAGGGCTGCGAAAAATTCAAATCTGTGGGTCCTCAGGACGTTGTAGCCAGGGAGAACCTTCTGTAAGTGGAATTAAGACGCCTGCCAGGAGCAGAGTTTCTGCAGCAGTACTTGGATCCTCTGATCTCTGCATGCTTTCCCCAGGTGACAAACTTCCCCTTCGCTTTGCGGGCATCTGCTACCCTGGGCTCTTTCTCCTCTGGATGAATCTATAAATCTATCAGCCTGGTAGGGTGGCCAGCAAAAGCTTGCCAGCACTTAGCACCAGCTGTTGAAAAAAAGTTGCTTAATGCAGATGCACTGGTTCATATATCTTACACCTGCATTTACAGGGGTGCTGAGCACCTTCAGATGCTAGTTTGCTTTGTTTATTCTTTGTGAAAATTTGGCCTGTACTATCTCAAGCTGAGCTTCTAAAGCTAAAAATCCAGCCCTCAAAAAAAAAAAAAACACCACCACTGACTGTTTTTTGGAAAAGAACAGGCAAAAATCATTAAATGCTGATAAGCTGGGTCAAATTTTGTGTCACTTATTTTTAAAACAAAGAGATATTAGAATTTGGCCTTTACCTTTTTTCTGCTCTGGAACTTCTTGTCTTTCTTTAAGGAAAGAGGGAGTATTTTCTTGAGAACAGACTTACTGATTATTCTGTGCTGTGGTAGCTTTTTTTTTGTTTTTCAAAAGATGTTCAAATTTAGAATTATTTTACAGTTTTACAGCATCACTCATTAAGTATTTATAAAGTGAAACAATGCTGAAAAAAGTAAGTGTTCGATATTTGGTATTTACTGTGACTATGCAGTAGCAAATATTTACTGCTACATTTGCTTCCAAGTTTCATTGTATATCTGGAAGCTTGATAATAACAGTTCATATTTTCGTACCAAAGTGATAATGTGTTATTAATTCAGATGAAAAAAGAGGTAGCTCTACCAGATTCTTCTGTTTTGTCCCAGGTTTGAAATTTTATGAGAACCAGACTACACATTCCTCTGCTGTTAGACAGTATTATTTTCAGAGATGCTAACCTGTTAGTGATTAGCCCAGACTAGTGTCTTGGATGCTTGTGGTATCAGAAAGCCTTTCCCTGAGGACTTCTCTGCTCCAAAGAGAATTTCCACATCTGAGCTTGAAAAAGATGGTCTGAACCTGTGCATATTCCCAGCTAAGGGTCAAATCCCCTGAGTCAATGGGAATTTTGTCTGAGTAAAGACTGCAGGATTTGACCCTTCCGGATTTATTAGTTTCTTGTACAGATGTTTTAGTAATTTAAAATTACGTGGCCCAATGTTCAAAGAATTAGCTGCCTAATAGAATTTTTGCTTCTAACTCCAGCTAATTCACTGTCTCTGCTTCTTGGTGTCTTTGCACTTAACTCATCCTGTATGGTAAATTAAGGAAAATTCAGGTCTCCAGTGAAATTATTATCAAGAAAAGTAAATTACAAATTATCACAGACTGTATGTGGCCCAGAAGGTCATTTTAGAATTATTTGTAAAGAATAGCTATCATCTTTATGATATTACTACTGGTAGTGCCAGAAGGTAATTTCTTTCCTGTATTTCTTTGTTGCTCTATGCAAGATTTTGCTCAGTGATTCTGATCATTGCTTCTGTATGTTCGATTGCTTTTACTGTAAATGTGTATTTTTAGGAACCCATCTATGAACTTTTGATACATGCTTCCTTCTGCAGCCTATCACTTCAACTCTATTTTGTCTGGATGGCAGAGCAACTGTGATATTTGACATGGTCAAGTTTAATACAGCAGTTGGAGAATCAGGACATGCCATGTGTTGTAACACTGATCTTGTGTTTGTACATGCACGTAAAATACTTACTTGTTTCTGTGTGTGTGCACTAAGACATGTAAGCATATGACAACATAGAGTTAAACTTCCTCACATGGTTACCTGATGCTGTTTTCTACTTGGTTTGTGCAGAGCATTCTACTGAAATTCATTATTTGCAAAAATATTAACATGTTTCCTGTTACGAATATTTGTAGTATCTGTGTGTCAGGCTTTTCTGCAAACATCTTGATTAAGAAAAGGCAGTAGTAAACTGTTTGCACAACAGTTGCTTATATTTGACTTTTTTTTTGGTATTTGTATTCCAAATTCACTGTTGTGCTTTATAGTCTATTTATTTAGAATAGCACCTTCAATCTGGAGTGTATCTAGTACTTAAGGAAAAAAAACTTATTGACCTGGCAGCGAGCAGCACCTATGGAAGGGGAAGACTAGGAGGAGATGGAAAGTCAAAAGAAGTCAGGCTGACCCCTACCTCTTTAGTATCCCTGAAAAACTTTGTGGCAAGAAACAAATTATCTTCTTCCTCACTAGGTCTGCAGTGTCAAACCCCTTGTCTGAACTGTGTCTTTGCAGCATGGAAATGAAACAAAGGATGAAAAGGTTGTGTGGAGAGGCATAAAAAAAAAAAAAAAAAAAAGGAGAGAGAGAGAGATAGAAGAGATAGTGAATTTTCCCAGAAAGCTTAATAGGAAATTTCATTTAATAGTAAAGAACCTGGGTGCTAATTAGGAGGGGGCAAAGAAAGAAGGAGAAAGAAGTGGAATTTTGCTAGGTGGTAGGCTTTAGTTTCTTTTCCTCACTCACCTCATTGCTTGGAGATGAAAACAATCACTTTTGACACCTGTTTTTCTCCTTCCCTGTAAACTGTTGATATTTGCTACAGCCCCCATAAAACTTTTCACTGCCCTGCTGTGTGTCTTTCGTAAGCAGTCATAGAAAATGCCTTTCGTAATCTTTGCGCAGTCACAGTGGAGGAGAGGACACAGCAGAACTAAAGCCATTTGCTTCTGCTAAGGACAAGAGGAGACGGAAGCTGCTTTTCTAAATTGGGCGCTGTGTAGTTTTACTTATTGATTTACAGAGCACTTATTATCATAGTAGAACATAATAATGAACATAGCTGAAGACTGAACGTTTGTTGAAACATGTCTGAGGCATTTTCTACATGTTGCTTGAGGGATGAATTAATTTACATGATGTTTTACTTTTAAAATAAAACAATTTATTATAGAAATCAAAATGTCAAATCTAAAGGCTCTTATCTGTGAGCTCTCATAAATTATTTCCTTGAAGCTTTTTTGGAGCAGGACTTTTCACATATTTTTCCCTCAAGCCTAAATTACACAAACAATAAGTAACAAGTTATTATAAGTGTAATGGTAATTAACCATGAAAAAAAACCTACTTGTTTTGATTTTAGTTGATTTTGCCTTTATATAAAAGTGTCTCTTTGCTGTGCATTTCTGGTTCTTCATAATTTCAAGGTTTTGGCCTTTTTTTGGCCTTTTTTTTTTGGCCTTCATTTTTTTAAGTGGACGCTTACCTGTGTATGTCATTAGATGAGTGTCTCCCAGGCTGATTAGCCTCCTGTGTTCTTACAGTCTCTTGGCAGCAGCAGAATAGTGATTTCTGTTTGCATTCTGGTGAGGTTCTGGTGATGAGCCGTTAAATAAAATGATCTGTCCCCAGGCCAACCACTTGGTTCATTGCCAAACAGTAATCCAGTACAATTAAGTATCAAAGATTGGACTACTCCATTATTGCAAGAGATCTCACTGCAGGCACCTGGAAAAGCAGAGAATTCCAGGGGGAAAAAGTGATCAGGACATTTATTTTCACGGAGGTATACTAATTTCATTGGGGTTTGTTTGAACATAGGGGATTTGGATATCCATATATTTAAAATTAGCATTTAATTTTTCAATTTCAGCTTTATTTTCCTTCCAAAGCTGGAGTTGAGAGAAGGAAGAGATGAAAGTAAGAAATAACTGACTCAATTTCTGAGACTACTTCTGCTGTTCATGACTTCCTTATTAAAACACAGGATTTTATGGTCCCATTGTTTTTT
The DNA here is from genome assembly GCA_013396875.1 of Vireo altiloquus. Classification (NCBI taxonomy): domain Eukaryota; kingdom Metazoa; phylum Chordata; class Aves; order Passeriformes; family Vireonidae; genus Vireo; species Vireo altiloquus. Next base: position 577,180 of record VZRF01005005.1, read on the forward strand.
CCTCCTTCATAAAAATGTTGTGTCAGTTGCTGCTGTCATACTCATGCACACATTTAAGCATTTACTAGTGGCAACAAAGCTAGAAATTTGACAAATTATTAGCAAATTGTTTTCATTGTTTACTTTGCAATTCAGGGCTGGGAATGCTGAGTTTTTTTGTTCCACTACTGGCCTTGCAAGTACTAATTTTTTTCTTTTTCCGAAGAGCATTGAGTTCTGATGGGTGGAATTTTACTAGGATATGCCTTTTATAGCTGAAGTATTGTAAAACACACCAAATCTAAAGCAGCATCTTTTTATAGTTCTGTAAATAGAGGAAATGGCCAAACATGTCAGGTATTTGCATATTTTGCAGCCAACCAGAGCTAATCAGATAGAAAATTTCACCTAATGACCATAAAGGAGTGTTTAAAATCTTATTAATATATAATAACTGAAGAAAATCTTGCCTTTTGTTACTTTGAGCTAGACTGATTTTGTAGGTGCTTTAAGGTGTTCAGTGTGAAAGGGAGGAATTTGGCCTATTTCTCCCCTTCAGAAACTTAATCGTAGAACCCTATAAGATCACAAGAATTTCCATGTTTATGTTACTTGAGAAAGTCAGAGGATATGTTAATTTTAAATAAGTGTTAGCACAGTCCTCTGAAGACATAGATACTATACAGGTTGCACTGATGGAGAAACTGAGTCACAGGATTGTCAAGTCATCTATTATGTTTTACAACTCAATCAGAATTTAAAATAGCAGGCAGATATTCCCAATCCCATTTTCCAGCTGTGACTTGCCTCTCTGAAAGGCACTAAACTAGAGCTTTTAGAAATATGAAAATATATGGGATAAGAAGAAGTTGGTGTAGTTTCACCAGGGGCTGCTCAAAGAGCTGTGGAAGCCAGATCTCTCCCAAGGCAAAAATGAAAGACAGAAACAACCAGGAAAATTAAAACTCTTTTAAGACTTGGAAAAGTTAAAAGAAATGCAAAAGCAGAATGAGTTAATACTAGCCAAAGGAGCCAGGGGAAATAAGAATAGCATTTCAAATATATTGTAGAAAAAAAATAATGGAATGAAAAACTAAGCTCAATAATAAATGAAGAGGGTGACAAAATGAAAGCTGGTTCTGAAATGGCTGATGCACTGAGCTACTTTCAAAATCAGTCTTTGACAAGAAAAATAAAGGAGTAAGGACATAATAGCTCAAGTAATTAAGACCTTTTCAAAATAGTTGTTGATAAAAAAAGAGTAAGGCAATACTTGGAAAAAAATGGAATAAAGTAAATCAGCAGGTCTAGATGATAAGCATGGTATGGTCTTAAGAGACATAGATAATGAATTTACATAATCACTAGTAATTATTTCTGAAAAGTAAAGTACAATTGAGGAATTATCATAAGATTGGGAAAAAGCAAATGTAATACCAATCTTTAATAAAAGAAAAAAAAGAGTAATTCTGGTAATTACCAAAGGGCTGCCTGTTGTTGTTTATAAAGCCTAGTGGTGTGATAGGAACTTCAGTGGAGCTGCAAGAAACAATCTTTACCCCAAAACAGTTTAATTTTCAACTTAATATGCCTTAGTCAAAGATGACCTAAAAGTTGAGCAGTTAGAAGGAGGAGAAGAGTAGGAATACAGTGTTGGGGTTTTTTTTTTGTTCATTCTCTATGTGTACATATCTTCATGATTGCATAAAGATTTGTGGTCTATCTGAAGTAATAACAATGATTAAGAAATAAGATAACAAATATTATTGTTCTGACACTGAAGGTTTTACCCCATGGTTTCTCTTGTCTCCCCTTGATAAGCCCAAAGGCATTTTCAGGAGGCCAGGAATATCCAGGCAGGTGCTACTTGCTTCTTCCCTGCTGCCAGGCACGTCTGTCTGCCTCATGTGGAGATGATAGGATGGAGCTGTGCTTCCAAGAGTTCTTGAGCTATGCCCACACACAGTATGGAAACCAAAGTGAACCTGAACATCAATAACCGAGGTGGTCTTCTGGGCTTACTTTCCCATAGACTTCCTGGATGGGTAGTCTCAGTCTCTCTCTTTTCCTAGTCCCTGGTCTCAAGAGGGTGTACCCAGGGGCTTCTGAGGTTTCAGGAAGAAGGAGACACCATGCCATCTAGTGGAACTCCCTCCACTTTTTCCAGCTCTTTGAGAAACATGGAGGAGAACATGGTTGCTGGAGGTCCAAGTGAGCCTTGGACCACCCTCGGAGGAAACACAGGAATGCAGTTTCCAGAAACAGGGTGTAGTGAGGGGAATAAATGAGTTTAAGTGAAGAAAGTCAGGCAAAAATACTTGAAAACTGTGATTTAATAAAGAAAATAGCATGGAGGAAACAGCCTTAGATCTTTGCTTAAATGAAGGGATAGATACAGAATTTTAGGAAAGGTTTTGGGCAGTTGAAATGACCGTGGGGGTGCCCATATTGCCATGTGAATTAGTCATTTGGTTGCAGGAGTTCAAGTTGTATTTTGGGGATGGAGTAAGGTGTCTAGAGGCCTTCTGCAGTTGTGAGTGGCATACTTAATTTGTTGATCATGTGATTAAGAAAGGGGAGGTAAACAGACCATTTATTAAATCTGCAGGTCATACTAAAACTGGAAGGTGTTGCCAACACCAGCGAGGACAGAGTGTAAAGATATACAAAGTGAGGACAGGTTAAAAATATGGAGAGGAAATCACAAAATGGGATTCAACCTGGCAAATGGAATCTGATACATCTGCTGAAATAATGATATAAAACACAGGTATTCAGCAGGAGAAAGATGCTTGTAAAGAATTGATGTTGAAAAAAAGGCAGGGGTGATAGCGGGCAGAAAATTTGGTATGAGTTTGCAATATGATACAAGAAGCAGCTGCCCCCTGCCCCCCTAACAGTTTTGTTCTTGCTTGCATCATGTTATGGAGTAGAAATGGGATAAGCCCCCTTTCTACAGACTATGAGAAGATATAATACTGCACACAGCTTTAGGCATGTCATAAAACAATAATAGATATGAATAGGTATAGTAATTGGAAGCTCTCTCATAGTGAAATGAGACTGGACAATGAATTTTGAAGCATATAATAGGAAGTCATTCTGCACGGATGGATGAATGCTGCTGTCTTTTTCAGCTTTAATTTTCATGTTTCCATATAAGGCAAGTAAAATGAACAGTAGTTATTGTTTAACCAAGTATCTTTACACACCAAACATGTTAATTTCATTTTTTTCTGGGTCAGGTATTTCATTAACCATGACATCTTGGCACCAAATTAACCATAATAAACTGCCCCTAGCCCAAGTGGTTCAATTAATTCCAAGGTGATCTGTAGCAGGATGTGTTAGTTTTCTTTTTTGACACAATAGCTGAAGGAAGTCTAACCAGAAGAAGAGACCATTTTAAAACACCTTATCCTTACCTGTATGCTTAGATTTTTGGGCATTTGCAGTCTGAGTTTTTTTCAGCCACTCAATCAAAGGTCACATTATATGTGTGTAAGTCTTTATCTATCTATCTATCTATCTATCTATCTATCTATCTATCTATCTTTATCCTGATATGTATGCCCCACTTTAAAGTAGTCAATTAGTGAAACTTGGTAACTTACTTTGTAATTTGTATAGGTGACTTGACTTACCCTTTTACTCAAGTCTGTCTTTGTGGAAGAGGGCTGTCTTTGGCAGAGGCAGAAATACAGGAAATACTGTCTTTTGGAACAGTGACTACTGAAATCAGGTGCAAAAGGATGAAACAGTTGCTGATAGTCTTCTATAAGTGCAGCTTATAGTCTTCTATAAGTGCAGCTGTTGCACCATGCATGTGTGGGTGCTGCAGACCTTTTGATTTGTATCCAGCTGGTTTTCTCTGCTTTTGGTGAGTCTAGAAAGTCAACCGAGTCCTAGTTGCCTCAGCCTTTTTGTTCTATTTCTTATATTCAAATGCTTGTTTATTACATAGAGGTAATACAAACAGACTGCTAGAGAACCATATCTCCCTCGCCTGTGTCCTTCACAGAACGGAGAAAATGTGGATATTATCCATTATAATTTTTCATGTCACAGCAACTGCTGCAGAATAAAAGTACATGTATTGACATATTGATAAGAAAAAGAAAAGACAAGTATGTATTTCAGCAATATTTCTAATACAGAAGGAAGCAACAGAGATTTTTAGTTACTAATGCCATTGAAAATTCATTTTTATTTAAATGAAAGGATCTACAGTGCTCTCTTTCACTTTATAAGTGTATCTCTTAATATCAGCACAGAAATAATACTTCTTTGTTGACCTTCAGCAAAGCTGTCAATACAGATGAATGTTCTCTCTGACACTGATAATTCTTCTACTGGTAAATGAACCTGTCTCAAAGTCTTATAACTTGTTGCTTGATAAAAAACAGAAAAGGAATTTCATCATGAAATAAATATTTCATTTAGGAGGTTCTGCTAGTGGAATGGTGCTTTAACGTGTTTGGGCTTTTTTTCACCCTTACTTATATATATTAGCAATGCACTTATTAAGACAGAGACTCTTCAGGTCAAGTAGCCTGGTTAAGCTAAAATCATGCAAAGGACCAGAATGGCAAGGTAATAATCCAGTATGTTCAAGCAATACTGAATGAAGCAATAGTTGCTTGTTTTCTCTAATAGTCAAATTAAGGGTTATAAATAAAGGACTAAGCTCACAGTGGAAAGTCTAAGTTGAGATGAATATTCAGAAAGGATGTACAAACTCTTCATTTTTTTTAACAGTACTTGTGCTACATTTGTGTTCATAAATTTACAGAATTTGAGTTTCCACCTCCTCGGTTGAATATGCATCTTAATACCTTGTTAAATCAGCTTGTTAAAACAGCTTTTGATGTAATGTGTTCATGTAAAGGTTTCCAATTTTTAAAACATATATGCTGGTGCACACGCACAGCATTTAAGACCAGAACTAGGCTATTAAAGTTTCCTATTTCTCATCACGGCTAAAAAGGGTTGGAATTGCAGTTAGCTGTAGAATACAACAAGTAAGCCTCTTAAACAGGCTTTTTGACAGTGGCAGCCTCATAGGTCTTTTCTTATTCTTATTTCTGTGTGCATTTATTTAAAGAAAGAGATGATTTTAAAGATATTGTTCAACTACAGAAGGGAAAAAAAGTAAGCTGGGGTTCCAAAAGCGCTGGTTCAAGTCCTTGCTAAAGGAGAGAGAAAAGAGCCCAAGTTCTAGTGTCCATTTACGGTGTTGTAGGTTCAGGTACCTTAACTACACTGGGGATAGACTCAGCCTGGAAAACGTAAGGGTGGGAGAGCAGGTCCCTGAGGTTAGCTTTTTCCAGTGTTCCATTTCAAGAGCACTTCATCAACAAGTTGCAGGTCTACGCTGGCAGAGCTGATGAGAGTGAGTTTGTGTGTGGAAAGAAAGGATTCGGAGGTATGATGAAAGCTGTGTATCTGTATATAGATTCATCCTGCAGACGTAAGTGGCTAGAGAGATGATTTTAACTAAGGTGAAAAAAAATGAAAACAGTAACAAAGATCAATGCAATTCTGCGGTGTTTTGTTAGGGAAAAAAAAAAGGTACAAATAGAGAGGTTGGCTATTTTATAAGGTTCACCACAGTGTTGCAATCTCCTTGTAGAACCACTTTTAATATTTTATTCAAAAAGTATATGCTGCTATGTGTATGGGATTGCTACTTTGGATGTTGGATTTAGGAAAACAGAGGTAACAAACAGAAACATGCACAGCAAAGTACTTTCTTTATCAGCAGATTGCCTCTGTTGCAGGTATCCTAACTTCCTAGATCTGGGTAACATTCTTGGTAGTATTTCCAGCTTTAAATAGTTCCTATCTCGCTTCTGCCATTTTATGCAAAGTACAGTAAAGAGGTGAGAAATTAAGTAACTACCCAAAGAAGGATCAAAATAATTTATACTACGCCACAGACATTTCAAGTATTGCAGTCTCTGAGCAGCCACTTACTGAGCTGAGTAGCTCAGAATGGTAAAGTATACTCTATAAATCAGAAATCCAAGTCAGAGGTTCTGAAAAAACATTATTTTGCCAATGTTTTTATTAAAAACAGCAAAAAATATGTAGTTTGACATAGGCCTTTTGCAGGCTTCAAGGAATTTGAGGATTTTGATAAAACAAACTTCAGTTAAATGAACAAGCAGTGTACTTAGAAAGTAGTTATCAAGCTGTCTAATAACGGTAATGGTATTTATGCAAAAAACTTTAGCAAAACTCAAGATTTTACTGGGCTTGTGAAACTATATAACTATCAAACTCTGGCATATTTTAGAGGAATATTTGTTAATTGTGTTTACCTACGAAATTAGTGACCATCAAACACAAAGAATGGACAAACTTAGAACCCAAAAACTTCCCTTTACCTATGGAATGGGTAGATAGAATGTCACTGTATAATGCTGTATTTCACACTGAGTCTCGAGACCATTATCTTTAGGACAGAGGGAGACAGTGTATTCCCCATATCTCAAACTCTCATGAAGCAGCAAATTAGTGCCAGTTAAGGTGTTGGCTTTGTTGTAATGTGAATGCATCTGGTAAAAATGATACCTACAGATTAGCCATTATTTAGGGCAGTGAATAATTGTTATGGGGTAGCAATTTCAGCTTATTATTCTAGACTTTTAAATTTTTTTATAAGTGGCACCTAGCAATAAAGTTTTTACTATTATCTAATGCAGATACCATGTCTTTTGATTTGAATGCAACCTTATTCAGAGGTATTTGACTGATAAAAAACATTAACCTCAGAATTGCAAGACAGAAAGGAAATTATGTTTATTCTGCATAGTTTTATGCAGCTTGTCTGGTGTCTGCTAATAACTGGCCATCCAGCAAGAGGCATGTAAGAGGATGAGCATGAAATGATAAAATCAGGAATGTGATTCAAGTATAATTTCGGGTGGAAAATCTAGAAATTTAAAATGCTTTGCGGTTCTAACAGTAATGCTGCTTTCATTACTACTGTACCTCGAATCAGCAGAGAGAAAAGCTTCTGAAGTTACGATTACCCATAGGACTTGTAAACCAGATTGATGGAAGTAATTGGTAAACTGCTTAATCAAGCCTTGCTTGGAGGTGAATAAGGACTGCAGGATAGAAAATGTAGGCTGTGTAAGTAACCCAACAAGTCAGTAGAGTTCTTTTTTCTGAAAGAAACAAAGATAGCAGTAATTAATGACCCTGACTCTGTGCCAAAAA